>BPLQ01003416.1:0-282527 GCA_021605075.1 Caerostris darwini | reverse complement strand
ACATGCGTTTCTAAAGCAAGAAAGATTCACTTACTCTGAATTAAAATATATTGGCTACTAGCCTTGGCCACTATACATTATACACTATTTGCATGTTAGAAAACAACATTTAAAGTTGAATTTCTTGAACTTCAATTTACTTTACTTTCTGCAAAGATATTTATCTTATTAAAAAAGTTATAATAAATACATTTGGGTTAAAAAAAACTTAGAAACTACTACGGATTAGTGAGTACAGCTTTAATTTTAAAGAAGCTTTGTTGATACGCTAACAAGAGTTATCAAAGCAAACGATTCTGCAGGAATGTCAAAATAAATCCATAGGTATGAATTAACTTCCATCTAACTACCATCTATCTTTGGTAATGTTTGTCTCAGTGATGGCTCAATGCGGTTACAGTGTAACAGGCTCACAATGGAATCATGATTTATTTTAAATCTGTTGTGTAGGGTCCAATGTAGATCTACCTCCTAGTGGTGCACCATGGGCAACGTTCTGTACGGCTAAGGGATTTTACAGTTTTCGGCAGGGACTCTCACTTCTATCCTAACTGTCGTCCTGTTGGCCTATGTGCATTGCAATGGAATGCTGGCGGCTTATCTAAATCAAAAAGAACTGCTCTAATGAATGTGTACATCGCATTGAGATTTTTGACGAACCAAACAGAATTCTTTGTGATTTAGCAGAATTAATGAACCGAGCTCATATCTATTGTTGCTTGGCACTTCATAGCGAATCCGAGATGATATAGAACTTATAGAACTCTTAAGGCAATGACTTCAGTCAGCTTTGTTGAACTCTTTTGTGAGCATTTTCTTTGTCATTTTTTATCCTGTATTTTATCCCTTTTTTTATTTCCTTCCCATTGGAAATTTTAAAAAAATCTGTTGTATTTCTGCAATTGCAGTGACAAATGGTCCCAGGTCAAGAATGCCAGACATTGTATAATTTATTTATTAATTTATACTGTAAATTGTTTTAAAGAAGAATCGAATAATTTTTAGAATTCCTTGACAAAATTGTTGCTATTTTTAAATATCTTTTACAAAAACTCAGACAATGCTAGAAGAAAAACACTTTTAGACTGATAAAGACAACACAAACAGGTGGAACTAAATAGATTAGCTTTGTCTCGAGAGGGCCTCATGATATATTACTAATGTCTGTCGTTCATCGTAATAATGCCACAGACTTAATTGAAAAGCAAGGTATTTCACAAAATCGCAACAGACGTTCAGATGAAAAGTATTCTGTTCATTGAAGCTTCACCAAATTCTTTGGAGTACATTCCATTGAATCTTTTTTTTTTAACTTCAGTTCCAAGTAAAATTCCAATGACTTAAACTTTGGATCTAATATATTTTTCGATAGATTTTATATTCTTATATTGTATCCAAATAACATAAATTCTATTTTTTATTATAAATGAGTTATTATCCTCGTATTGGATTTTAATGAAATAGTGTTGGTTATGTTTAGTTCGATAAAATTTAATTGTTTTGAAAAGATTAAAGATTTTCTATATATTTTTTCTATTTTCAATGATTTAGTCAACATCTTTCTTTTCTTGTTGTAAAATTTAAGCATTTAATTCATTTTTTTCTGAATTATTCTATTATTAATTCATTAATTTATTAAAAATAATATGCATCAGACTTACATACACTCATGTCCATAAATTAAGAATAATTCAGAATCAGACAGAAATTAAACTCTAAAATAAAAATTTCACCTGTAGAATTATCACACACACCTTGAAGAAGAATATGCAAATTACAGGAAACCACCAGATGGCGCGGATAGTACGTCACAATGACGATAGTGTAAGAGAGGGGTATATAAGGAATGGTGGCAAAGAAGTAAAATTGTTCACAAGCGCTTTAAAAGCCTTTCAGTGCAATAACTGCATAGTTATGGCACAAAAGAAGCATTTGGATGATTTTTTACGTGGTAGAATTATCGGACTATTGGAATGTGGACGTACCCAGCTGGAAGTATCCGAGGAACTTGGAATCGCCCAGAGTGTCATCTCCAGGCTTTGGCAACGATTCCAAGATGATGGTAATGTGAGTAGATGTTACAGCACAGGTCGCCCCCGAATTACAACGCCGAATGAGGACCGGTGTTCAGCAGTTACTGCCAAAAGAAACAGACGGAGCACAGCATCAGACCAGTCTCGTCAGCTCTCTTCAGCTACCGGTACGACAGTTTCAAGGCAGACTATGTACAGACGCTTAGGGCACATTGGTCTATATGCTCGTAGGCCTGTCAGATGCGTTCCACTTACCGCAACTCACTGTCGCCTGTGATTAACCTGGAGTAGAGAGCATGCATTGTGGACACCGCAACAGTGGTCTGGTGTGATGTTTTTCGATGAGTCCAGGTTTAGTTTGCAGTCTGATTCTCGCCTGACTTTCATATGGAGAGCGCCAGGTACCCGTTACCAAGAGAACACCATTGAACGACACCGTTACGGTGGTGCAGGATGGCTCGTTTGGGGAGGAATTATTCTTGGTTCCAGAACTGGCCTGCATGTTCAGAGTGTAACGATAACAGGCCACATCTATCGGGATGTCATTCTGGAACAACATGTACGTTTGTTTCGGAGCGCCATGGGTGCTGAATTTCTGTTTAGGGATGGCAACGCCCGTCCTCACAGTGCAAACATTGTAGACGAATGCCTTCAGTTGGTGGATTTCACCCGTATGGATTGGCCAGCATACTCACCGGACTTGAATCCAATAGAGCATGTGTGGGATATGCTTGGCTGACGAATTACAGCCCGTCAACCCCCTCCCACCTGTCATCCGGAACTTCGAAGGGCATTGCTTGATGAGTGGTGTAATATTCCCCAAGATCAGATTGATAATTTGATACTCAGCATACCTAGGCGTTGTAAGGCCTGTATTGCATCGTCCGGGAGACATACTCCATATTAACCATCATACTAACCATGTTATACTGTTTTTTGTAAATAGGTCCTTTTTTGAAATTTGCTCCAGGGAGTAAAAATCGCAATTTTTATTAATTATGTCAAATATATAGCATCTTTTTTTCTCTTTACATTTTGTTTAATAAATAGACTTTACAAATAAGTCAAATTTATTTTGCTTCTGTCTCTTTCTTTGCCTGAACTTCATTATCCTTAATTTAGGGACATGAGTGTATATTTGTTTAATATTTAAGTTATAAAATAATATTTTCGATAACATAGATTTAATTCAGTTTTGCTGACATTCTTCATTTTTTAAAAAAGAAAATAAAAAATAAGTTTATTCAATTTATAAATATTCAGCAATATTTAAAAGAAAAGTATTTAAGAAAAAAACTATTTGGCCTTAAGGATTTAAATCATCATCATCATCAACGCATTGCCTCATGAGGGACCAAGGCCGTCTACCTACTGAGAGATTTCGAGATTGGCGATGCTGTCTTTCTACGGGGTATGGTTGTCTGTCCTGTTCCTGACGCTCTATAGTCATTTTCCACCAGGACATACTGTTTAAAGTTGATTCCGAACCACAAAAAATAGTCATGGCACTGCCGGGGCTGGAACCCGAAACCTGTTGCACCGAGCCCCAACCACTCGTCCATATATATATATATATATATATATTACAAATTCTACCAAAAACTAGAATTCTAAATATTATTATAAAAACTTTACTTCAATGAAAAAACAGGATACTAGGAAATAAATCGTTCTTAAACTATTATTTAGCAAAACTATTTGCAGAAGTTTTGTAAAATACAGACACAGATGAAATGGTACGCAAAGTTTGCATATGAATATTATTCAAATATTCAAATCATATAGGGTGTTAGGATAGGATACATAAATTTACTTCATAAATATATTAAATACATAGAAGGATGAATTTCAGATTTAGATGTCGTTTTAAGATTAAAAATATAACGCAATAATACATATCATAATGTGTTTATTGAAATATATTGGCGAATACGGCCATTATATTTATTTACATAGTTTTATAATTAGATAATTCTGAAAGCTATAATGACCTATAAAAATCATGATTATGTGCATAATAATAATTAATAAAATTTGTAACTTAACAAACTTATTCATTTAACAAATTCTTCTCGTTATTTTATTTATAAATCACATCACAAAATAATTTATCAGTTCCTCATATTCTAGCTATTTTTCGATTCTTTCATACTCACATAAAAAAACATTTCTAAATACATCCCTAATGTAATCAAGCACATTTCACATCTAACAAAAAAAATGTGTTGCCAATGCAATGCCAATGTTGCCAATGTGTTGTCAAAAAACACGTTTTTCGTAAAATTTAATTTAATCACAATACAATCATATTAATTTTTAAATATTAACCACTTTTGCAAATCATATTTTTGTTTCATACAACGTCAATATTTTTTCACTGGAATCCACACACTTATCTATATCTTTTACATACTTTGATACTTTCATAATGTATTTTTCATTTTACTTAAATGAATCAAATAAAACTCTTTTCTCGTCGTGCTATTTACAAAACTGAAAGCGCCCTGCAACCAAAACCCCGATATTTTCGTCAACAAATCTAATTCCGGGTGACCTGCTAGATAGATCTGCACCAGCGTCAGCATTCCGCGAATGCAGCCTTTCTAATGTGTTGCGTCCATCGAATTCGGGGAAGTGCAGGAAAGCTAATCAGCATTCCAATTCCATCTGACTGGCAGGGCGATATGGAAGCGCCCCGGGCCTTGCGTGGGGCGCAACCAATGCACTGGAGGAGCACCCCTTTTGATTGATCAACACAGGGGTGGAATTGGAACGCATTCATACGCCGTCAGAAAGGGTTTTCTAATATTCCACACCGCCACAGTTGGTGTGCCGAGAATTGTAACCTAATTTCAAATATTCCAGTTAGTTAGTGGGTAATATGTGATCTTTAGTAAGAGAAGAAATTACTTCAATTGCAAAAATAAGAAGATAGACAGAAGTCTGTGTTTTAAGCAAATTTTTTTCAATATTTAAAATCAGTTGTCCAAAAGATAATTAATAAAGGCATGCATAATCAATTTTATGAACATTTGAAGATTAATATTGTGAACATTCTTAATACTCTTTTTTCAATGCCTTCTATTAGCTCACACTCTCCCTATATATATCTTGTTCAAATTTTCAATCGTCAATAAAATACTTTTTATTCATCCACTCGAGTTCAAATATATTTTTTTGAAATTGTAGTGGATTACACTGGATGTTAATACAGTTTTTTCAAATATTAATTCATTAATTTAGTTTGCTTTTTTTCAGATTTAAGTTGCATGTATCTACCAATAGATGGCGCCAGATAAGGTTAAAAAATGAATGAAAATTATTTATGAAAGACTTTCTGCAATATAGTGTGAAAAAAGTTGGAATTGACTTTAAAAAAAAAATATTTATATTACTTGTTTTGTTGGACATTGGTGGGAATCGCTTTCTACTTATGTATATGGCATGGATGGACATAGAGGAAAACACATTGCCTCCAAGGAGGACTTTTAGAGATAATTGTCTCATATTTCCATGTTGTATAGGAGAGAAACCCTAAAAATTTTGGCAGTCTAACTTTAGATTCGAAGCTAATAAAAAAAAAAATTTCAATTTTTCAATAAATAAAACCTTTTTATAGCCATCTTTCCAGCAAATGTTTTCCGTTTTTAAAATCATTCATCCAAATAGTTATTAAATCATGTATGCATAATCATAAATAATAGAATTATATCAATTACAGTGAATTATTCTGAAGCATACACGTCCATGTAGAATATCATTGGGCTAATTAAAATATGAAATGAGATGTTCTGTGCTCTAACTAATCATGACTGCTCATTCTGAGGAGTCTAATCATGACTGCTATCCCTGATCGCTCATTACGCACCACTGATTAAGTTTGACTGTGACAAAAAGACTCATTGTGATAAAATAGTATATATATTAATCATTCACAGAAAAACTATTAAAATTCAAATAATTATAATAGTTATATCATTATAATAGGCATGTCTTATGGCATGCCTTTTTGATTTTTTTTTCAATTCCTTCTATTAGCTGACACTCTCCCTATATATATCTTGTGCAAATTTCCAATCGTTAATAAAATACTTTTTATTCATCCACTCAAGTTCAGATATTTTTTTAACTTGTAGTGGATGACACTGGATGTGAATACAGTTTTTTCAAATATTAATTCAGTAATTAAATTTAATCAATCAATTTTAGTTTTTTTTAGAATTAAGTTGCATATATCTACCAATAGATGCCCCCAGATAAACTTAAAAAAATTAATGAAAATTATTTACAAAGGACTTTCTGCAATAAATAAAAAAGAAATTGACTTTAAAAATTTTTTTTATATATTACTTGTATTGTGACAGTACAAGCATGTCTGTCTGTTTTTGCACTACACAACTACATATGTACAAATGTCTAATATGAGCATTGGAGTAATAATATTGTAACAATGAAATATAAAAAAAAAAATTTTAAAGTCAATTCCTATTTTTTTTTTCACTCTATTGCAGAAAGTCCTTTATAAATAGTTTTCATTCATTTTTTTAGTTTATCTGGCGCCATCTATTGGTGGATATATGCAACTTATATCTAAAAAAAACTAAAATTAATTAATTTAATTTATCTACTGAATTAATGTTTCAAAAGACTGTATTTGCATCCAGTGTCATCCACTACAAGTTGAAAAAAATGTATTTGAACTTGAGTGAAGGAATAAAAAGTATTTTATGAACGATTGAAAATTTGAACAAGATATATATAGGGAGAGTGGGAGCTAATAGAAGGAATTGAATAATATATAATACTCTTTTTTATTTATTTTTAAACATCAATGATCTTCGTGTTCCTTTACGTATGCCCCAACAAATGCTGAGGAAAACACATTGCATTTTGGGAGGAATTTTACAGGTTATTGGGCCATATATACGTGTCGTAAGGGAAAGAACCCAGAAAAATCTCATCAGACAGTCTTACTATCGGTGCGAGACACTTTAAACGTCATTACACAGGTTGTCGCAATAGCTATCGTATCTACTAATTTCTGAAAGCAGTGACAGTAATAGGTGTCTATAACAGATTCAGGCAAAAGTCTTCTTACATAACAGCTGTGCGTGCTATCACTGTGCCGCGAATGGGATATTTAATACTCTTAATGAAAAAAAGAAAATACTGTTAAAAGAAACAATTTCTATAATTGCAAATATATATATATATATATATTATATTCTACTTTTCGTGTAAAATACTTTTAAACTATTGTTTGGCAGTATATTGACAGTTACTTCATCATCAAAAGTTATTTCGACTTCACCCTTAAAATTAGTAATTAATTTCTTCTTTATCCAAATTATTTAACAATTAAAATTAATTTAAAACAAACTTTTTTTTTTGCATAATCTGTTCAACAGAATTGATATAAGAATTCCCAAAATAATAAGTTCATAGTTACCAACATTATTTTTCGATCAGCATTTTGTGAGTCTTAGAACATAAACCTTTTAAACATCCATTAGGATTTTGCGTTAAAAATTCACTCATGCAGTTGCTCGCCATTTTAAAATGAAAGCAATTTTGAGAAAATATAAAAATGATAATAAATACTAAAGCATTTTTTTTTTTTTCATTTTAGAAGCGTACAGTTTTGTTGTTGGTTTATTTTGTTAAACAGCAACTAGTTAGACTAGTAACTATTACTTTATTCCGAATAGATTGCTACCATTCAAAATATCAATTATCTCTTTTATCACTATCTTTCTTTCTTTCTCTCTCTATATATAATATATACATAACTCAAAAAAGGAAAACACTCTCAGCAACAACAATTTAACTTTAACGAGTATATTGGCAGCGTTAGCTGCCATGCACTTCTATCTGGGTGATTGCATTGAGGATGATATTGAAAGAGAAATATGGCTTGCTCAGTATATATATATATATGTAAGTAATAAAATAAAATAAAAAAATTGGAATTTGAATACAAATATAGGATAAATAAAATTACAAATAGAGAGAGCTGATAAAAATATTATTTAGTTAAAATATTCAGTGAAGTACGCGGGCGTTTATTATTGATGGGAAGAGTAATGTCATAATCAGGAAGGCGTTTGAGCAGAGTATTAGGATTATTAGGAATATTATTGTAAAAATTAGTTGCGCGCTTGTGAATAAAATTTTTAATTGAAGGAATTTCCAGAGCAGCGAGAACATCTTTATTTCTTACAAACCATGGTGCATCAACTGCCATGCGTAATACTTTATTTTCAAGAGTTTGAATATCTTTGATTCTAGATTTGTAAGCAGATCCCCATATTGGACTGGCATATGTTATAATGGGACGCAAGTAGACCATATAGATAAGAATTTTAATATCAATTCTGGTATGACTATTGCGAGAGATAAGAGGATAGAGTTTTTTAACAGCCATATTGAATTTATTTTTGATATAATTGACGTGAGAATGATAGGTAAGATGCTTGTCAAGTATGAGTCCAAGATATTTTGCTTCATTTGACCAAGTTATAGGAGTATTATAAATAGTAATATTAGGAATATTAGGACGTTTCCAAGTATAGAGAACAGCTTCAGTTTTAGTGACGTTGAATTTGATACGCCAATTAGTTAGCCAATTTTCAAGAAGATAAATATAATTTTGAAGCATAAAAAAAATATAATTGATATTTTTATTTTGAGCAATGATGGCAGTATCATCAGCGAAAAGATAGAGAGAAATGTTAGGTTTTTAAGCAATGTCATTCATAAAGATAGTAAAAAGATGAGGTGCAAGAACAGAGCCTTGCGGAATGCCAGCAGTCATGGCTTTGATGCTCGAGTCTGTGCGATTAACAGTGACAAGAAATTAGTGATTAGTAAATTAGTGAAATTAGTTCGATTAGTGAGATAACTGATAATAAGCTTAATGAAGTGAGGAGCGAATTTGAAAAATATAAGTTTGTAGATGAGACCCTGGAGCCATACTTTGTCAAAAGCCTTTACAATATCTAGATATACAATGCCTGTGATAGATTTTTTATTAAGTCCAGTAGCTATGGTTTCAGTAACTCTATAAAGTTGATGAACAGTAGACATGTTTTGAATAAATACGAATTGTTGAGGAATAATGATATGATTACTATTGACATTTTTTAAGATATTCTTTAAGAATGATTTTTTCAATAATTTTGCTCAAAGTAGGAAGAAGCAAGATAGGTCGATAATTGGAGGGGTTAGCAGCATCTTTTCCCGGTTTAAAAATAGGAAGAATGTGAGCGATTTTTCAAGAAGAGGGATAATAGGCAAGTTTGAGAATAGCATTAGTAATATTAGTAATAATAAAAATGATATTGATGGAAAGTTTCTTAAGCATTTTATTGGTGATGTTGTCAATTCCAGGTGCTTTATTAACTTTAGTATCTTTGATCAGCTGAATAAATTCGGAAGGATTAATAGAGTGAGAAATCACGGGATGGCAAGCATTGTTAAAGGAATTAATTGTAGAGTAAACTAAGCCATTAGTAATAGAGTCCTGAAAATCATTATCTTTGAATTGATCTTGATAAGTTTCAGCTTTTTGCTGGTTAGTAACAGCTTTGTTATTAGCATAGTCAGGGTTAGTTAAATGCTGGATAGCAATATGTTTTTTTTTAAACTGCTCGTAGTGCGCCAGACAGAATTAACACTCTCAGCAATGTTAATTCTGTAATTTTATAGCACTTGGCGCCACTTAGCATACCTAAATTGCGCCAAAGTGCACCTTTTTTTAAAAAAAACGCTCCAAAGCCATTATAAAAAGTAAGAACTCAACTTAATTGAGAAAATTATAAAAAAAAAAAAACTTTAATATGGAAAAACAGAATATACTTCAAAATCAAATCTATACAAATAAAATATCGGGCAGAAAACAAGATGAAATATATCTAAATAATAATAAATGTCCTATATTTGCTCTAGAATTAAATGATGAGGGAGCTCTTTAGTTCCTAAAATAAAATTCTTTTTGAAATATATAAAGAAATAATTGTATTTAAGAATCACCTTATAAGCATAGCTGGGATAGTACGTTGCAGTTCAAAAAAAAATTCTTCAAATTCCAAGAAATTCATAAATTTTTCAGAATGAAATATAGCCATTATTTAATGAAAATATATAAACATTTTATCTCACTCTTCAAAAGTAAAGTTACTTTCATTGCTTCTAAAATTGAACAACTTAAAAGGAAAATGCTTCAAAAATATACTAATATCTTTATTAAATTAACTATTTACTCATTTAAGAAATAAAACATTTTGTAAAACCTATCTACCCAACCCTGCTAATTAATTTTAATTAGATTGTCACAAAATTTTACAAAAAAAAAAATTGGAATTCAATTATTAGATTTTTAAAACAGAAAAGTTATTTGTTTAGTGATTATAAAATTTTAAATGTTTAGTGATAATCTATTTTTGATTTTAACTTTAAAACAGTTTTTCTTATTCAAGTTCCACAGGCCTGTAGTACCAGAAGCAGATAATTACGAAAAGGTCTTAAGACATACTTAAAAACATTTATCGTAAAATATACATATAAAAGATTATTTTCATATAAAAGTAGTTAGACATTAAATTTTTAACGAAGTGCATTTTTTTCCTACATAAATTATTCGGTACTTAGTATTTAATGGTAAGAAACCTTTAGATATAGGTTAATAATTTATTTGTCTGATATCATTATATTATGTTATCAAACAATAACACTTTTAAAATCTATACATTTCACCTATATTTCAGAATGAAATATAGGCATTATTTAATAAAAATATAGAAATAAATGTCCTCCTTCTTTAAAAGTAGAGTTACTTTTATTGATTCTATAATTAAATAGTTTAAAAGAAAAATGCTGCAAAAATATACCAATATCTTTATTACATTAACTATTTACTCACATAAGGAATAAAACATTTTGTAATCCGATCTCTCTAATCCTGCTAATTAATTTTAATTAGATTGTCATAACATTTTACAAAAAAAAATTGGAATCAAATTATCCAATTTTTAAAACAGAAAAGTTATTTGTTTAGTGATTATAAAATTCAATAAATTTAAAACGCAAGTGCTTCAATTAATTTTATAACCAAACTATGATCAGAATGAATGAATTATAAGATTTTACTTTCTCATGCATAAATTTTTCATTTGGGAACAAACATTAAAGCGTCATGGAGTTGATTAGTTTAAATATTTAATTAAATATGCCATTTTTAGGCTTCATTTAGGTGTAAATAATATCGAATTTAAGAAATGCCTTCATCAAAAGTGTTTGCACAAATCCATTATTTGTTGATTAACTCAAACACAGCAGACGAACGAAACTTATAAAACCAATAATTATTCAAAGCATTTAAAGCTTAGATAGATACTTAGATATTTGGTCATCAAATATCTCTTTGTAGATAACTAATAAAAAGAAAAATAGCTAGTAAATTTAAAAATCCTCATTGCCTTTTATAAGTCTATCGAAAAGGTTTATTCTTCAGCCAAATATCCCACGAGACCGTAGATCAGATAGTTTTGTTTTAATTCTGAAGTTTGGTTGCTAGTAAATAAATTCTACTGAGATGTGGAGCTTGCAGTTTCTAATTAAATGTTTTTTCTATATATCTCTGGGGAATATCGAGTCAGGTTTAAGCTTGACCAGATATGTGGTAATCACTTTAAAATCTATTTTTGATTTTAACTTTAAAGCAGTTTTTTTTTAATTCAAGTCCCAGAGGTCTGAAGTAGAGAATTATAAAAAAATCTTGTGTAATAGGCTACACGGCATACTTAAAAACATTTATTGTAAAAAAAGTAAATGAAAGAAAGTTTTCATATAATAGTAATTCACAATACATTTTTAACGAAGGGCAGTTTTTCTTCATAAATTATTCGGAACTTAGTATTTAACGGTAAGAAATCTTCATATATAAGTTAATAATTTATTTGTTTGATATTTTTATATTTTACAATCAAACAATAAAACTTTTAAAATGTAAACACTAATCTTAAAAGTAATTAATATTTAAATAATTATTATATGTAAAGTAGTTAAAAGTTTTTTTCTATATATTCAGTAAAGTAGCACAATAAAGAGTAAAAAAAAAAAAATTTTAAAGTACATAAATATTTTTTCACATTATGCATTTTAGAAAGATTTAGAAGATTATGCATTTTAGAAAATTTTAACTACAGATTTCTGTATTTTAGTGAGATTCTATTTTCTAATAATAATACTCAATATCAATACGTGATAATTAAATACGTGATGAATAATAATATAAAAAATAAATAATATATTATTATATTATATATTATTTGCGTAATATCAATGTAATAATGTCAATACGTGATGAATAATATATCTACAGGTTGTTCTAGCATCATGTTTACAAGCTTCTCAGAGATGTAGGGTATACTTAGATGACTTGAAACCACATGACAATGCTAGATTGGAAGTGCATTCCAAACGTGGTAGATGACAAGGCGTGGACAGGGAAGTTCCGAGAATTTTCCGGAAACTTTTCATTTCTCACGCTAACATAATGGTAGTAAGATGGTTAGTCTTACAAATGCAAAACCAGTGGATATGGAACTCAGTTACAGGGTTTTTGGTTGATGAGTACAATGGGTGAGCCATAAATCGCTTGAATAAGCAACGATATCACATGAGACGTATTCTCGGCCATAGCTTCTTTGGAGTACTTCATCAGCAGTTACCTGAGAAGGGTTCATTAGATAGAGTTATCATGAATCGTGAACGAATGGAACGGATTCCAGATATAAAGGAGATTGCGTTAGGTCTTTTACAGGACGATCCAAAACATGTAAGAATAAGAAAGGAAGATACTGGAGAAAAATATTAGTTCAGAAATTCACCGATAAAATGGAAAGTAGGAAGCTTTGCAATGAATTTTAGCCTCTAATGAACACAATGACAATACTGAATTACATTAAAGGATGAACATAAATTATTTGGACAAAAAAATAATGATTATTATTAGTAGTCATACAGACAAACATGTAAACATACTTATAAGATAATGAAACACACAAAAATTTATCTTTTTCACAAATGTTCGATTTAATTGCTCTTAGTTATTCTGTGAATATCCCATTGGTAAATCAGTTTTTGTACTAATATTTTTGTGAGCATATTCACGTCTATCAGACTAAGTACAGCATCGAATCCACAATGTCAAGGGCAGTGATAGATTAGTACAGTGTCGAATACCGCCAGGTACAATGATTTCAATTTTGAATTGGATTTCGAAACGATATATTGTAAATCTTATATTTAACAAACCACCAGGTAAAAGATCTGGTAATCGAAGAGTCGTCTGGGTATCATAGTAATCATGCATTACATCTCACTTTGGGTAAATTTGAAACACCTACCACCATCTATTCTCAAACTAAGGTTACAATGATATTAATCCTACATTAAACCAATACTTAACAATTAATATTACCTGAAATATTCAATTTAGAAATTGTTCAATTAATTTGTGTCCACCCTGTATTATATTTAATTAATGATTTCAAAGCTATGATCATTGTAATTCATCATTCTTGTAAATCGAGAATTGCGTGTGCTGATAGCTACAGGAATTGCATTTCTGCTTTGATGTATATATCTCAAATCTTGGATTTCCGAACTTGTCTTTCTCACATGGCAATTTAATAGGTCATGTGGTAATCACTCATTTAAAATACTTTACTTTGCAATTCTTGGTTCACAAAAATAAGGGTACATGAATTATGATCTTCAAACACCTCAGTAAAATAATGTACTACCTCCATTCATTTTCGTCATTCTTTTTCAATGGTAGATCCTTAATAAATCTTTAAACATTCCAAAATGCCGTATTTTGGTCTGTTGACAACTTTTATAATTTTTTCGGGAAATCCTCTATCGGTGTTTATTAGTTTCCCTCTAAATTTCGCGTCATTCTGATTGTTAAATTTAATATATGAGTAGTGTCAGTTTATTTATAGCCATCCGAAACTTCTTTATATTTAAAATGAAAAACAGGAAATTCATTTTTATTACAACAGATCTAATAAAACTTGGAATTTTATAAGAAAAAAAGGATTATAAAATTGAAAGGTATGAATTTTATCAATAGCCGAAAAAAACCTAATTGTTATCAAAGTAAATTTAAATAACAGTACAATTTAAATACTAGGTCCTATCAAAATGCAAATAAAATGAATGCTTTAAATTTAATATTATTTCTGCTCAATTAACGAATGACCTTTACAAACAACAATTAACTACATCAAATGTAAAATGAATGAAAAAAAAATTTTTTGTAAATAGGATGACCTAACTGCTATTAAATCCTAAATTTAACTAAACGTTCTGCAAGGCTTTATTGTATTATATTTTCAAATAATTGATTTTTAATTTCACAATTTTATTAACTTAGGTATTATTTAAATATTATTAAAATATACTGTGGTAAAGCGACACGTGGTAACATATCTTCTATGTTAAAGAGATTGTGGTAATATCTGTTCTATATTAAAATAATATAATTTACACTACATTGATTACACCCTTGTAACCGTGGTTCCTTCTACGCATTGCAAGAGCACCGCCTGTGGCCTTCGGGAGAAGTGGTAAGTATACATCGAGACTCTCACCTGAGAGGAAGTACAGCGCAACCGACGCTGCCGCTGAAAGATGTTTAGTTTACAATCTCTTATCCTGAGAGGAATTACATTTAGCACAATCCTGTTTCTTTGTTGGCTACAGACTTTAATCCAGAAAGGAACTATATTTCGCCATCCAGCGTGTACCTGAGTAACTTTATTTTCGGCTTAGAAGTGGAACCCTTCCACAAATTAATTATATGTTTTTAAATGTGTTAAATATTTTCTATCTTTAATTGTATCCGTATGTGGTGTTCTGTGAGGGTGTAAATAAAGCTATATGTTTTTAAACCTTTGTCTCAAGTCTCAACCCAGCCACACTCAGTTCCAGCTGCACAAACAATCGACAACACTACAATCTATAATAAGCATAAATATTCACATTCACGCCTTTTCACTTGTACTAGTATAATTACACCATAATGAAATAGAGGGAGGGGTCGATAAAAAACTAAAAGATTTTTGAAGGTGTCGATGATCAAACAAGTTTAGAGACCCATGACGGTTCCTCTAAACGGACGGTTATTCTAAATAAAACGAAAACATTCATACCAGTTTCATCACTGCAGATTAAAATATATTACTGATATACTAATTTTTTGTAAGCTCAAATTGAATAATTAAAAGATGCTTGGAAGCATTGCTCCGTTAATGTAAAATGTAACAGAATCTAGAAAAATGTGTTATATTTTTAAAGTACTAAAGTATTATTAAAGCTTAAAGTACTAAAGTATTATTTGTAGTTTTTTAGGACTTCCTACAATTTTTAAGAAAAGCAAAATATAGTCAAAAATATCCTTATATGAGTTAAAATGTAATGTAAATGTTTCTAAGCTATATATCGGGGAATTCTTTCTATGTATCAAAATTATAAAAACATCTGAAACAGGCTTTCTTCTGAATTCTGTATTTCAATTCAAAGTTGATTTTACTGAATTCATAATATTTACAAGGCAGGTTTCTGTGCTTATCTGTTAGGATTCAATCAAGTCTAAATATAGAGAAAAAATTCGGAATTTTTCTTTTTCCGAATGATTCATTTTCAACGGAAAAACTGCCACTACTATCGATAATTTATCAACTTGGATGTATGTTTCATTCATTTATCACAAAAAAAAAATATGTTTTTAGTTCCACTAATTGTTTCGACCCAAATAATGGTTTCATCAACTAAATGGTTTTTGAAAATACGAAAACTAGTAGATGCTACGAACTGAAAATATACTTGATCATAATGAATTTCTCATAACAGTGAACACGCTTATATAGATATTTTTTAATTTTGTATAATGTAGATTATACAAAACAAGAAATTACTATTATTTTATTACAAGAATTATAAAAATAAGAAATAAAATATAATATAGCTAAAGATACTTTTTTAATTCTGTATAATTTAAATTATACAAAACAAAAAATTATTATTATTATTTTATGACAAGAACTTATAGAAATAACAAGAAATAAAATGTAATATAGCTAGAGATTTTTTAATTATGTATAATGTAATTTTACATAATGTAAATTATACAAAACAAGAAATTACTATCATTATTTTATTACAAGAATTTATAAAAATAACAATAAATAAATAATATAGCTAAAAATTATTTTTAATTTCGTATAATGTAAATTATACGAAACAAAAATCATTATTATTATTTTATTATAATAGATTATTACTTATAGAAAAAACAAGAAATAAAATTCAATATAGCTAATGATTTATTTTTTTCGTATAATGTGAATTATACAAAACAAGAAATTATTATGATTATTAATTCATTGCAAGAATTTATGGAAATAACACATAAAATATAATATAATTAATTTTTTTTAATTTTTATAATGTGTTCGCTATTCAAGATATGAAATATTTAATATTTCAATCAATTATTTATGAATAAGACATACGACTTACAACTAAGAACACTTACTTCGAAATCCAAATGATTATGAACCTAAAACTTGAGTGTCTATAAGGCATATGCTCATATCTAGTAATATACACAAATATTATTAGAAATGTAATGACACACAACTCATTTAATGTTTTCTTTTCTAATTGCTGGAGAAGAAAATAACGTAACAATCCAATATCCAATATAGTGTTATGTAAATTTTCGATATTAATTCTGCTGTATAATTTTAGAATGCGTAGCCATAGAAATACACAGGTATGCTCATTACTGTTGTCTCGAAAGTGAAGTCTCAAATGCATAGGATGATTGCAATAAACACATCAATAAGGAATGCAATAACTGATTTTATTCTCTGCAATGTTATTGCAAATTAATTAAAAATATTATATGGTTATGAATTGAAGAATCTGTATTCAAGAAGATTAAAAACCTTTATTTAATTATCAGTCTTTATGAAGAAGGAAATTTTTGTCAAGTTCTATATGAATAATGAAACAGAAAACGAAATAATTGGGCGCAGTAATCCATTATAAATTGTTCATCTGGCATAATGATTGCGAAAAGCGTATCCAGTTAAGTTGGAAAAAGGGTTCAGATCATCATCAAGAGATATAATTTTTTATGCTCTAGTGTGTAGGGAATAAATGAATATGCATTTAAGCATCCGCCCCATGACATCTGACACTGACATTCATCCATGATTATTCACTGACATCTTCACTAAGAAGTATTGCCGTCACATATGTTTACAACAGTTAAAACGTTATGGATTACCGGTTTCTATAGCTGAAACCAAACTTTCACAAAGCGACCTAAGTGAAATTGTAATGCGTGAATTTTGAGAAACACTAAGTAAATGTTTTTTAATTACAGATTTAAGTAAAAATAAATAAGACATATGTTCGAAACGGCAGAAATGTATTTGAATAAATTTCGTATTTAATTAATTTATTAAAGAAACCTTTACTAAATGCTCTCAATCAATACTTATCTAGTTAACAAGAGATGGGCATCAAGTTCTGCGTTACACATACTGCACTTCAAAAGACTTTCCACATAGCACCCACGTTGTGTCCCAGCATTTTGGGCCAAAAAAGGTAAAATGTTCTCTACACCTCAATCCCAACTGGAGCAATTTTTCAAAATACAGATTTATGGGGAAAAAAAGTATTTGAACCATCAGATTTCAGACCAAAGATATTTCTATAATGAATAAATATCTTGATTTTAATTATGATCATCATGCTTTTAAAGAAACAATCATTGATTTCATAATAGAAAAAATCGGTTTAAGATTATTAACTTGTGTTAATCTTTTCCTACAATAAAGTTTAATTTTTAGTACATTATACGATATGTATATTTAATTTTGTATAATTCTCTAAAAACATGAAATGTACCAGCCTTCTTTTAGAAACTATTAAAAACAAATTTTGCGAATTTCTTGTTGTTTCTCTATTTTAGGCTAAACAACACGGCCTCCAGAACAGCTGCACCACAATCAAAGCACAGCAATAATTGTTTTTTAATTACAGATTTAAGTAGAAATAAATAAGATATATATTGGAAACCACAGAAATGTATTTGAACAAATTTCATATTTATTTTATTTATCAAAAGAAGCTAGTTGCTCTCATCCAATACTTGTTCAGTTAACAAGAGATGGTAGCAAATTCTGAGTTACACAGACTGCACTTCAAAAGACTTCTCACTCCATAACACCCTCATAGTGTGCCACAGTATTTGGATCCAAAAAGAGATAAAAGGGATTGATTTTAGGTAAAAGGGGTTCCCCCCTCTTTCTCTATACCTCGATCCCGTCCCAAGTGAAGGAATTTCACAAAATACAGATTTATGGTAAAATGAAATATGAACCACCAAACTTCAGACAGAAGATATTTATATAATGATGCAAATATCTTGATTTTAATGAAGATCATCATTGCTATCAAAAGAAAACAATCATTGATTGTGTAATAGAAAAAATATTTAATTTAATATTAATAAAAATACAAATATTAATCTTCTACTACAATAAACATTATTGTTCAGTACATTAGAAGATATGTATAGTTAAAGAAAATAATTTTTTAAAAACTATTAAAAACAAATTTTGCGAGTTTCTTGTTGTTTCTCTATCTACTTTAGGCTAAACGATATAGTATCCAGAACAGCTGCACCACAAGCAATGCACAGCAGTAATTGTTTTTTAATTACAGATTTAAGTAGAAATAAATAAGATATATAGTGGAAACCACAGAAATGTATTTGAACAAATTTCCTATTTACTTAATTTATTAAAAAAACTATATGCTCTCATCCTATACTTGTCCAGTTAACAAGATATGGGCAGCAAATTATGTGTTATACAAATTGCCCTTCAAAAGACTTGCTACATAGCACTATCATCGTGCCCTAGCATTTTGACCCAAAAAAGATGAAAGAGAGGGATTTTAAATAAAAGGGATTCCACCCTCTTTCTCTACATCTCAATCTCAGATGGAGGAATTTTACAAAATACAGATTTATGATAAAAAGAAATAATAGAACTGTCAAACTTCAAACCGAAGATATTTATGTAGTGATGCAAATATCTTGATTTTAATAAAAATCATCGTTGCTATTAAAAGAAAACAATAATTGATTTTATAATAGAAAAATAATAGATTTAATTTATGATTATTTCAATTTCTTCTATTAGCTCACACTCTATATATATCTTGTTCAAATTTTCAATCGTTCTTAAAATACTTTTTATTCATCCACTCAGGTTCAAACACATTTTTTTATACTTGTAGTGGATGACACTAGATGTTAATACAGTTTCTTCCGAATATTAAATCATTCATTAAATTTCATTCATTAATTATATTTTTTTTTATATTTAAGTTGCATATATCTACCAATAGATGGCGCCAGATAAACTTTAAAAAAATAATGAAAATTATTTATAAAGTACTTTCTGGAATAGATTGAAAAAAAAGTAGGAATTGACTTTATATTACTTGTAAAAAATGCAAATATTGATCTTCTTCTACAATAAACATTAATGTCCAGTAAATTATCCGATACATATATTTAAAAAAAAGATTTTTATTTCCCTAAAAACACGCCTGTTTATAGAAACTATTAAAAACAAATTTTGCGAGTTTCTCTATCTACTTTAGGCTAAACAACACAGCATTCAGAACAGCTGCACCGCAAGCAAAGGCGCAGCAGTAAAAACAAAGAATGTTTCATCTTCGGGAGACTTGAAATGAACGACGTCTGCCACACGCCAGAGAATATTGCGAAGATTGGTTCTGATGGCCACTGCTGGTGTCAGTGGTGCATGATCGAATTGCTCCTCGAGAATTCTCCGTCCCCGGAGCAGAGGCAGATCTATATATAGATAAAAAGAAAGGAAAGGTGATACGCACCGATTGAGGGCCGGAATTTGACAGAAGACATCGCTACTGGCATTGTTTTATTCTATTCTCTCTCTCTTTTTACTGTACCATACATGCACTTCCTATTGGGTTTTTGTTGTTGTTGTTGACTGCCCCGCCTTATTGTGTGTTTTTGGTACGAAACAATTTCGGATTTTTTGTGGTAAAAAAAATTAAATAAATCGGTTTTTCGTGATTGCATAAAAAACGACGAAAGTCGATTTTTCATTCAAGGAATCTCGCTAGTTTTTTTTTAGTGCATAATGGTCATTAATTTCCTTTTCTCTATTTTGTTGTAATTCATTTTTATTAATTGCTTTTAATTTGGAAATGTTTGATGTATTAGAGTTGTGAACGATTGTGAAATATTCATAAAATTATGTGGAATATATATATTGAAATTTTAAAAGAGCGTTTTTGTTATTATTGTCAGCATAAAATACATTTATTTTTTCTTTCATAAAAAATTTAAAAGATCAGAATAAACAAAATCTGAATATTCAAAAATGTTTCTTTTTCTTACTCCACTTGGTAGATAACAATATCTAGACTAAATCCAAGAACCCTTGTGAACCCTTGTGAAGGAGGAATAGCTTCCATTGTGATGAAGCACCTGTAGATGGAAGGCTGATGGCACTTGGCTCTGTGTCGTTGACCGATTTTGAAAAAAGCAAAAAATAATATCATAACTAATTCAGCAATTTTTTTACTTTTTACTGTTTTGTCTTGTAACTTAAAAATTTATGCTCGTTGATGCTGCTTTATCTCAATTTATCCAAATGTTGACTAAAATACTACAGATAACAGAATTTGACAAAAAAAGAAAATGAAACTTTTATAAAGGAACTACTCTAAAACTCGAAATTATTGAATTCATTGCCTGTGATTGTATACAAATCCATTTCAAAACAAAAGAATCGTTGCTCGTACTTTTCAGCAACCAAAAGAATATAAATAAGATGAGTAAGTTTCAAAAAGATAACAATGTATAAAACTTCAGATCAAATAGGTCATAATATTTTAACTGTATAACGAGGATTAGAAAATATGAGGTACTTGAAATAAAAAGTGAATAAGAAATAATAATCCCAGAAAAAAAAGTGGATACCCCATAACATACATATTATGAGACTTTTCGTAGAAATTGAAATATCGTTGTTGTTTTATAATAAGCATCTTCTGACATATCAAATATCAAAAAGTTTACTTTTTACATTTCATTTAATAGACCAATATACACAATACTAAACCTTTTTAACATGATTCCGAAAATAAAAATAAAATATATATATTTTTTTAATCCAACGATTTTTTCAACCATAAAATTACTTTTCTACAAAATAAAGCGACTCAATTAACACTAAAAAGTTTTTTTTGTTTATTTTATACCATTTAAGAAAATTTATAACATTAATATAGTAAACTTGGAATACCTTAACTAAATTTTCAGTAAAAAAAAAAAAATCTTTTTTTCCAAATGCGCTTTTTTTTAGCATAAAAACGAATCATAATTTCACGTTTAGTGCCTTTATGAAAATCAAAAACTCGAATTCCATTCAGGAAACACGAAAAAGCCAGTTTTAAATATTTTATTTATCTCACCATATTTATCTTGCGCACTGAAGTAATACCCTGTGTTCTGAGCTTTTAAAACTAAAATCCCTATCGTTTCCTTTATAAGGCGATAAAATAGTGGAGTCAGAAAAAAAAATTGTTTTTCACTTTTTCCTCTATCTCTATGAATGAAAAATAACGTACAAAAAACTCTCACTGCAACGGTGATAAAATGTAATTTAAATTTCTGAAAAGGGAGTTATAGTTAATGAGATGCACGCTCGATTTAGCTAAGTCCTTTCGCTACGTGTTTAAACTCGGCTCGTATTAAGAAAAACTTAACGAAAAACAGCAGACGAATAATATCGCAAACCCCATTTTGGGCGAATGAATCGGCAACTTAAAGCTGTTAAAAAATAGCAATATTGTTTTTTTTTTCTCTTCCGAAAACTGGCAATAAAAAGAAGTCGTTTGGTCGTTTTGGCACGTCGAAATCTGTGGAATATTCATAAGTGGAAAGAGAAATCTTATTTCTCTCCGTGGTGTTTCTCTTAAACTGTGTAAAGTTAAGTATATTTCTCTTAAAAATAAAATTTCTGTGTGATTAGTTTGATATCCTCAAGTTATTTATAGCGAAGGATATTTTTCTTATAAAAATTGTGTTTTGGAATATTTGAATTTAGCAGCCAAAACAACTGGAATCAATTCGGTAAATTTTTTAATAAATCCCCATATTATTATTATTATTTTAAATTTTGTTGTAAATAAACTAAAAGAAGTTACCTTAAAATTATTTTTTGTAATGTATTTTAAAAAATTATTTATTTAAATTTTATTGTAACTGGAATCAATTCGATAATTTTGTTACAAATCCCCATATTATTATTTTTTATTTTTTTTTATTTTGCTGTAAATAATCTAAAAGAACGTATCTTAAAAATATTTTTTGTAATGTTTATTTTGAAAAAATATCTATTTAAGTTTTATTTTATTTTAAAATTATTTTTTATTATGTTTTATATCGTTATTTTTTGTTTTATCAATAAATATTATGGAGATTATTTTATTTCTGATCTCCTTCGGTTATTTTTCTTTGAGAAAGTTTATTTTGTTCCAGAAATTCAGTGTTTCCCTCTTAAAATTATCTACGATTATTGTGTCTTTTTCTATTTTTCAAATGAAATTTTTAGTGAGAGAATTTTTTAAAAAAATTTTTAAACCTCTTATTTTAATTTCGAGTTTTAGAATAGTTCCTTTATAAAGATTTCATTTTCACTTTGTCAAATTCTGTTATCTATAGTAGTAAAAAATAAAAGAATTGTTTACTTAGTCATGATCTTACTTTTTGCCTTCTCCAAAATCACCTATTTTGAAAATTGATTAAAACCTTTAATTAAAAATTAATGGTATGCAGATTGTAACAGTTTTTGATCTTTAAATTACTTATAAAATGAAAAAAAAAAATTGAGAGCGCATGAAACAATTTACCTAATTTTTTTTTCAAATTGCATAGCACTTAATTTATGAAAACTAATGTGACGTAAATATCTCCCAGTAGGCAGGAGGCCTTGGCCCACCATGGGGATGTTACGTCAATGAAGAAGAAGAAGAATAGGTGGTAAATATAAAATAATAAGGCGATTTATGATTACATTATGGGATTGCGATTTAAATTAAATTATATCTTTATCATTTTGAATGAAATATTTTTAAAAATCCTTTATGTACAACACCATACTTTTCACATTTCATATTTCCTTTATAATATTTAAAAATCCTTACCCGTCTCGTAGCTCAGTCATAACTCGCATCGTTGGTGAGCATTTAGATGGAGGTTCAATCCGCTTTAGGCTGTGTTGTAGACTGTTTCAAAAAACGAGGAGATTCGATGGCGTTTGTGTATGTTATCTTGTATGTTATGTTATCTTGTTAGTCTGTTTACCAGGGTGGAAGATTTTCGGGTTTTCTCTAATTTGATACGTAAGTGCTAGGTACTTCCATTAAAAGTTCTACTGGAAACAGCTACCCACCTTCTTTTTCAGCGACATGTAGCCAAGTCAGACTTATACCTACGGGTGCTCTATCACAACATGAAGCTGACTGTTTCTCACCTTCCAAGAGACCACAAAGGTTTTTTGGATTTGGTCTTGATGCTGTTGTCTTCTATGTGGGATAAGAAAAAAAAACATGTTTGAATATTCCTATTTTGTTTATTCTTACATTTTAAATTTTTTATGAAAAAAAAATGTATTTCATGCCTACAATAATAACAAACAACGCTCTTTTAAAATTTCAATGTGTATATATATATATATATGACTGTATTCCACATAATTTTATAAATATTTCAAAATCATTCAACACTCCAATATTTCAAAAAATTTCCAAATTAAATTCAATTAATAAAAATGAATCAAAACAGCGAAAACAAAATTAATGACCATTATGCACTAAAAAAAAATAGCTAGCGAGATTCCTTGAATGAAAAATCAACATTCGTCGTTTTTTATGCAATCACGAAAACCCAATTTGTTTACTTCTTTTACCACAAGCAATCCGAAATTGTATCGTACTAAAAACACACAATAAGGCGGGGCAGTCAACAACAACAACAAAACCCAATAGGAAGTGCATGTATGGTACAGTAAAAAGAGAGAGAGAATAGAATAAAACAATGCCAGTAGCGATGTCTTCCGTCAAATTCCGGCCCTCAATCGGTGCGTATCACCTTTCCTTTCTTTTTCTGCCCTTTTTATCTATATATAGATCTGCCTCTGCACCGGGGACGGAGAATTCTCGAGGAGCAATTCGATCATGCACCACTGACACCAGCAGTGGCCATCAGAACCAATCTCCGCAATATTGTCTGGCGTGTGGCAAACGTCGTTCATTTCAAGTCCTGAAGATGAAACATTCTTTGTTTTTACTGCTGTGCTTTGCTTGTGGTGCAGCTGTTCTGAATGCTGTGCTGTTTAGCCTAAAGTAGATAGAGAAACTCGCAAAATTTGTTTTTAATAGTTTCTAAAAGCAGATGTGTTTTTAGGGAGTAATTTTTTTTTTAAATGTACCTAACAGTATATAAATTTAGAACATAATAGGAAAAGATACTAATAAAATCAAAAATAGGCCAGTCAGGATGTGTGCCATGCTGTTTAGCCTAGAGTAGTAGATAGGGAAACAACAAGATTTTTTTTTTTTTTTTTTTTTTTTAATTTTTTTAATTTTTTTTTAATAGATTTTTTAAAATTTTTTTTAATAGATTCTAAAAGCAGGTGTGGTTTTAAGGAGTTAAATTTTTTTTTTAATATACAAATCGTATTATGTACTGGACATTAATGCTTATTGTATTCGAATATTAATATTTGCATTTTTAATAATCATGCATTAAATCGATTTTTTTCCATTATAAAATCAATGATTGTTTTCTTTTAATAGCAATGATGATCTTCATTAAAATCAAGATATATGTAACATTATATAAATATCTTCGGTCTGAAGTTTGGCAGTTCTAAAATTTCCTTTTATTATAAATCTGTATGCTGTAAATTTCTTCGGTTGGGATTGAGGTATAGAGAAAGAGGGTTGAACCCCTTTTATTTAAAATCAATCCCTTTTATCTTTTTTGGGTCAAAATGCTGTGGCACGATGAGGGTGCTATGTAGCAAGTCTTTCGAAGGGATTGTTTGTGTAACACAGCATTTGCTGCCCATCTCTTGTTAAATGGACAAGTATTATTTGAGAACATTCTAGTGTTTTTTTTAATAAATTAATTAAGTATGAAATTTGTTCAAAAACATTTCTGTGGTTTCGAACATCTGTCTTATTTATTTTTACTTAATTCTGTAAATAAAAACAATTACTTAATATTTCTAAAAATGCACGCATTAAAATTTGATATAAGTAGCTTAATCTGGTTTCAGCTACTTCTACTACTACTTCTACTTAATCTGGTTTCAGTAGCTTAATCTGGTTTCAGCTTTTATAGAAACCGGCAGTCGGTAACATTTTGGGATCATTGTTGTAAATGTATGTGACAGCAATAATTCTTTGTGAAGATGTCAGTGAATGTCATGGATGAATATCGGTACCAGATGTCATGGGCCGGATGCTTAAATGCATATTCATTTACCCTCTGCGCGCTAGAGCATAAAAAACTATATATCTTGATGATGATCTGAACCCTTTTTCCTCCGTAGCTGGATACGTTTTTCGCAATCATTATGCCAGATGAACAATTTCTAATGGACTACTACGTCCAATTATTTCGCTTTCTGTTTCGTTATTCATATAGAACTTGACAAAATTTTTCTTTCTTCGTAAAGAGTGATAATTAAATAAAGGATTTTAATCTTCTTGAATGCAGATTCTTCACTTCATAACTATATAATATTTTCAACCAATTTTTGCAATAACATTGCAAAGAATAAAAGCAGTTATATCATTCATTATGTGTTTATTGCAATCATTCTATGCATTCGAGACTTCACTTTCATGACAACAACAATGAGCATGCCTGTGTATTTCTATGCCATCTTCTTATTCTTCAATTGAGCAACAGTCCCATGGTGGGCCAATGCAGTCTTCCTACTTGTAGATTTGAGACAGGAGACGTTTCCATTTCTTCATTGGCGACGTTAAATAGGTCCCAATGTAATTAACCTGAAGTGTGCAAAAATGGGCAATAGAGTTATAAACCAAACCAAACCAAACCAAATCTTCATGAGCGCAACAGCCCCATAGCCATCTGCCTACTGGCAGATTTCGAAACATTAGATGCTTTTAATGGGGTCGGGTTGGCAGCCCCACTCCAAACATTATACAGCCATATTAGACAGGGACCTACTGTTTAAAGTGGATTCCAAACTACTACAGATATCAATGGCAATTGTATTATGTACGTATTTTGCATATAGATTGTCAATATGTTTACTCGCCCTCATCTACCTAAACAAATATGCTGGCAAACTATTGAATGAGAAGATGTGGTGACACAATGTAACAATATAGTTGTGAGCTCTTCTATAATTCAAAGACTACGAAATGTATTTCTAAGAACATAATCATCTTCTAGAAGATGCAGCTATAGTGTATCCTTCCAAGTGCCGTAGTTGACTACTATTTGCAATTAACTGCATAGATGGACAGAAACACTACATCGTTACATAAATTTTTCCTTGCTGAAATCTGCGAAAAGCTGGTATCTAGATGAAGAGTTCATGACGGAGGATTGTATGCAAGATGTACAGCTTTGTGCATACCTCTTACACCCCGACATTAGAATGAAAAGTATTACTGTGCTAGCATACATATAAAAATAGAGGCTGTACTCTATATTGGTGAGTCTAGAATCTGTTTTTAAATTGTCTCAAGAATTATGTTGATTTCGCAGAAGGCAGGAACCCACTATAATTTCAATCATATCCATGATAACGATAGATTGACGGATACAGTGTATGTGTGTGAACAAATATCTCTTTGTATGGACACATTATCATTACAAGAAACATCGTTACTGCTTAGTTTTATAGAGACGACCTTTTTGAATAACATGCTCGTCTTTATGCAGAAGATGGTAACTAATTACTTTATATAACAAGATGGTAATGCAGTAATAGAATTAGGTTGGTGGAGAAAATTACTATTGAGAGAATAATTTGCCAAGTATGTTCTCTAGACTTGAATCCAGTTGAGTATAATTGGGAGGATTTAGGGAAACATATTGCTAACTTGGTTCGCTCCCTGCAACCATCAGTGT
The DNA here is from genome assembly GCA_021605075.1 of Caerostris darwini. Classification (NCBI taxonomy): domain Eukaryota; kingdom Metazoa; phylum Arthropoda; class Arachnida; order Araneae; family Araneidae; genus Caerostris; species Caerostris darwini. Next base: position 255,167 of record BPLQ01003416.1, on the reverse strand, counting down.
CTTTGCGACGCCTTGACACCACAATGGTTTTTGCTACCAACTGAAATAATAAACGCTATTTAATATGACATTTGTGCATTTAATATTTTGAGTTCGATTTTAAGCACATAATTTTGGCATTTAATATTGTTGCTATGGATATATAGCTGTTACAAGCGTGTCATATTCCATTTTAAAACTGATGGTTGAATTCAGATAGTCAAATGTTTTGGTACCTTTCCATTTTCTGTATTTTCAAGGCAGAAGATAAGCCTATTATTTGTTTTTTGCGCTTGTTTTGTGAACCTCTATTTCATGAATGCTTTACACAAATTTTATTAATTCCAATAAATAGAAATGCAATATTCACAATTTATTTTTACTTTCTCTTAATATTTGGATCTGCTGTTTTAGAAAAGTACTTTAATAAGTACAAGAAAATTAATTTTGTTTCTAATGTAACTAGGTAAAAATATCTCATTGAATCACTGAAAAAATACTTTTGATTTATTGAACCTAAAATATCTATATCTTTTTTCCTATGTTCTTTTATTATTTGGAATCATATGATAAAAAAAAATCAGGTTGCTGATAAAAGTTTAAAACTGGAGAAACTAGAAATAAATTTTAAACTTTTTTATACTTTTTATTTTTATGCAGATAATTAATTTTGATGTTATTTCACATTTAATGCTAATAAAATATTGAGGTTGCTTTACATTTCTTATGCAGAGGATGTATTTTTGATTTTACTAATTAAATTAATTGTTGTTTTAATACTAGAATTTTGGGAGCGATGGTTGAGCTCTGACGCTCGGTGCTACAGGATTTTCATGTTCGAGTCCTGGCGGTGCCATGAATGTTTGTAATGGTTCGGAATCCACTTTAAATCGTTGGCTAGGTCTAATATGATTGTAGAGCGTAGGGCTGACAGCCCTACATCCTCAAAAAAGAAAACTTCTTATATTTCGGAATCTTCCAGAAGGCAGACGACCTTGGAACATCGTGCGGCTGTTGCACTATTAGTTTTATAAAAGTACTTTAAAGTGAATATCTCATGCTTTAGAAACTTGTGTTCAACTTCTTACGAAATGTAACGAAAAAAATAATTTTGCTTCTGACGTAACTAGGCAAAAATATCTGATTATATGACTGAAAAAATACTTTTGATTTATTGAACCTAAAAAATATTCAATAAATAAAAAGGATAATTATTTTCAAATGAGAAAAGAAGCATAATAGGGAAGTAACTCATTGTATAAAACTAATGTCATCATTTTGTTTACGAACTAATAATTGACTGAATGACTGAAAAATACTTTTGATTTATTAAACCTAAAATATATTCAATACATAAATAGAATAATTTTTTAGAGATAAAAAGAAACATAATATCGAAGTAACTCATGTATAAAACTAATGCCAATATTTTGCTTATGAACTAATAATAATAGAAAAGAGCACTATTTTCTTTCTGATGTTTCAATGTTTCTTTGCATTACATTTTCTTTAATATCAAATTTTAAGTCAATAGAACACACTATAGAATTTTGCATCATTTTCATATTGAAATACATAAAAATATATCTCAATACTTTATTCTTATGTCTAGATTTAAAAAGGAATTTTTTGGATGAAAAGAAGTATACCAATAAAATAAGAAAATCGCTTCTTTTTCAAGATCGGATAGAACACGTTAGTCCTTTACCGCATTTTTCATGCAGTCGGGGCTCTTCGAAAAATGAAATCCAGTTGATTAAGGCTATTTTGTAAGCTCCCGAGCCATATTTTGTGGCGAAAAAAGCAGATTAATTCCGAAAAATGGCGCTAGTCGGCCGAAATTGAGCTATTAAATTAGATTGCTTCTTACAAATAATACGTCAAAAGAGGTACCATGTCAAAGCCGGAAATTAAGGTTGTTGAAAATGCTTTACTACCTATTTGGGCCTAAAGTAAAAAGTGGCTCCTTAGGTAGCGAACGCTTTTAAAACTTTTGATCTAGATATTAAATCTAAAAATAGATGTACTATTCCGATTTTTTTTTCTGCATTCTTTTATTATTTGGAATCATATGATAAAAAAAATCAGTTTTGTTGATAAAAGTTTAAAACTGGAGAAACTAGAAATAAATTTTAAACTTTTTATTTTTATGCAGAAAATCAATTTTGATGCTATTTTAATTTTGTTGTTAATGAAAGATTGATGTTATTTCACACTTTTTTACAGAGAATAGATTTTTAATTTTTAAAATTTTTCTAATTAAATAATTTTTTGTATTAATACTAGAATTTTGAGACCGATGGCCGAGTGACTAGTGCTCTTGCACTCGGTGCTACAGGCTTTTCGGGTTCGAATTCCGGGGTGTCATGAATGTTTATAGCGGTTTGGAATCCCCTTTAAACCATAGATACCAACTTAGTATGACTGTAGAGTTTTGGGCGTAGGACTGACGACCCTACTCCGTAAACCGAAAACCTCTCCTGTCTCGAAATCTGTCAGTAGGCAGTTGGCCTCGGCCCATCATGGGACTGCTGCGCCACTGAAGAAGAGGATTTATTTAGATCTACGGTCATTTTGGGCTAAACAGACCGGGTCCTACAGTATAAAGTGTACACCGAACCACTAACAAACATCCATGTCACCTCCAGAATTCAAATCTGAAGCCTGTTGTACCAAAGGCCAGGGAGCTAGCTATTTGGCCATCACTGAATAACAATAATAGCAATAATTGAATTTGGAAATGATTATAACATACAATTTCAACATTGCTAAATTTTTATCGCCAAAGAACTGCAAATATTGAAATAAGACCAATATTTTATTGTTGTTAGCTTTCGTGTTCGAGTCCCGTATGCCATGCATGTTTGCAGTGGTTCGGAATACACTTTAAACCATAGATCTTCTTCTCATATGACTGTAGAGTGTTGGGCGTAGGGCTGATAACCCTACCCCATAAAAAGAAAACATCTCCTGTGTCGAAATCTGACCGAATAATACAAATATTTACCAATACCAAAATAACACCAATATTTTATTGCAATTAAAACATTAATAGTTTTATTAAACTTAAAGGATAAAAATGATTTTACATAGGACTTCACTAATCTAAAACTTTAAAACGCATTAAGTAAAGCACAGCTTAAATCAATTAGCGAATACAGACTATTGCCTATTTAAAATATTTAGACCCTTGGACTATTCATTATCATTAATGGACATCCGAGGTGTAACTCTAGTGCAAATTAGTCATTAAACGAGCACTAATATGCTGAATATAGTATTACCAACAGTCTAGACTTGTATGCATTTCCATCTATATATGGAAACCTTGATGATCAGTCTAGAGTATTTTTTAAATATTACCAAATCCTTATATCGCAATCAAATATTTTTGATACTAAATTATCAATACTCATTAAATATAAAAGTATAATTATATAGATATAATTTAACTTAAGTTGGAAAACGAACATAAGAAATGTGTTATTAATATACATATTTTTTATATTTGTCACAGTTAGTTGCAAAAAAAACTCAGATGGCATTTATTGTATGTTCATAACAAGATACAGTAACATTGATTGTTATAAATATATAAACATTAGAATGATGATAAATATATAATCATTTGAGTAACGAGAAACATATAATCATTGGAATAAATGCACATTACTTTCTATATTAAAATACACTCATGTCCATAAATTAAAGATAATGAAGTTCAGGCAAAGAAAGAGACAGAAGCAAAACAAATTTGACTTATTTGTAAAGTCTATTTATTAAACAAAAGGTAAAGAGCAAAAAAGATGCTATATGTTTGACATAATTAATAAAAATTGCGATTTTTACTCACTGGAGCAAATTTCAAAAAAGAACCTATATACAAAAAACAGTATAACATGGTTAGTAGGATGGTTAATATGGAGTATGTCTCCCGGACGTTGAAATACAGGCCTTACAACGCCTAGGCATGCTGAGTATCAAATTATCAATCTGATCTTGGGGAATATTACACCACTCATCAAGCAATGCCCTCCGAAGTTCCGGTTGATAGGTGGGAGGGGGTTGATGGGCTGCAATTCATCGGCCAAGCATATCCCACACATGCTCTATTGGATTCAAGTCCGGTGAGTATGCTGGCCTATCCATACGGGTGATATCCTCCAATTGAAGGCATTCGTCTACAATGATTACACGGTGAGGACGGGCGTTGTCATCCATAAACAGAAATTCAGCACCCATGGCGCCCCGAAACAAACGTACATGTTATTCCAGAATGACATCCCGACAGATGTGGCCAGTCATCGTTATACTCTGAACATGCAGGTCAGTTCTGGAATCAAGAATAATTCCTCCCCAAACGAGCCATCCTGCATCACCGTAACGGCGGCGTTCAGTGGTGTTCTCTTGGTGGTAATGGGAACCTGGCGCTCTCCATATGAAAGTCCGGCGAGAATCAGACTGCTAACTAAACCTGGACTCGTCGGAAAACATCACACAAGACCACTATTGCGGTGGCCACAATGCATGCTCTCTACTCCAGGTTAATCGCAGGCGACAGTGAGTTGCGGTAAGTGGAACACATCTCACAGGCCTACGAGCATATAGACCAATGTGCCCTAAGCGTCTGTACACGGTCTGCCTTGAAACTGTCGTACCGGTAGCTGAAGAGAGCTGACGAGACAGGTCTGATGCTGTGCTCCGTCAGTTTCTTTTGGCAGTAATTGATAAATACCGGTCCTCATCCGGCGTTGTAACTCGGGGGCGACCTGTGCTGTAACATCTACTCACACTACCATCATCTTGGAATCGTTGCCAAAGCCTGGAGATGACACTCTGGGCGATTCCAAGTTCCTCGGATACTTCCAGCTGGGTACGTCCACATTCCAGTCGTCCGATAATTCTACCACGTAAAAAATTATCCAAATGCTTCCTTTGTGCCATAACTATGCGGTTATTGCACTGAAAGGCTTTTAAAGCGCTTGTGAACAATTTTACTTCTTTGCCACCATTCCTTATATACCCCTCTCTTACACTCTCGTCATTGTGACGTACTATCCGCGCCATCTGGTGGTTTCCTGTAATTTGCATATTCTTCTTCAAGATGTGTGTGATAATTCTACAGGTGAAATTTTTATTTTAGAGTTCAATTCCTGTGGGATTCTGAATTATCCTTAATTTATGGACATGAGTGTATAATGAAATATGGGTTCATTTATCTATGAAAGTTTCGGCATATTAAAACACAGTATATTTAAGAGAAAAAAAATACAGTTTTTCTTATTATAATAACAATTCATGAAATAGTAAATATATAATCATTGGAGTGATGATAAACATATAAACATTGGAATATAGGTATATTATTATATATTATATCATAATATAATAAAATAAGGGTTTGTTTGACTATGAAATTTTCAGCATATATTTCAGAGAAAAAAATACAATTTTATTGTTATTATCCTAATTAAAGAACAAGTATAAACAAACAAAAATAGTATAAAATCATCAGTTTATTTTATATTAGAACTCAGAGATTAACATGCTAAATTCACTAGGTGAGAACAAAGCCTCGACAATAAATTGGTGCCTTTTATAGATCTTTGATTGATTTGGTTTGTCGCTCTACGGTCGTCTTGTACACACGAGGGCTAAACAGACCGGAACCTACAGTTTAAAGTGTATTCCGAACTACTAACAAACATCCATATCACCCTCAGGATTAGAACCTGGAGTACCAAAGCCCACAGCGATAGCCAATTGGCCATAAGGCCACTGTAGGTTTTTAAAGAGTTCACTGCAGTATTCTAGAGGTAAGAGATATTTCTTTCCCATTGATTTTGTCAACCAATAGCCATCTCTATCGAAAAGTTTCCTGTTTCACTAAATATTTCTTTAAATTTGTTGCCCAGAACATTAATTCGCTTATATTATTTGTCCATAATACACATTCAGCAAACTTCAATAGAACAAATATACTTCGCACAAGGAGTCAGACAAATAAAACTCTATAAAAATAAATAACTACAAAAACTACTATAGTCAATCATGAGTAAAGTTAAATATCCAGTTTAACGGCGGAAACAAATGAATAGATTAATTATTAACTAGATTAATTCAAAAAATTTAGTATATTTCAAATGTTGTTCATGAAAACTTGAAAAAAAATCAATCAATTTTTAATTAAAGATGAGTTTACAAAAAGCTAATTTTTAACACTGAAAAATCCATTGATAAAATAGGCTATTCATAAACATTGTTCTCGAATTAATAGTATAAATTTTGACCATGATTTGGAAATTTTCTATTATATCTTTGTCATATATTCTTGAACAATATAGTGAGATATAACAGGCGGAAAACTTCTTTGAAAGAAAAATTGTAATAGCAAGTGTGTGGAAGTTTTTCCATCAATATTACTTTTAATATAGTGTAATATAAAATTTGAATTATTTAAAAATTAAAATTCTTCGTATTTGAATTAAAATATCTCCCAAAATTCTTCTCGCATTAATAATATAAACTTCAAAATTTAACGATGCTTTACAAATTTTCTGTTCTATCTTGTTGTCATATTCCTAAACAATATCCTTTCGCATAACTCTTCCAAGCTAGCGGATGAGAAGTTAATGCAACCGAAATAAGTCAAGCTTATTACCACCTTTTAATATGATAAACCATTTTTCATGCTTTATTAAACAGCGAGTGTAATTCGCTTTGCCTGAAAACAACACAACTCGAGCTGATCAAATTCGAAAGTTAAGTTTCAGAACATTTACTTAATTAAATGCTTAATTAGGCTTCCAGTAATATCTTATCAGAGGATTTGCACTCATGTTTCTACTAGTTGGAATTACGAAGCTCACCATCCAGAAATGAAGAGTCCTATCATTAATAAGTTTAGTACGTGATTAAGGATTCGAAATTCGAATGCGTTAACATGAGGATGGTAACAAAATGGAAGTGTGCCGGAATTCGGAACGTGTGCTCATTTGTTATTCTGAATTTAAATGGAAGTTTAAAGTTTTTGAGGAAAGCCTTTTGTCTATAAATATGATTCTGTTTTACAGCTGCTTGGATTTTTCACTCTTTTGTTTTGCTATTTGGGAAGTATTATTCTCACAAAACCGAAAGTATTACGCAGACGGGAAGAAAGGTTACTTAATAGAGTTAAAGGAGTTAAAGGAGTTAAAGGTTATTTAATAGAGTTAAAATTCTTAATATTTACAATTAAAATCCCTACTAAATGATGTAGAGTATTCTTAAAATTCTTCTCTAATTAATAATTATATACTTCAAAGTTTAATCATGCTTTGTAAAATTTCTATTATATCGTCATTTTTTTGAACAACATAAACCAAAGCATAATAACGAGATTGGAATTTTTCCCATTTTTCTTTTAATGTCGTGTTATCTATAATTTGAATTAATTAAAATTAAAATTCGTCATATTGCAATTAAAATCCCTCCTAAATGACATAAAATATTCTTAAAAATTCTTCTCTCATCAATAATATAAACTTCAAAATTTAACGATGCTTCGAAAAATTCCTATTATATCTTTGTTATATTCTTTAATAATATAAAACAACGCACAATGACTAGTGTAGAATTTTTCTTTTAATACCGTATTATCTAAAATTTCAATTATTTAAAAATTAAAATTCTTCATATTGGAATTAAAATATATCCTAAATGACATGGAATATCCTTAAAAATCCTTCTCCCATTAATGATTTAAACTTCAAAATTTAACTATGCTTTGCAAGCTTCCTATCATATCTTTGTCATATTCTTGAACAATATAAAACAAACTTAATAGCTAGTGTGGTATTTTTCCCATCAATTTCTACTTTTAATGTCGTGTTATCTAAAATTCGAATTATTTAAAAATCAAAATACTTCATATTGAAATTAAAATATCTCCTAAAATTCTTCTCGCATTAATAATATACACTTCAAAATATAACGATGCTTTGCAAATTTTCTGTTATATCTTGTTGTCAAGTTCTTGAACAATACCCTTTTGCATAACTCGTCCGAGCTGATAATAAGTTAATGCAACCGAAATAAGCCAAGCGTATTGCCACCTTTTAATATGATAAACCATTTTTCATGCTTTATTAAACAGCGAGTGTAATTCGCTTTGCCTGAAAACAACACAACTCGAGCTGATCAAATTCGAAAGTTAAGTTTCAGAACATTTACTTAATTGAATGCTTAATTAGGCTTCCAGTAATATCTTATCAGAGGATTAGCACTCATGTTTCTGCTAGTTTGAATTACGAAGCATTCCATCCAGAAAAGAAGACTCCTATCATTAATAAGTTTAGTACGTGATTAAGAATTCGGAATTCGAATGCGTTAACATGAGGATGGTAACAAAATGGAAGTGTGCCGAAATTCGGAACGTGTGCTCATTTGTTATTCTGAATTTAAATGGAAGTTTAAAGTTTTTGAGAAAAGCCTTTTGCCTATAAATATGATTCTGTTTTACAGCTGCTTAGATTTTTCACTTTTTTGTTTTACTATTTCGGAAGTATTATTTTCCCAAAATCGAAATTAATCCGCAGACGTGAAGTAAGGTTATTTAATGGAGTTAAAGTTCTTTTAAATATTTAATATTTCGTTTTAGAAAAATGCATTTTGGAAAAACTGGCAACGAAATGAGGTAATAAAAAACATGTTTTGTTGGAAATTATTGGATGGGTTTGTTCGTAATGAGTTTTTTTTTTTTTTCTGGTAAAATCTGATGATATAAAAAGTTACTTTGTTATTTTATTATTTTTTTTATAATACTCAGAACATAATTTTACTTTGGATTGGTTTTAAAAATGCATTAAATGACTAAACAGCATGGGAAAATTTAAAAATCATTACATTTTTTTTTTTATGTCTTTTAAGTTATGATGTATTTTGAAAAATTGACTTTTAAACTAATATAAAATCTTATTTAGAAAACTTTACTACATGACAATATATAACTATTAGAAGGATTTTAAGGATTTTATATTTTGCATGTGGTTAGAAGATATTTAAGCAATTTTGAATACATGACAAAACTTTTTTGAGGTTTTAACACAGTTTAATACATGCTTTACAGAAAACCCCCCTATATTCCAATATAAATAAAACCTTACTTAAATATAATTCAAGTTAAATGTTTTTTAAAATTGTTTATCTATAACAGGGCTGATTGTTTTTAGATATTAGTGTATCCTTAAATTTAATGCGTGCTATGAATTCTTTAAGAAATATTTCAATGTATTAAAGTATTTTGAAAATATTTTGCAGTCCTATTCCAATAATTGCATTTAATGAATAAATATGAAAAAGATAAAAATGTATAAGACTTCAGATCAAATAGGTCATAATATTTTAACAGTGAAACGATGATTAGAACATATGAAGTGCAACTAGTACTTGAAATAAAAAATGAATAAAAAATAATAACCCCGTAAAGAAAAAAGTGAGGTACCCCATAACTTACAGGGTTATTAGACTTTTCGTAGAAATTGAAATATCGTTATTGTCTTATAATAAGCATCCTCTGACACATTAAATATCCTAGAGTAAGTAAGAGTTTTATGTCCAAAAGTTTACTTTTCACATTTCATTTAATAGACCAATATACACAATACTAAGCCTTTTTAACATGATTCCAAAAGAAAAAAATGTAAAAAAAATATTTTTTAACCATAAAATTACTTTTCTACAAAATAAGCGATTGAATTAACACTAAAAAGTTTTTTTGTTTATTTTATACCATTTAAGAAAATTTATAATATTTATATAGTAAACTTGGAATACCTTAACTAAGTTTTCAGTAAAAAAAAAAATTTCTTTTTCTTCCAATTGCGCTTTTTTTAAGCATAAAAACGAATCATAATTTCACGTTTAGTGCCTTTATGAAAAATCAAAAACTCGAACTACATTCAGGAAACACGAAAAAGCCAGTTTTAAATATTTTATTTATCTCACCATATTTATCTTGCGCACTGAAGTAATACCCTATGTTCTGAGCTTTTAAAACTAAAATCCCTATCGTTTCCTTTATAAGGCGATAAAAAAGTGGAGTCAGAAGAAAAAAAAAATTGTTTTTCACTTTTTCCTCTATCTCTATGAATGAAAAATAACGTACGAAAAAACTGTCACTGCAACGGTGATAAAATGTATTTTAAATTTCTGAAAAGGGAGTTATAGTTAATGAGATGCACGCTCGATTTAGCTAAGTCCTTTCGCTACGTGTTTAAACTCGGCTCGTATTAAGAAAAACTTAACGAAAAACAGCAGACGAATAATATCGCAAACCCCATTTTGGGCGAATGAATCGGCAACTTAAAGCCGTTAAAAAATAGCAATATTGTTTTTTTTTTCTCTTCCGAAAACTGGCAATAAAAAGAAGTCGTTTGGTCGTTTTGGCACGTCGAAATCTGTGGAATATTCATAAGTGGAATGAGAAATCTTATTTCTCTCCGTTGTGTTTCTCTTAAACTGTGTAAAGTTAAGTATATTTCTCTTGGAAATACAATTTCTGTGCGATTAGTTTGATATCCTCAAGTTATTTATAGCGAAGGATATTTTTCTAATATTATAGCGAAGGATATTGTGTTTTGGAATATTTGAACTTAGCAGCCAAGACAACTGAAATCAATTCAGTAAGTTTAAAAAATAAATCCCTGTGTATTTTTTTTTAATTTTGTTGTAAATAATCGAAAAGAACTTATTATTTTTTGTAATGTGTTCATTTTATCAATAAATATTGTGGGAATTATTTTATTTCTTATCTAATTCATATTTGTTTTTTTTTTTTTGAGAAATTTTATTTAATTCCAGAAATTCAATGTTTACTTCTTAAAATAATCTAATAATTATTATTCCCTTTTTTTTACTTTTATAACGAAAATTAGTTATAAAGGTCATATTATTTTTATTAACTGTTTTAAAAACTTGTATTAGATATAAGTGCAAGAACGGTTATAAATTTTTCAAATAATAAAAAGATCACGGCCAAATCTCAAAATAGGGGCTGTCGGGATTTGGCAACTTTTTTTGACAACCAAGTGGGCGAAAATCGTCAAATGTGGCAACCAAGCTATCTCCTAATACCTGATTGTACAAAATTACTTACATAATTTATATTAATTACCGGAATGTTCTAGAAGAATTACAAACCGTTAAATTTAATAGCGATTTATTTTAATGTTGCTGTAAATAATCGAAAATAACTTATCTAAAAAAATTTTTTAATGTGTTCATGAGGATTATTTAATTTTTTATGTTCTTCCATTTTTTTTTTTTTCCTTTGAGAAAGTTTGTTTTATTCCAGAAATTCAGTGTTTACCTCTTAAAATAATTTAATGATTATTATTCCTTTTTTTAATTTTCTAACGAAAATTAGTTCTCAAGGTCATGTTATTTTTATTAACCTCTTTAAAACTCTTTTATTAATTTAAAAAAAGTTTTTTTTTTCTAATTTTTTAAGAAAGAATTTTTTTTTTTAATTTTTAAACCTCTTATTTTAATTTATTATTATTATCCTCCTTAACTATTTTTTTAACCTCTTAAACCTCTTTATTTAAATATTTTTATCAGCCCTTTTTAGATATAAGGGTTATAAATGAAGAATGGTTATGGTTATGGTTTTAAATGAATCAAATAATAAGAATGGTTATAAATTATGGAATAATAAAAAGAAGAGTTATAAATTTTTCAAATAATAAAAAAATGCCGGCCAAATCACAAAACAGGAGTCGTTGGCATTTGGCGACTTTTTTTGATCGCCAAGTGGACGAAAATCGTCAAATGTGGCAGCCAAGCTATCTCTTCATGCCTATTTGTTCAAAATTAATCACGTGATTTAATTCAACTACTGGAATGTTCTAGAAGAATTAAAAACCGTTAATTTTAATAGCGATTTATTTCACTCGTTACCAGTTAATGTTGCTGAGGTTGTTTTATTCACTTGTGTGCTGAGAAAAGTCTTTCGATTAAAATGTTTGCTATTGAAGTATTTTATTTTTGGAACAGAGATTCCAGGCATTTCTTAAAATTGAAGGAAAGGTGCTACTGCACTGATTTGGAATGTCAGAGTAAGTTGAAAATTATTGAATGGTCTATGTTAGAAGGTTTGATTGCTAAGAACGTTGCGTGTCCCATTTGCGGAAATGTTATGGCTATAACTGTTATGAAAGATAAGTCTGATGGATATATGGGGAGATGAAAAGCGAAATTTAATGGTGTAGCACAAAATGTGAAGAGATCTATTCGTTAAAATTCGTGGTTCTTTCAATAAAAAATGAGTTTATACGATATTATGAGAATTATTCATAATTAGATCTATGGGTATTCGACTGCAGATGCAGTTTGGTTTGGTTTGTCGCTCTACGGTCATTTTGTGCACACTTTAGGCTAATTAGACTGCGACCTACAGTTTAACGTTGTTCTAATGCGGCTGTCAATACATACACAGTTAATATTTATGCCATAAGCAAAGCCTGCACGCTTTTACTCATTTAGCCATTCCCCAAGGGGCACGTGTAGCTTGAAGATACGCTGCGGATGCGAGTAATGCAACCCCTCAACTCTCTACGGTCTTATTAGACTGGGACCTACGATCATATTAGACTGGGACCTCCGAACCACTACAAACATCCATGGCTCCGACAGAATTCAAACCTGAAGCATGTGGCACCAAAGGCCCAAGCTCTAGCCAATTGGCCATCACATTGTTGTAACAGATGAGATTGAATGTGCTGTGAATACCTTGACTGATTGGAAGTTATTTTGTAGAGAAATCTGTATAGATGTCATTATGAATGAGAACATTATTCTGGATAGTTTACAATCTAACGTGTCCTACGCAGTTTAATCGTATTACAGCATTCCGGGATAAGTACATTTTCAATAAAATTTTCTTTAATTTTCTTCAATTTTTTTCCGTTTAAGTTCCTAAAAGTTACATGATATTTGTTATTCAAATTTTGCTTGGCGAAATCAGGTTATAATGGTAGGGTTGCGATTCTCTTAGAAACGCATCAATCATTTGGCGTACCGAAAAACATATTTGACACCAAATACCAACGCCCCTATTCTACAATTTTACCAAGATCACTCACTATGTCATTACACAAGCTTTATTTTTTTTTTTTTATCTATCTGAAGTTTGTTGTTAAGAAGTTTATTTTATCTTTTCACATCTGGAAAAAAATAGTCCGTATGATTGTCATGTATCTCTATAAATGCTTACAATGGAATTGAAACTAGACTAGTAATCCAGTCATAACTTGTACAGCTAGAGTGCCTGAGGCCTGAGTTCAAATCCGCTAACGGAGTTCGTTGCAATCATTGCTTTCGAAAACATATTCGCAGGGCAATGCCTTCCTCAGAGAAGGTTGTTCGTGGCATGCATTAGTGAAGCCCGAGATCATGTTCAACAAAAAGAAATCATGGCAAGAAATCAAATATTGTTTGCACATAAGAGCATCCAAAAGATGTCGCATCTATATTTATAAACCTTTCCTTGTTATTTTAAATTGGTAAAAGCGTTTCGTTGCTATCTCTTGTAGTATTTTTTTTTTTTTTTTTTTTTTTACTTAATTTTTTACTGTGTCCAGCAACTATTATCCTATATTTATTTATTTTTAAAATACTAACAAAAATAATTTTTTCAGATGTTAAAGAAATTTATTTATAAACTGTAATTTTTTTTTAATTTTTAATTAAATGAATATAATACTCTGTAATTTTTTAATTTTTCAATTTTTTTTCAAATTTTTTTTTTTTTTTTTTTATTTTTTTAATTTTTCAACAAGATTATGACAACTCAAAAAATATTAAATTAGTTTTAAGCAGTTTATAAAAATAACCATAAAGAAAAAAATTTAAAGAAAAAGAAGAAGTTAAGTTTTTTTTTTTTCAGTAGGCTTTTAATATTTTAAAACACATAATTACTAAATTATAGTTCAAACTTGACGTATGGCTCGTACCAATCAACAAGCACAAAAATAAAAGTTATAGAAAATACGAAGTGTAGCTATCATATTCTTATAATATAAAAGTGTATGTATTTTATAGAACGTTAATTTTTCAGTTAATTAAAGACAATGTATAATGCATAACACAATGTCGTATAATGAAAATCTCCAAAATATTTTCTGTCCAACAATTTAGAAATTCTAGAATACTTCTAAGCACAATAGAAAAACAGTTGGAATATTTGATGTTTGGATTCAAAAATAAGTTTCACTTAAAATGAGACTTCGTTAATGATTTCGTTAACTGAAAAAACATACTTAAAAAAATATACCAGACAACAAAAAGAAATCGTCGGTATTATATAAAAAAGTCTGGAATAAAAGTTTTAAATCAATTAAAAAACAAAAATGAATCTTCGAAAAATAATTTTAACCCAATAAAATTTTTCTGGGAATTATTTAAAGCAACTGTAAGAAAATATCCCCTACTTTTAATTGAGATTGTTTCTTGAATAACATTTCTAATACGTTCTTTTAAAGTGATAATGTAGCGTTCACGTTTCTTTTATATTTATATTTTACATTTTAAAGTGTATTTATATTGAACATAATAAACCTAATTTAAGATACACTTTCATACAAAATGGAATTACAGTGTTTTGTATAATTCTCTATGAAATGCATTGCTATAATACGACAAGGTTATTCTCTTAATATCTCAAAATGTGAACAACATCAATGAAATCTATAGAGTATTTTTATAATTAATCTGCTTAATTAAGAATAATCTATTTGAAAATTTTCTATCTAATCAGTCAAAAGTAAAAACACGCAATTTGATTTATTACTCGTTCACCTGACATAATTAATTAAAAATTGAGACATACAAAATTTCATTAAATTACGAAGAGGTGGCTTGACTTCATGATTAATAAGATTGTCAAGATCTTCTTAAGCGTGCAAAGCAAAAACCTGTCGCCATTTTCTGTTTAAACAACAACAAAAAAAAAGCTTCGTGTCGGTACAAGTTTTCTCAAGACATGTTGGGAAAATGGACATGAACTAGGCCATGCATAAAATATGGTGATGGCTAAACACAATTTAAAATTCAGTATAAATAACAGCTATGTGTTCTTTTCTTTGGATATGAGTTTATTTATTCAAAATGAAAAAAAATAAGAAGAAAGAATTTAAAAAATTTAATCGGCAAAGCAATTTACCCATAAAATTCAAAATTTAATGTAAGAACAAAACGCATAACATCAATATTAAACAAATAAAAAAGAAAAAGTATCAATAGATTATATTCAGGTAATAAATTCTGTTCGTCAGTCATCGTTCAAAACAGAAAAAAAGAAATTGGTTAAATAAAAAATATAAAAACTATAAAATTCCAAACAATTTAATAAAAACACTTGAAAGAAATTTTTAAAAAATTTTAAAAAATCAAATGACTTTATAGAATTACTTGAAAAAAAAATTTTTTTTTTTAATTCTTAAACAACTATAGAATTCCAAATAATTTTATAAAATCACTTGAAAATTATCTTTAAAAAAAACTATAAAATTTTAAACAACTTTATAAAATTGCTTTCTTGAAAGAAATTTTTAAAAAATATAAAAAAAAACTATAAAATTCCAAACGATTTTATAAAATCACTAGAAAAATGTTTTTAAACTATAGAATTTTAAATGATTTTATGTAAAAAAAAAAGAACTTTAATAAAATGGCATGTGAAGTAATTTAAATAAAACAGTAAAAAAGCTTATGAAAGAAATTTGAAAGAATAAGCCAATAAGAAACGTTGAAAGTGGTCCACAACATCGCTGACCCACTCTCCCCAAAATAATACCCATATATTTATGGGTAAAAAAGTCATTAAAACTAACTGAAAAATATTATTTGTGTGAATTTCTGTTCTTCGATGATTTACATTACGTTTATAGGGATATTTCCTCGACTTATGATGATGTGGCGTCATTGCCTTCTGGGAAGACTTTCATGAATAACTTCAACGCAATTGAGTGTTTCATGAAAGCTCAAAAGTTCCTGTAAATCAAGGGGAGATTCATTACACAAGATATCATAATCGTCATCGAACTTTCTAGTTTCAAAAGCAATGATTTAAATCCAATCTCTCTTACGCTAATTGCATATGTTACAATATTTTCCCGTTAGGCTTATTAAACAGGAAATTAATTACATGAATTCTCAGTTTTAATAGTATTTTCAAAGTCTTAAATCAATACAGAGATCTTAAAATCAGATTAATAGCAGAATTATAGTAGTTCCGATATAACTTTAATGCACTACTAGTTATAGTTGTTTACAGGACCTATACCAACACGAGTTATATTTGTATACAAAACTATTCCAAACATTTGTTTACAGAACTTATTCTGGGTATAGAAATGTATTTAACATTACCTACCTCCCCAAGTACACGGAGTAAAGTCTGATGTTATATATTACTTGGCTAGAGGTAAAAGGATGCCTTTGGAGAATTAACTAAATTAAATTTGTTTATCATAATGAAGGAAACTGAAAGATCCAGTTGACAATTTGCCAGTCAGTATTCCTGAATCTACTCATTTTTGAATCGTTTACTGCAGAGCTGTTTTTACACATTAACGAGTGGACACTTGTTTCAATATAAAATACATTTTAATGTTATATTTCCATGAATGCTATTCCAAAATTGTAAATATGCAAATAACTATTTTCTTTATTTAAATTTCAATTAGTTTACACTAATATTTTAATAATTATAATTTCTGTTGAATATCGGTGAGCGTCATTTTTCTCTTATATGTGTCATGAGCAACCCAGCTTAAATTAAGATTTGACTTTAAAATGTTTGGGTTTTTTTCCCCCTATTAAGCCAAAGATCTTTTTGTGATCGTGACAGAAACTTAAAATACTTACAATTGGCCGAGAGTATGAAGATGAACTATAATTTTTTTTTGTAACATGAGTGGATCTCATGTTCCACATATGAATGCCATAAAAAGTGGAAAGACATTGTCTTCCAGAAGGATTTTTAAAGGTAACTGTTTCGCATTTCCTTGTCGTAAACTCTATAAATTTCCACCAAACAGCCTGATTATCTATGCGAATTTCTTTAAAACAAATTTCATTATGTACATTAAATCTCCTAGTTTCTCTTTCGGGTTCGAGTCCCGGCGGTGCCATGGATGTGTGTAGTATTTCGGAATCCACTTTAAACTGTAGGTCCCGGTCTGTTTAGCCTAACGTGTGCACAAGATAACCGTAGACCGACAAACCAAACCAGACCAAACCTAGTTTCTCTATCTCCTGACATCTAGTGGGCAAGCATTCAATCTTTTTTCTACACCTCACTGCAAGCTAAAAAAACAATTATCTTGTTATTGCGGAATCTCGCTATTCACTTCGCCTTTCCACGTTATGCAGTAAACGTTAACTCATAGCTCGTTTATTTCTGTGATAATTTATTTCTATATTATTTATAAATATTAATTTATCTTAATTAAATCTGTAATTAATTGAATGATGTTATTTCATCGTACAATCTTCTTCCACATATGGTACAGCACCAATTACCATAGCTTTTTTTTTATTAAGAGGAGCCTGTTTCGAACCAAAACAACTAACCTAAACATTCTATAACTATAATGGGGGTGGGCATTATAAATCCGTTGGGCAAAACATCTTTCAGTTGGGCTTGAGGGTGATGAAGAAGAAAGTACGAACCCCACATGTGACACCCATGTGGACATTTACTAAAGTTTTGTAGTAAAAAAGTAAAAGTTGTAGTAAAGTTGTTTAGTACCCTACCTTCATGGTGCAGCCAAGGTAACTTTGAGTTTTCTAGATATCTTACATTCTGGTGGCGAATAACTTCTAAGACTTCTCCTTCTTCAATAAGATTTCTAGAAACTCAAGATAATCTTTCTATTCCAACTATCTTTTAATTCATAAAATAAATATTGAACAATTTAGTAATGATTTCTTTTTTATTATTGAGATTTGCTGAATGAATTTCTTTTATCTTATTTGGTATTAATACAATTTCCATCGTTTTAGATAAGAGATTTTATTTTTAATTAAAATACTTTTCATTCTCAGGTATAAACAAAATATAAATGAAAAGAAAATAAGACCTGAGACTTAAACATTAAAAGAAAAAGAAATAATTTTCTCTTATAAATACTTTTCGAAGTTTATACGGAATATGAAGAGGAAAAAAAATGTTACTTCTGAAATATTCAAAAGAGACATCTCAGTAATGTTTATTGTGAAAAATCTATTTCTGCAAAAGTTTTCTGAATGGCTGTCACAAACATTCTGAAAGATATATTTTTCTTTGAATTATAATCCAATCTCTTAGGAAATTTTTCCCAAACAACTCTCTACCTAACTGCTTGAAAGTTGGCAGACTTGTTAAGTACTAATCCTACAGGGACATTCCTTTTCAGTATAAATTCATATTAGAATTAAGGGTATCTTTTCATTTTCTGAGGGCCTGTTTTCGAGTCATTTTGGAAATGACTTTTCGTAATTTCTTCCGAATCTCGCTTATGAATTCATTCAAACTGCAATAAAAGTTGGAGATGAAATACGTGATTAAGAAACTAACAAAGAAAATCATATATTCATACTCATTATTTATAAAGTAATACATAAAGTTTAAAACATAATATAAAAATATAAAATTAGTTGACGAAAAAAATTAATTATCGAAATTTTAAAATGACATATGCCTATATATAATATATATTTCTTCTTCTGCACTGAAACAACAGCCCCTTATTGGTCCAATGTCCTCTGCCTACTAGCAGATTTCGAGACAGTAGATGTTTTCTTTTTATGGGGTAGAATTATTAGTCCTACACGCAACGCTCTACAATCATATTAAACCGGGATCTACGATTTAAATTGAATTCTGAACCACTATAAACACCCCACCGCCACCGCCGGTACTCCAACCTGAATCCTGTGCCACCGAGCGCCATCATAGCGATTCACTTGGCCATCAAGCCCTATTCATGTATGTATATATATGTATATATATATATCCATGCCTAATTCATGACCTGGTGCTCAGCTAGAGTGCAGGAGGGCAGAGACTTGAATCCACTGGCGGTGTATATTGCGCTTGGTGGTGTAGTATTGCACTGATGGTGTTTGTTGCTTTCAGAAACCAGATGATTCTGTGGCAATGAGCTCGGGGGAATTTTCCAGATTTTCTCCTCACCAAATACAAGTTAGATACCAGTAAAGTCCTCAAGAAGACAATGTCCTCCCTGCATCACTCACTGATGGGCTGTTGTTCGTGTCATGCATAAATGAAACGTGAAGCCCATGGATGCAAAATAAAATAAAATCTGCTCTAGTTTTATTTGTGTCTTCAATTATTTCGGTTGAAGTTGTTAGAAAATTTATGAGATCATATATGACACCATATGGCTATCATAATCCTTTAAGCATGTCCGTGTATGTTAGAGTTGGAATGTGTTAGGTTTCGTATCTTCCATAAAATATAATTTTTTTATTACGAAATGATACAAATATAAACTTAGTAAATTCCATTTAATGTAATGGTCACCAAATAATAAAACAGGTCGTCAGTGAATGCTTGTTACAGCATAAAGCAAATGTACTACCTCGTTGCAGCTACATTTGAATACAACATCTCGTGCAACTCAAAAGTTGAGTTGTTTCAAAAAGATATTGATCATAAATAACCAAAGTGAGTCTATCTAGAGGTAAATCCAATTGCACAAATCTTACGTTTGACCTTTACTGTCTTGCTTGGAAAACGGCGATAAAACTTCTAAACATCCCAGATCATAATTCTATTTTTTGAAATTTATAGCACACATAAATAACTTTCAAAACCGGCCCGAAACGGCTTGTAAGATAATGCATTGGTTTTCCAAACTAAGATAGCCTCAACATAAAAATCAAGATGTCTTTTCTACGACAGAGGCTTTGATTTAAATACTATCTTAGTGGAATCTTAGTGGACACGTGGAATCCGTTACTCAGAAGGAAGAGGTAAAGTGCCTCCAGATGTCTTTTCTAAGAGTGCTCGTTTAAAATTTGTGATGAGGATGCAGTATATTAAAGTTTCTGTAGTGATCCCTATATAATGCTGAAATCTGAAAAAAGATGAAAAGAACAAAAAACAAAGATGAAGAAACAAAGATGCTGTCAAGGTGCTCGACATTCAAAAACAACAAAATAAATAAATTATATACATATTCTTAATTTATCTGCAGCGGCTTATGAGCTCACAAATTCTACTTGCCATATTATAAAAGATATCTCCACTTTGGTGAATAAATTTTGTTTTTTATAGCGTGGAGGGTTTCAGTGGGCATGGTTGTATTAGAGAAATACTCCAATCAAACCGTACTTCTATGACTGTTCTTCTATCACAATGTATTACCATGTTTTTCAAAACAGTGATGGTAAACCATGATAAATAGGAATAAAACCCTTTTGTACACGTTTTGTACTTAGTGCACTCTATTACAGCGTAATTTTTTGTTGCTGTTAAGCATCAGTAAGCCGCTTATTCCGCTTATGTATGCCACGGACAGCCTACTGTTGGGTAACGGGGGGAAGAACATTGTTTTAAAGAAGGACTTTTTAGACTTAATTGCCTCACGTTACCATGTCATATGGTAGAAAAATAAAACTCCCATCAAACAGCCTTACTAACTCTTACACGCTTTGTCACAATAGCCATCGAGTCTTCTTTTTTCTGGAAACAGTGATTGCAGCGGACTACCAGTATATTAATACCAGAGATCTCTTGCACACTAATTCCACAAGTTACCTCTCAGACAACCGAACTATTCATCGTCATCATCATCAATGCCGCAACAGCCCTATGATAGACCAAATTTGTCTGCCTACAGGAAGATTTCGAGACAGGGGATATTTTTTTTTACATGCAGTGTTGTCAGACTTACGCCCAATTCTCTACGGTCTGTTGACACCGGGGTCCTACGGTTTAAAAGTGGATTCCTAACCACTACAAACATCAATGGCAGCGCCAGAGCTCGAACCCGAAACCTGCGGCACCAAGGGCTAGAGCGCTAGTCACTCCACCATTAGGCCCTAACTGAGCCATTAGAAATGCTAAATGTATATTATAAAATTTTTCATAATAATATATATTCTTGATTATTAAAAATCTAAAAAGTTGAACAATAATATTATTTATAATATATGAGAAAAATCGAGAATAAAACACAAGTCTAAATTAAAAAAAAAAAGTATTCAAATTTAGTAACCTAGATAAAAAAATGGCATTTTATCTGAGAAACTAAAACATACATCATTTTATAAGTGAAAATAAATCTTATTAATTATTTATTTAGTCTTTCCCATTATTCTTACATTTTTCATTCTAAGCATAAATAAAACCTTAAAAATAACGCGTTATAAAAAGCCAACACTTATTTAAGTTAATTTAAAAATAAATTTCCGTTTAGATATCAAAAAAAAGCCGATATCTGCAAGCAATTAAATTTAATTATAAAATTCGATGCGCATGTAAACGTATTTCCGTTCAGTCATTAAATCTTTGTTTCGAGTAATATCTAATTTTGCAAGGGATTCAATTCAGAGAAACCGAGTGAAAAATAAAGAATAATGCATTTGTTCGATAATTCCCAATTCTTCCAGAGAACATACTAGTACAGCCGTACTAGAAACTTGATGAAAGAAAACCACACTATAATTTATCTTTGTCTTTAATCATTCATGTGGGGTGAAAAAAATTTCTACAACTTAGAAAATTTCTACAATTTCTTCTTCTGAAATGGCCGTTATTTCTAGCTGCGGATGTTTATTCAATTCCACTTCACCTAGCTATGCATTTGGTGTTTATTTTTAAGAGGCGCCATTTCCGAGTGGGAGAGGGTATTCGAAAGCATTTCAACGCATAACTCAATTGTCAAAACAACATGCAGAAGAAGAAATCTATTTATTCACTGTCGGCGATGTGACAACTGAAAACAGTCAAGCATCAGCTGCTGTTGATTGCGGTTATCAATTCATTCCATTGTCAACCGCATTTTTGCTGTCTGTGTTTTTTAAACTTTCTTCGCGCTAGGTCGGATATGTGTAGGAGAGACATTCAAATTTCTTGTTGTTGTTTTATATTTTTATCAGTTGCGATACGTGAGAGGTTGAAAATATTGTTTTATATTCGAAACAAACTTGTTTAATTTGACTTGTTTAAAATTGTGCCTCGCGACTTTTACATATGAACTTAACTGTCATATGAGCGAAAAACTAAAACTCCCTTCAAACATCCTCACTATCGGTTTAATAAAATTTACACGCGTTGTCACAACAACCATAGAATCTCCTTGTTTCTGGAAGCAATGACTACAACGGACATCCAGTGGATTTAATACCAGAGATCTCTTAGAATCTAATTTTAACTGCACACGTAACCACTTGACCACGACTGAGGCAACTGAGCCTAGAGTTGATAAATGCATATTATAAAATTTTTCATAATAAAATATATTTTTATTAATAAAAATGCAAATAGTTGAATAACAAAATTATTTCTATATATTAGAAAATTCGAATATAAAACGCAAGTCTAAATGAAGAAAACCAAATTATTCAAATTTAGTAATCCAGACAAAAAAAATGACATTTAATCTGAGAAACTAAAATATACATCTTTTTGAAAGTGAAAATAAATCTTATTAATAATTTATTTAGCCTTTTCCATTATTCTTACATTTTTATTCAAAGCATAAATAAAACCTTAAAAATAACGCATTATAAAGAGCCCACATTTTTTTAAGTTAATTTAAAAATAAATTTCCTTTTGATAAAAAAAAAAGCCGATATCTGCAAGCAATTAAATTTAATTATAAAATCCGATGTGCATGTAAACGTATTTCTTCCGTTCAGTCATTAAATCTTTGTTTCGACTAATATCTAATTTCGTAAAGATTCAGAGAAACCGAGTGAAAAATAAAGAGTAATGCATTTGTTCGATAATTCCCAATTCTTCTAGGATATACTAGTACAGCCGTACTAGAAACTTGATGAAAGAAAACCACACTATAATTTATCTTTGTCTTTAATCATTCATGTGGGGAAAAAAAATTCTACAACTTCCTTCACCAGAATCGCTATTGATTCTTTCTTATTTCACTTTCTAAAATGGCCGTTATTTTTAGCTGCGGGTGTTTATTCAATTCCAGAGCTTCCACTCTACCTAGCTATGCTTTTGTGTTTATTTTTAAGAGGCGCCATTTCCGAGTGGGAGAGGACATTCGAAAGCATTTCAACGCATAACTCAATTGTCAAAACAACATGTAGAAGAGGAAATCTATTTATTCACTGTCGGCAATGTGACAACTAAAAACAGTCAAGCATCAGCTGCTGTTGATTGCGGTTATCAATTCATTCCATTGTCAACCGCATTTCTGCTGTCTGTGTGTTTTAAATTTTTTTCCCGCTAGGTCGGATGTGTGTAGTAGACATATTCAAATTTCTTGTTGTTGTTGTTTTATATTTTTATCAGTGCGATACGTGAGTAGTCGAAAATATTGTTTTATATTCTAAACAAATTTGTTTAATGTGACTTGTTTTAATATTGTGCCATGTGCACTAAACGTTACTTCTTTTTATTTGCGCAATAGCCCCATGGTGGGCCAGGGCCGTCTGGCTACAGGCAGATTTCGAGACAGGAGATGTTTTCTTTTTACAGGGTAGAATTGTCAGCTCTACGGCCAACGCTGTACAGTCATATTACCCATGGACTTAAGGTTTAAAATAGATTCCGAGCACTACAAACAACCAAAGTACCGTCGGGACTCGATTGTAACGGACTACCAGTAGATTAATACCAGAGAGCTCTTGCACACTAATTGCACATGTTATTACTCAGGTAACTGAGCCATTCATCATCATTGTCATAATTGGCGCAACAGCTCCAAGGCCGTCTGCCTACTGGCAGATTTCGAGACAGGAGATGTTTTCTTTTCACGGAATAGGATTGTCAGCCCAACTCTCTACAATCATATTAGACCGAGACCAAATGGTATAAAGTGGATTCCAAACCATTACAAACATCCATGGGCCCGCCAGGACTCGAACCCGAAACTTGCGACGCAGCACTAGAGCACTGGTCACACGGCCATTAGACCCCTAACTGAGCCATTAGAAATGCGAAATGCATATTATAAAATTTTTCATAATAAAATATATTCTGGATTATTAAAAATGTAAAAAAATTGAATAATAATATTATTTGCAATATACTAATTATTATGTAACATTATTAATAATTTTATTTGTAAGTATGAGAAATTTGAGTATAAAACGCAAATAAAAATAAGGAAAACCAATTTAGTCATATTTAGTAACCTAGACAAAACAAAATTGTATTTAATCTGAGAAATTAAAATATACATTCTTTTTTAAGTGAAAGTACTTCTTATTAATAATTTATTTAGTCTTTTCCATAATTCTCACATTTTTTATTCGAAGCATAAATAAAATCTTAAAAATAACGTATTATAATGAGCCCGCATTTTTTAAGTTAATTTAAAAATAAATTTTCCTTTGATAAAAAAAATGGCCGATATCTGCAAGCAATTAAATTTAATTATAAAATCCGATGTGCATGTAAACATATTTCTTCCGTTCAGTCATTAAATCTTTGTTTCGATCAATATCTAATTTTGCGAGGATTCAATTCAGAAAACCGAGTGAAAAATAAAGAGTAATGCATTTGTTCGATAACTCCCAATTCTTCCACGGATATACTAGTACAGCCGTACTAGAAACTTGATGAAAGAAAACCACACTATAATTTATCTTTGTCTTTAATCATTCATGTGGGGGAAAAAAATTCTACAACTTCCTTCACCGGAATCGCTATTGATTCTTTCTTATTTCACTTTCTGAAATGGCCGTTATTTTTAGCTGCGGGTGTTTATTCAATTCCAGAGCTTCCACTCTATCTAGCTATGCTTTTGGTGTTTATTTTTAAGAGGCGCCATTGCTGAATGGGAGAGGACATTCGAAAGCATTTCAACGCATAACTCAATTGTCAAAACAACATGTAGAAGAAGAAATCTGTTTATTCACTGTCGGCGATGTGACAACTAAAAACAGTCAAGCATCAGCTGCTGTTGATTGCGGTTATCAATTCATTCCATTGTCAACCGCATTTTTGCTATCTGTGTTTTTTAAATTTCCTTCACGATAAGGCGGATGTGTGTATTAGTGACATTCAATTGTCTGGATGTTTATTTAAATTTTTATCGGTATGATACGTGAGCGATAAAATAGTGTTTTATATTTTTAATAAATTTGTTTAGTTTGACTTGTTTTAAAATGAGCCGAGTGCACTAAAATAAATTTACTGTTTTTAAATAGCTAATTAACATTGCATTATGATGCCATTTGTAAAATAAAAATAAGAAATAGCATAATGTAGAACTAATTGTTTTTGCATTATTTTTCATCTCATAACAACAATACATGGATCAATGAAATAATTTTTTTTAGAAGTAACTTTTTATGCATATGAGAAAATGATAGAGGTGTTTGAAATAGGAGTGTAGGAGAGTTGTTAGTGAAGTTGTTTTGATTTTATTTAAAAATAAAATTTAATTCCACAATAATTACAAGTAAATATTTAAAACTGAATTTTTTTCAAATGTTTTCAATATTTTTTATTTTAATTTTTTAGTAACTTAGTGCCTTTTTTTTATTTTATACAATTAAAACATTATAGATTTATAATGCATTACTGTTTAATAATTTGAAACAAATGATAACTACTAATAAATGCCATTTAAAATGAGCAAAATAAGTGTATTACGATAACAAATATCAAAGAACATTGATATTTAATGACAGTTATTTTTTTCTCAAATTTTGAAATCCTTGTCTCATTAAAAAAAAAATTAATATTTAGATACTATACTGAATGTACCAGAACTCCACTTACTAACACAATAGGGAAGTAGAGAATGCAAGTACGAATCAAATTCACATAAGAAAGTATGACCAAATATGTATCAGAGACATAGACAGAGATAAAGACACAATAAGGATACAAATGCAGTGTGAAACGTTATATTATATACAATAAATAACAGGTACAAACATGTGGTGTTATCTCATGTAGTGCACAAAATCATGCGCAGAGGCATTGATGCATGACTGACATCTACGCCGCGTCAACTGTCTCATACGGGCTTTCAAACTGTGGCCCGCGGGCCATCAATCATCCACATCATCCACATCCTGACACATGTTATTTTGACTGCAATGTAAAATATAAAATTTACAAAGTAAGTAAATTATACAAAATAATATTATATTTTTTGTAACGATCCAATAAAAACATAATAACTAACATACATGTAGGATTTGTTTGCCTGCTAAGCACCAGATGGAAACACCTCACGGACTATGTGCTTTTCACACCAACCTTTTGCCATGTAGTGGCAGTATTGGACCTTGAACTCTGGCCCTGGAAGAAGGGAAAAACCCCGGAGTTAGGCGAGAGAGGAGAAAGCGAACTGACATGGGAGACGCTGCGTCAAGCAGCGGTAAAAAATGGTTGTGAATGATTAATTGTTAATGTAAATATTGATGTAAATAGAATATCTTTTCATTAAATATGTGTTGTTGAGAGAAAACCAGCGCTTCTTTATTTCGCTTTGAAATACACCCCTAGATTGCCTCCCTCTGTCGTTAAAAATTTGCTAGACTGGTAGAGAAGTCTACATACATAATGAAATTGAGTATTTCAACTGTTATATATGAATTTTTCCTAAAAAGTTACAATAAGTGACGTTCATAGGTACTTCACATAATGAAATCAACAATAATAATTATGATGAAAGAGATTCAAGTAGCTGTACTTTCCACTGACAATTGTTTGCAGTTGTGGCAGTCAGTGGAAAGTTACAGTTATACTCTAAGTCTACTACTCGCTATGAATTGGCCTTGTATACTTCGACTAACCAAGCATGATTAGCATTTTTGAGTAATTCTGCCATCCATTCCCCAAAAGATGGCACTATGCTATTGTAGTTAAAATGGCATCTCTGTCTCAATGATTGTCTCATAAGTACCAACAAAAAAAATTTAGATAACTCACTCGCCTCTTAGTTACAAAACAAACAAAAAAATATTGCGCATTTCAAAACTACAGTAGGTTGTAACATAGCTAGCTAGCTAACGCGGTATTGGCCTTTGATATTGGCCTTTGGTATTTGGTGGAGGAGTCAGTGTGACCCTTAACCTAAAAATTATTTTTAAAAAAACTCTCTCCCTTGATCACCTTGATTGGTGATCGAAGGAATCAGTTTGGACATCCCTGCTCTAAGATACCGGTCATGCCCCGGATCATAATACAATGGTGGACAAAATTAAGAGATGGATGATGTTCACTCATTTCACCTAAAAACCAGCAAGAAACAACAAGATTATTCAAAAAATGCACTAAAATCTGCAACTACGTTGAAGAGTGGAATGAGATGACTTACTTAGATTGAATGCAGGCCGAGTACCTGTGCGCGAAGCGCACAGGTACTCAAAATCAAATTAAAAGTAGGATGTGAGAAACAGCAATTAAAAATATTATGTAAATGATGGATGGATAATAAAAATATGAAGACCCGTAATGACTTGTAATAGATGAACAGACACATGAGCGTGTGAACAAATATGAATAAAGGAAAAAATGTTTACGAAAACGTGGGAAATCCAGGAGTTCTAAGAAAGAAAAAATATCTTTATGGTGGGCGCAGGTCTGCTGACCATTTTGTAGTTGAAAAAGGATATTTATGTTTTCCTTCGTTGTGTGCAAAAAATAGTTGTGCTTTGATTAGGTTATTATTATGGTTTCACAAGCCAAGGAAGATGAACAGAATAAGATGAATGAGATGAACAGCTCGATGCGGACTTTTATACCTCCTGCTGGCTTAGCAACGCCCACAAGAATACGTAAACTTATCTCAGGGCCAATAGCGCTACAGTGACCATATATGGCAATCAACTGTCCAGGTTTTGTGCGGTATTTTTAGAGAAATGTGCGAAAATGCTTTACCTCTCTTAATTTTGTCCACCAGTGTAGCAACTATAGTAATTTATGGCACCAACTCAATTTTAGAATCTACTATCTTTTCTTAAATAATGCTGTTGATTGCTTGCCAGAGGAAAAAAATATTGGTGACAGACTACATAACCCATGTACTAGGGGTACCGATTCCTATATATACAGACCCAAAAAGTCATTTATGCATATTGTGTAATAAGATAGAGTCCTATAGGGTTGAAAACAGAATTACACAATGTTTCCCTATATAATCATATAGCAAAACGTCGATTCCTATTAGACAGGTCAGCTTTGGTTCACCCATCCATTTTCTGCATTTTCTTATGTGCTTTGATTCCTGTCGATATTCTCTATCTCAATTCTAAGTTAGTGGGTGAAATTTCATAATACCCTGCATATTTATGAAACTATTTAATATTTTTACCTTTTAAAATAAAGTGTTATAGGCTTATACGATGAAACATACAAAATAAAAAAAATATGTCTGCCATACTCCACGAAAATACGGAAATTTAATTCCATTGGAATTTTTGCAATAAATTCAAAAATTCTAAAAAAAAACAGTCTAGCTTAATGGAAAATATAAGAGCACTCATATTTTATATAATAAAAATAATCCAATGATTCTTTTTTTTTTTTAATTTTTATGTTGGAAAGAATAGTTGAAAGCATTTCAAGGCATAACTCAATTGTCAAAATAATATGTAGAAAATAAAAATTGTTTATTCTCTGTTGGAATTGCGATGACAGCTGAAAACAGACTCCAGATGCTGTTGATTGCATTCATTGCTGTTATCAATTCATTCCACTGTCATTTCATTTCGTCTGTTTATTTTTAAATTGTCGTGTCACTGTGATTAGAAAAGGACATTCTAATTTCTTGACTTTGTTTTGTGTTTATAAGTCTATTATTTCAGCTGACGAAAACATTGCTTTGTGTTTGTTTTATAATATTTTAAGAATGATTATTATAATAAATTTGCCTGTTACGGAAAAGATTAGCAAATGCTTTTTAAAATAAAAGTCATTAATAAAATAATGAAAATTAAAGCACATTTTTTTTTCTTTAAGCAAAAATGTTCAAATTTTTAAAAATTATTTAATATTTTCAGTTATTTTAAATCAGGTTTTACTTTTTGCCCGACTCGTAACTCAGTGGCAATGTGGTCACAGGTGGGTATTAGGACTTAGGCTCAATCTGTTGACAGCTTTATTGTAGACACTATTTCAAAAAACGAAGAGACTCGTTGGTGTTTTTGATATTCAGGGGCCTGAATGGCCGAGTGTCTACCGCTCGGTACCACAGGTTTCAGGTTCTAGTCCCAACGGTGCTTTGGATATTTCTAGTGGTTCGAAATCCACTTTAAGCTGTAGCTCCCTGTCTCATATGACTGTAAGAGTGTCACGGTGCCCAGTTAGACTTCTCCCCCACATCATTCCCAAACTGTAAAGGGCCAACTCACCTCTAGACACAGTGGTGTGTGTGGTGTAGTAGTAATAGTTTGTGATGTTCAGCATCTTACCTCATTAGTCGGGCTACCTGGTGGGAGTTTTCTGGGTTTTTTCCCATACAATACTTAAATGAAGGGTAATTTCCTCCTGCAAGTCTTCCCAGAAAGCACTTCCCACCTTCAGCTACTCGGACCAAGTCAGACTTCTACCTACGGTACACCATCACAACACAGGCTGCCCACTTACCCTCCATCCATGAGCATGGGATGTCCGTCCTGCACTGCAGGACACTGAAGATTAGACACACACAGAGGTTGCTGATTAATGTAAAAATGTGTAAAGAAAATTCTGTTTTAAGTTTTATAATATAAGTAATTTTTGTAAATTAAAAAAAAATACAGAAATATCATGAAAAAAATTCTGTGCAAATAATTAAAAATATTAATAATAAAAAAACTACTTTATCAGACATTAAAGCTCTTTAAAACTATTTTAAACTCTAAACATCTTTAAAATTATTTTACATTCATCTGAAACTTATATTGAATGTATTTAAAAGAAATGCTTAAAAACTTCTGAATTGGAGAGAATATTTGAAAATATTTCAACGCATTACAACTTGTAGAAAAAGAAATCAATTTATTCAAAGTTGCTTTATTATTACTCTAGGAAGAAAAAAATATGCAGCAATATATAATCCGCACTATGTAATTAACTATTAATATGCATTAATTACAATTAATCTGCAATATGTAATTAACTATTAATATACATTAATTGCATTAATTAATATTATTAATTGCACTATTAATTAATTTTTTAAGTATAATTTGTCGACCACAGGCATTAAATGAAGAAAATAGCACTACTTAATTTTTAAATCTAAATCTCAAATTTTAAATCTATAAAATTTTACATTACTCTCGGTAGAATAATTAATTTCAGTTATTTTAAATAAGATATTCCAGATTTACACATTGTATTATGTACATTATAAAGAATATTCAAAAAAATGTAAAATTTATTTCTTAGTTACATGTTAATTTTATGAAATATAAATGATTTACGATATTAAAATAAAGGATCGCTTTACAAAGTCTATCATTTGAATTTATAGTGTTTATTTTTTTTATTTGAATTATTATTTCAACATACAAGGTTCTTAAACTGAGTAATAAATTTGTAAAATTATTTTTAATTTTTTTAAATGTGTAATTATTTAGAAATTATCTTACATTAAAATAATTATCATAATGTTTTCACAATTTTCTGTTTGGAAGAAAATATGTGCGCATTCAGGAATTTTTTAAAAGGAAACATTAGAATATTTAAGGCTAAATTTAAAAAAAAAAAAAAAAGGTATTCATTAATTTTTAAATCTAAAAGATAAAATAAATAATTAATTTTGAAAACGAATACAAAAAATATATACATAAATACTTTTATATGTTATTTTTAAAATCCAAAGGCATTTCATTAAAATTTTAAAAATTTACTCCAAAAAAACAATTTTTTTTTTACGAATAAATATAACACTGCTGGAAAATTAATTTATGCAGTATATAAACAGCTGCAGTTTTTACATTTTTAAATATATTCGCTCCAAAAAAAATGGATTCGTTCATAGTTAAATCGTGCGATAAATTTTTCTTGAATTCCCATTAAATGTTTAATCCTTTTTTCTAAATTTAATTTCGGTGGAGAATTCTTTGATAAACTAAACAAACAAAAAAAAGATTTAAATTCCTCATTTTTATAACAGGAAATTCTCGACTTTTTTTCCATTATAAGTTGAATATTTATTAAATTTTGTCTCAAAGACTTATGCATAGAAAATTTCACCAGAACATTTTTTTTTAATAATCCAACAATGCCTTTACATATTTTACTTCAAATATTTCTCAACAAAACATTTTTCATGGAACACTTCTAAAATACCAGACACTAAAAATCATCTGAAACCAATAAAATGAAAAAAAAAAGCCATAAAGACGTAAAAAATCTGGCAGACATTTTACAATCATCCACCTTCTTTAAACCATCGGTTCAAATATTTTCCACTCACAATCGTAACAACTTTTAAGAATCCTCCTTTACCATTTAATCATTCTAAATGAAATATTCTATTTAGTTCATATTCTAGTATGAGACACACAAAACCTTCTAAAGATGATGAAAGATTTCGTGGAAATATCTTCCAATATGTTTGCTGTCAGGTCTATTTGCAGCCCAAAAGTTCTTCGCATAGAATGTCAAAAAAAAAAATGGATTCGTTCCTAGTTAAATCGTGCGATAAATTTTTCTTGAACTCCCATTAAATGTTTAATCCATTTTTTTTAAATTTAATTTCGATGCAATATTATTTGATAAATTAAGCAAAAAAAAATATTTAAATTCCACATTTTCATAATTCTCGATTTTTTTTTTTTTTTTTTTGCTCGTAAGTTGAATATTTATTAAATTTCATCTCAAAGAATTATGCACAGAAAATTTCACGGAATATTTTTTATATATAATCCAACTATGCCTTTACATCTTTTGCTTCGAATATTTTTCTACAAAATATTTTTCATGTAGCCCTTCTAAAATACCAGACACTAAAAATCATTCGTAAGTAGTAAAAAAAAGCCACACGGAAAAAATCTGGCTGTACAATATACAAAAAAAAAGACATTTTTACAATCATCCACCTTCTATAAACCATCGATTAAAATCTTTTCCACTGACAATCGTAACAACTTTTAAGAATCCCCAACTTACCCAGTAATCATTCTAACTGAAATATTCCATTTCAATGCACATTCCAGTATGAAACACACAGAACATTCTAAAGATGACAAAAGATTTCATGAAAATATTTTCCAATATGTTTGATATCCTGGTAGGACTATTTGCAACCCAAAAGTTCCTCGCATAATGTACAATGCCAAAAAAAAATGGATACGTTCGTAGTTAAATCGGGCTATAAATGTTGCTTGAATTCTCATTAAATGTTTAATCCATTTTTCTAAATTTAATTTTGATGGAATATTATTTGGTAAATTAAGCAAAAAAAATTTAAATGCCTCATATTCATAACAGAAAATATTTGTTTTTATTTTTCGCTCATAAATTGAATATTTATTAAATTTTGTCTCAAAGAATTATGCATTGAAAATTTCACAGAACACTTTTTTTTTTAATCCAACAATACCTTTACATCTTTTGCTTCAAATATTTCTCTACAAAACATTTTTCATGGGACACTTCTAAAATACCAGACACTAAAAATCATTTGAAAGCAGTAAAATGAAAAAAAAAACCATAAAGACGGAAAAAATCTGGCAGACATTTTACAATCCTCCACCTTCTTTAAACCATCGGTTCAGATCGTTTCAACTCACAATCGTAATAATTTTTAAGAAACCCTACCTTACCCATTAATCATTCTAACTGAAATATTCCATTCCAATGCATATTCCAGTATGAGACACATTCTAAAAATGACAAAAGATTTCTTGGAATTATCTTCCAATGGGTTTGATATTCTGGTAGGACTATTTGCAGCCCAAAGGTTCCTCGCATACTATACAATGCCAAAAAAAAAAAAAAAAAAAAAAGAATTTGTTCGTGCTATAAATGTTTCTAGAATTCTCATTAAATGTTTAATCGATTTTTCTAAATTTAATTTTGATGGAAGATTCTTTGATAAATTAAACAAAAAAAAACAAAAAAAGATTTAAAATTCCTCATTTTCTTAACAGAAAATTCACCATTTTTTTCACTTGTAAGTTGAATATTTATTAAATTTTGTCTCAAAATATTATGCACAGAAAATTTCACAAAACAATTTTTTTAATAATCCAACAATGCCTTTACATACTTTGCTTCAAATATTTCTGAACAAAACATTTTTCATGGAACACTTCTGAAATACCAGACACTAAGCAGTAAAATAAAAAAAAACCATAAAGACGGCAAAAAATCTGGCAGACATTTTACAATCATCCACCTTCTTTAAACCATCGGTTCAAATCTTTTCCGCTGACAATCGTAACAACTTTTAGGAATCCCCACCTTACCCATTAATCATTCTAACTGAAATATTCCATTTCAATGCATATTCCAGTATGAGACATACAGAACATTCTAAAGATGACAAAAGATTTCGTGGAAATATCTTCGAATATGTTTGATATTCTGGTAGGACTATTTGCAACCAAAAAGTTCCTTGCATACAATGTCAAAAAATAAAAAAAGTATGATAATAATAAATGGTAAAAAAAATCGAGCATATTTACGCATGAACGCACTCGCACACACCATTCCGTTATTTATATTTTCATTCAAATGTACATATTTACGCATCAAGTACTCTTTGGTAGTTGAGAAAACTCAATTCCAGAGTCCAAAAAAGTTTCTCAAAATGCGTCTATAGATATACAGATATTTCTTATTGTTATGCAATTCTGAACCCTGGCCAAAGAATGACAGTGAAAGAAAGCGAGCCATTTTTTTTCCATTCTATGCCTCAAACCATCGAATTTTTTTTCCCCTGAATACATTCGCCATTTTTTTTTTTCTTTCTTTATTTCTTTAAGCGGCAGATGGCATCAGGATTTGTCGGAATTTACAAAACACGAGAGATCTTGATGTCGTGATTGAATTTTTATTTACCTTTAAATCTATATTTTCAGAAACACCTGCAGAAATAAGTTCAGGGTCCTTCCCATACCACGGCTTTGTACTTGGCGTCTGGAATTCTTTGGCGTTTTCTGAGAGAGTGATTTCGTCCCATTATATATACCTATCAATTTTTATACCTTATTTTCATCCCAATCTTTCTTTTTGTTCGTAATATAAGTGGTTGATATCAGACATTTTTCGAGATTATGGTTTTATTTTTGGAACATGGCATTATTGTATTTTGTTATTCATTTATTTATTTTGAAGAAAATATTTAGTTAATATATAATATAAATGCCATAACATAAATATAAATGTCATACATAAATATTGAAGATTATCTCATAACAATTTTTGCACACATGGAAATCTCAATATAATTCCAAAAAAAATAATTAAATTACAAATGATTACAGCGCGAATAGAATTTCAATTTATTTTAAATAATACACTATCATTTATCAAATCAGATTTAATTGCTTAACATTTTGAAAATCAATAAAGAATATTTTTAAATTTAAATAGTCAAAAATGCTACCACATATAATTTAGACTCAAATTAATTATTTTATCTAAATAAAGAACATTTTTCCTTACAAAGTTTGTCTGTCGCATTCAATAAAATTTTGTGCTTAAAAAATTCAATTGTTTTTAATCTAATATTTATTTATATGATTAAAATGTCGCCATGACTAGATCACATCTACTTGAAATTCGTTAGAAGTTCATAAATTAAATCGAGACTATTTCGATCCATTTGTAAGAAAGTATTTAGTTAATATATAATACATTAATATAAATGACATAATAAATATTTAAAAGTGTCTCACGATAGTTTTCGCATACATGGGAATCTCGTTATAATTCCAAAAAATAAACAATTAAAATTAATTATAAATTACAAATGATAGCAACACGGAAAGAATTTCAATTTATATTAAATAATAAACTATCATTTATCAGATCGTAAGTTGTCACATTTTGAAAAATTAATAAAGAATATTTTTAAATTTAAATTGTCAGAAAGATTGCTACATATAGTTCAGACTCATATTAATTTTTTTATCTAGTTAAAAAAGATTTTCCTTGCAAAGTTTGTCTGTCACTTTAAATAAAATCATTTACTTAAAAAATTCAATTGTTTTTATCTAATATTTATTTATATGATTAAAGTAACACCATGACTAGATCGCACGAGTTTGAAATTCGTTAGAAGTTCATAAACTAAATCGAGCAATCAGCGAGACTATTTCTGTCTGTTACCATTAGCTTTAAAATCTAAATGCCATAAGGTTTAATCAATTAATTTAAAGATAATTTCTAACCAAATTAAAATACACTACCACAAAAGTATTCTTACAGCGAAATATTTTTCAATACATTCATAAATAAAATTATGATCTAAAGGTGGGTTTTTGGTTTTTTTCCTTTGGATGATACACAAATTCGTTTGACTTTAATATTTAATTTCTTCTATTTATTAATTAAAAGTGATTCATAGTTGTAAGAAAACAACAAACGACATTACAAAATCGATTATTTCTCATCGTAACGGAAAATCAGTTAGGAATGCCACTAAATTAGTAAATTTATCCAAAAGAGTAAAAAAATGACTCGACCGGCAAAGTTAATTCAACATGATCATAAATTTATAATTAGAAAAATTGTGAAAAATTTCGCTTTTGAGAGTTGTAAAAATTCGTACAGAATTAGTGGAAAACGTTCCCGTTTAATTCCACTGAAGTTGTTTCTCCTTCGATTTCACCTGACACTGTTTCCCCTTCTATTTTACCTCAAACTATTCATAATTTATTGATACAAATTTTTCTTTTAAAAGCGACAAATAGAAATTTTAGGTTTTTCTGTTGCGAAATCAGAGATAAATGGGATCGAAACGCATTGGAATCATGTATTTGCAGATGATAGCAAACTTAACATTTTTAATTCCAGTGAACGTATAATTTTATGTAGAAAAGAAAATGAGTAACCAAATCCAAGAACTTAGTTGGAAATAGCGTATTCCAAATTATCTAGATGCATGTCAGCAGCAGTACTAGGTATTTTGGATATAGAGTTGGCATAATAAATCATGATTTTCATTTAAATATTTTAAAATTTAGAAATTTGAAAATTAAAATTAAAATGCAGAAATTAAAAGGAAAAAAATTTATTTGCAAACAAAAATAATGCAATTAATGATGCTTTTACTTCATAAATTTCTGTTGTTAAAAACAACAAACAAGTTTTTTTCTTATTTACTAAATTAAAAGTCTATCAATATTTGCCAATTTTGGCTTTCTAATGAAAATGAGATTATGCCCTATAGTTATTTTTTTTTAACCTTAAAATTTCATCAAACTGCATGCAATTTATTATATAATTTTCAAGAACAAAATATATTCATAAAATATAATTATCATTTTATTTAATATCATTAAATATCAGTTGTGAAAACATAAACTTTCAAGTTTATTCTCAAATAAATTGTATTTATTCTACTTAAATTTTTAAAGATTAGGGATTTATTTATGAAGAATTAATATTTAACTTATTTTTTAAAAAAGATTTAATTCGAAACTTAATGAATGTAGAAAATTATTATTCCATTTTTTATGTTAATCTATTTTAAATTGTTTTATTAATTAATATTTGAAATCATTAAAATATAATGATGAATTTTAAGTGAAACAGATTTAAATGCACTTGTTTAACATTTTTTTTTTTAAATTACTCATTTTTGAATTTCTTTCATTATCATTTCCTCGCTTTTTATTATTTTATTATTTTTATAAACCTTCCATTACATTTTATATAATAAAAAGTTGCTTAAACTTCTTCCTCCTACGCACTGCATCCCAGGCAAGGGCATCCCAGGAGAAATGGTCAGTAGGCCTCGTGACTCTCACCCCAGAGGAATTACAGCGCAATCAGCGCACCCACTGAAAAACGCTTAGTTTACAGTCTCTCATCCTGAGAGGAAATAAATTTAACCAAACCCTGTTTTGCAACCCCCGAATTTGTTGGCCTACAGACTCTCTCTAGGAGAGGAAATATCTTTCGCGAACCCTGCGCGTACCTGAGTATCTAGTTTTCGGCTTAGAAGTGGAAAGTCCTTTTTCCTACTGGCGGTTTCCCAAACTTGGAATGTTTTCTTTTTACGGGGTATGGTTATCAGGCCTACGCTGTACAGTCCTATTAGATCGGGACCTACGGTTTAAAGTGGAATCTGAACAACTACAAGCATCCTTGGCAACGCCAGGACTCGAACCCGAAGCATATGGTACAGAGAGCTAGTCATGCTGCCATCAGACCCCTTTTATGACTGTAAGACATATCTTCTAAGTATAAGTTAATAAACCATAAGTTAATAATTTCAGTTAAAAGTTCCCGAGAGGAAGTACAGAGCTACCTGCGCACCCGCTGGGAAATGTTTAGTTGTCTCCATCCTGAACGGAAATATATTTAAAGCAACCCTATTTTGAAAGTCACGCATTTGCTGGTATACAGACTCTCACCCGGAGAGGAATCATCTTTCACTCACCCTACGCTTACCTGAATATCTGGCTTACGGCTTAGATTAGAAGTGGAATCCTTCCACGAATCTATAATTATATGTCTTTAAATGTGTGTACATATTGTACGTGTTAATTGTATGTGTATGGTGTGTGTGCGTGCGTAAATAAAGCTGTAAGTTTTCCAACCTGTTCCACAAGTACATCAACCGAACCAAATCCAGTTACAATCTGGTTGCCCAACCTGCACACTACATTACTTAAATTCATTTTTATTGGTGACTTTCTGAAATTAATTGTTGTGGACATTTTACTACTAAAATTTGTATTCAAATAATATGCATCCTTGTAAAATATTTTAAATGTTATGAACTTAGTACTCTTCTAAATTATGTAAGGTTATTTGAGTATATAATAATAGTAACACGGATTACAAATAAACTGTTACTTAGAAGAAGTTACTTTTATAAACATTATAAAGAATAAAATTAACTTCTAAAAAAGAGAATCCCAAAGTGTCTAGACTTAAAAAATAATGTTCCATGTTGTCATGTAAATAAGTTGGTTTGTTTTTTATAGCAATCTACCTTTCTCGGTCCTTTAAGTATTTTGCTTCTTTAAGATTTGGGCGTTCACCTCGATTGTGTGCAATAATTACAGTCCGAAAACCTTTTATTCTGTCACCTATGAAAAGAAAAATGTTCCCTTCCTGTTGTTTTCCAGAATTTAATTGCTACTTGGAATTCCTTGTTTTCATATGATGCATGCTCACATAGTACTGTCCCCAAAAAGTAAGGCCAATTATTTTTTTTCAAAAACTCTTTATTTATTCTTCCCAATTTTTTTCATCGTCTGTAAAGTAATCCCCTCCGGACGTAATGCACTCATGCCAACTTTTTTTTCAATCCTCAATGCATGCTAAAAGTCACCGGCAGGAATGGCCTTCAAAGCATGCGGCGATTCACGTTGAATCGCTTCAATCGACTCAAGTCTTTTGTCAATCGGTCTTTTGAGTTAGGGAATAGCCAGGAGTCGCACGGTGGGAATACGGTGGTTGTGGAACGACAGGGGTTTATTTTTTGGCGGAAAAGTCACAAAGAATCAATGCAGTGTGAGCTGGTGAATTCAGTGTTTTCGGTACCAATCGATATTTGACGCGTTTGAGTCCCAAAATGGAATTGACCTATACCTTTGAAATTCCAACATCATCAGCAAGGTCTCTAATTGTAAATCGACGGTTTGCAAAGACCAAACCTTTAATTTTTTCAAAGTGAGCTTCGTCGGTTGAGGTTGAGGATCGACCAAAGAACTCTTCGTCTTCAACGCGTTCTCTGTCTTCTGTGAACTGTTTATACCAATTCTAAACATTTCTTTCCGATATAGGAATGCTCACCGAATGCTTTCTGCAACATTCTATACGTTTCCGAAAAAATGTAATGCAAACAAAATGTAAGTTCTTTGCTCAATTAATTCAGACATTTCAAAAACTGCCGGAATCAGTCTTAGCATCTCACAAAACTAAGCGTTAACTCAAATACTAATGAATATCTTGACGTCAAATTTTCCACACATGTCAAGGACAGGGCCAGCAATCTAAATAAGAAAAAAAATGAAATTCCATAAGCACCGGGAATTTTAAATAGAAAATTGGTCTTACTTTTTGGACACAGTAGTATTCCTAAGAAATGCAAAATGCTCCATTTCTGTAGTTTTCCTGGAATATAATTGCTTCTTGGAATTCTTAGTTTTCTCATGAAGCATGCACATATAAAAGGCGGAAGAAAATATCTTATTAATGGAGTGTGATCGTGTTACATTCCAAAAGAATTCTTAATTCGATTCAAAAATTTCTTTAAATTCAGTTCTTTAAAAGAAGTTAACGTTCGAATCCGAATCATTTGCTGAGGATAACAATAAAGCACGCTTTAGAATGGCGATGTTTACTCCAAATCCCAATTAGTAAGCTAACTTTTTTTCCTTCCTTTATGAATATCGCGAAGAAGTTGAATGAAAACAAACTCCACCCTCACTTCCGGAAAAATTACTTCCGCCGAAGAACTTTCCAGCCCCTGTTTAGTCGATGATTGATCACTGAAACGCCGGAAACCACTCAGATTTCCTAATCACCACCCTCCATGCACCGTCGTCTGTTACAAATGAACTAATTAGAACAATTTCCAGAATTTCTCGTTCACCATCGTTTATTTCTTCTTTTTTTTCCCTTCCATCTATTAATACTAATTACTGCCACCACTACCAGCCCCGTTCCGAATTCATACAGCTTATTTTCTCAGATAGCTGAGCTTGACATCGGATTATTAATTATTAGAATTGTAAAAATTTGCCGACTCAGTCGAGAATGAGATTCAATGGTGTGACGGCGCGAGAACTCGGAAATAGTTACATCTTAAAGAATCGGGAAAGATATAAATTTGTCGTGCCAATGATTCGTTACCAAAATATGTAAAGAAATATTTTTGATAAAATTTTAACTAAGTGCACTTTGAATTAAAAGAGTTCTCAAGCGAAATTCAATTTTAAAAATAATTTTCGTTATATGTAGCAATTTGCCTCTATCTCAAAATCTTAATCCCAATTATATACAATATTTTTATTTCCTTTTCTATTTAATTTATGTACCTTAGATGCATTTATTTCATTAATTTTCTTAAGAACACTGCAAGTAATTTACATCGTCTGAATTATATAAACGAAAAAGCAACCTTTCAATTCAATTTCATACCTAATATGACAATAAGATTATTCTTCTCCAATGTCGGCATGATGGCCATTTGGCTAGCGTTCTGGCATTTGGTGCTTCAAGTTCGAATATTGGCGCTGGCATGGATGTTTGTCAGGGGTTCTAAATCCACTTTAAACTGTAAGTCCCTGTCTAATTAGCCCAAAGTGTGCAAAAAATAACCGTAGACCGACAAACCAAATCAAATCTTAAATGCTGCGACATCCCCATGGTGGGTCATGTCCTTCTGGCTACTGGCAGATTCCGAAACAAGAAATGTTTTCCTTTTACTAGGTAGGGTTGTCAACCCTACGTTCTACTGTCATATTAGATCGGGACCTACGGCTTAAACGGGAATCCGACAATTACAAACAACCATGTCCTCGACAAGACCCAAATCCGAAGCCTATAGTACGGAGCGATAGTCATACTGCCATCAGGCCCCTTTCATAATTGTAAAACATATATTCTAAGTATAAATTAATAAACCAGCTTCCACCTAAGATATGAAAAATGCTCCATCACTGTTGTTTTCCAGAATATAATTGCTTCTTGGAATTCTTTGTTTTCACATGAAACACATAAAGGTGGAACACATAAAAGGCGGCAGAAGATATCTTATTAATGAAGTATGATCGTGGTATGTTCCGAAAGAATTCTTAATTCGATTCAAAAATTACTTGAAATTCAGTTCTTTAAAAGAAGTTAACATTCGAATCCGAATCGCTCACTGAGGATATCAATAAAGCAAGCTTTAGAATGGCGATGTGTACTCCAAATCCCAATTAGTGAGTTAATTTTTTTCCTCCCTTTATGAATATCGCGAAGAAGTTGAATGAAAACAAACTCCACCCTCCCTTCCGGAAAAATTACTTCCGCCGAAGAACTTTTCAGACCCTGTTTAGTCAATGATTGATCATTGAAACGCCGGAAACTACTCAGATTTCCTAAGCCACTCCTCCATGCACCATCGTCTGTTACAAATGAACTAATTAAAACAATTTCCAGAATTTCTCGTTTTCCGTCGTTTATTTCTTCTTTTTTTTTCTTCCATCTATTAATACTAATTACTGCCACCACTACCAGTCCTGTTCCGAATTCTTACAACTTATTTTCTCAGATAGCTGAGCTTGACATGGGCTTATTAATTATTAGAATTGTAAAAATTGGCTGACTAAGTCAAGAATGAGATTCAATGGTGTGACGGCGCGAGAACTCGGAAATAGTTGCATCTTAAAGAATTGGCGAAGATATAACTTTGTCGCGCCAATGATTCGATGCCAAAAAATGTAAGACATCTTTTTCAATACAATTTTAAGCTAAATGTGCGATAAATTAAAAGAGTTCCACATAGAATTCAATATTAAAAATAATTTTCATTATATGTAGCAGTTTGCCAGTACATCATAATTTCAATCCCGGTCATATACATTATTTTTATTTTATTTTCAATTTAATTTATATATCTTAGATATATTTATTTCAGTAATTTGATAATTTAAAATAAAAAAGCAACTTTTCAATTTAATTTCATACCTAATATGACAATAAAATTATCCGTGTTTGATGGCGGTGGCCTGATTGACAATTGATTAGCGCTCTGGCCTTTGGTCTTCGGGTTCGAATATTGGCGTTGGCATGGATGCTTGTTAGTGGTTCGGAATCCATGTCCAACTGTAGCTCACGGTCTAATTAGCCTCAAGTGTGCAAAAAATGACCGTAGAGTGGCAAACCAAATGTTTATTGGCGTGACGGTCCATATGCCTACTGGCACATTCCGAAACAGGA
The DNA here is from genome assembly GCA_021605075.1 of Caerostris darwini. Lineage (NCBI taxonomy): Eukaryota > Metazoa > Arthropoda > Arachnida > Araneae > Araneidae > Caerostris > Caerostris darwini. The sequence continues at coordinate 212,941 of BPLQ01003416.1, read as the reverse complement.
AATGTTTTCCTTTTACGGTGTATGGTTGTCCTCCCTACGTTCTACAGTCATAGTAAATCTGGACCTATGGTTTAAAGTGGAATCCGAACAACTACGAGCATCCATGGCATCGCCGGGACTCGAGCCCCAAGCATCGCGCCCCAGGGCTCTAGTCACTCGCCCGTCAGGACCCTTTTACGACTTTAAGTTTTATCTTTTAAATATAAGTTAATAAACCAGCTTCCAAATAATGTTAGTTAAAACCGTACAGTTTAGGTCTATTTTGCGCAATATGACTTCGAATAGTAGATATACTTAATCTACTACATTATACAATGTACTACATTAAAAATACGATACTTCTAAATTATGTAATGTTATTTGAGTACATAATAATAGTAACACGTATTTCAAATAAATTGTTACTCAGAAGAAGTTATTTTTATAAACATTACAGCAAATAAAATTGGCTTCTAAATAATAATCCAAGAGTGCCTGGACTTAAAAAAAAAATTGTTTTATGTTGTCATGTAAATAATTGGGCTTGGTTTTTATAACAATGTATCTTTATCAGCTCTTAGGTGTTATGGTTCTTTACGATTTGGGCATTCAGCCATAGTTGTGTGCAATAATTACTGTCCGAAAACCTTTTATTCTGTCACGTAAGATATGAAAAAGGCTCCATTGAAATTGTTTTCCAGAAGATAATTGCGTCTTGGAATTCTTTGTTTTCACATGAAGCGTGCATATATAAAAGGCGGAAGAAAATATCTTATTAATGAAGTGAGATCGTGTTATGTCCCGAAAGAATTCTAAATTCGATTCAAAAATTACTTGAAATTCAGTTCTTTAAAAGAAGTAACGTTCGAATCCGAGGATATCTTGCTGAGGATATCAATAAAGCAAGCTTAGGAATTGCGATGTTTACTCCAAATCCCAATTAGTAAACTAATTTTTTTCCCTCCCTTTATGAATATCGCGGAGAAGTTGAATGAAAACAAACTCCACCCTCACTTCCAGAAAAATTATTTCCGCCGAAGAACTTTCAATCCCCTTTTTAGTCAATGATTGATCACTAAAACGCCGGAAACTACTCAGATTTCCTAAGCCATTCCTCCATGCACCATCGTCTGTTACAAATGAACTAATTAGAACAATTTCCAGAATTTCTCGTTTTCCATCGTATATTTCTTCTTCTTTTTTTTCTTCTTCCGTCTATTAATGCTAATTACTGCCACCACTACCAGCCCCGTTCCGAATTCATACAGCTTATTTTCTCAGATAGCTGAGCTTGACATCGGCTTATTAATTATTAGAAATGTAAAAATTGGCTGACTCAGTCGAGAATGAGATTCAATGGTGTGACGGCGCGGGAACTCGAAAGTAGTTGCATCTTAAAGAAGTGGGGAAGATATGAATGTGTCACGCCAATGATTCGATGCAAAAAAAATGTAGGAAATCTTTTTAATAAAATTTTAAGCTAAATGCGCCATAAATTAAAGACTTCCATGCGAAATTCAATATTAAAAATAATTTTAGTTTGTATGTGGCAGTTTGCCTATTTCTCAAAAATTTAATACCAGTTATGATCAGTATTTTATTTCATTTTCAATTTAATTTACAAACTATAGATGTATTTATTTCATTTAATTTGCATAAAAATATTGCAATTAATATACATCTACTATTACTACACCACACCACATCACTGTGACTAGAGCCGAGTTGCCCCTTTACAGTTTGAAAATGATGTGGGTGAGATGAAATCTAATTGGGCTCTGTGATCCTCTAGAATCATATTAGACCGGGACCTACTGTTTAAAGTTGATTCCGAAGCACTATAAACATTCATATCATTGCCGGAACTCGAACCAGAATCCTGTGGTATCGGTTACCTGATATCGAACATCTGTTGTGTGCAGTGATTAAAGTACGCAAACCTTTTATTCTCTCACCTAAGAAGTGAAAAATGTGCCATTGCTGTTGTTTTCCCCGATATAATTACTGTTTCAAATTCTTTGTTTTCACATGAAGCATGCACACATAAAAGAAGGAAGAAAATATCTTTTTAATGATCTGTGATCGTGTTATGTTCCGAAAGAATTCTTAATTCGATTCCAAAATTACTTGAAATTCAGTTCTTTAAAAGAAGTTAATGATCGAATCCAAACCGTTTGCTGAGATATCAATAAAGCAAGCTTTAGAATGGCGATGTTTACTCCAAATCCCAATTAGTAAACTAATTTTTTTCCCTCCCTTTATGAATATCGCGAAGAAGTTGAATGAAAACAAACTCCATCCTCACTTCTGGAAAAATTATTTCCGCCGAAGAACTTTCCATCCCCTGTTTAGTCAATGATTGATCACTGAAACGCCGGAAACTACTCAGATTTCCTAAGCCATTCCCTCCATGCACCATCGTCTGTTACAAATGAACTAATTAGAACAATTTCCAGAATTTCTTGTTTTCCATCGTTTATTTCTTCTTTTTTTTTCTTCCATCTGTTAATACTAATTACTGCCACCACTACCAGCCCTGTTCCGAATTCTTACAACTTATTTTCTCAGATAGCTGAGCTTGACATCGGCTTATTAATTATTAGAATTGTAAAAATTGGCTGACTCAGTCAAGAATGAGATTCAATGGTGTGACGGCGCGAGAACTCGGAAATAGTTGCATCTTAAAGAATTGGGGAAGATATGAATTTGTCGCGCCAATGATTCGATGCCAAAAAATGTAAGAAATCTTTTTCAATAAAATTTTAAGCTAAGTGCGCGATAAATTAAAGGAGTTCCCATCCGAAATTCAATATTAAAAATAATTTTCGTTATATGTAGCAGTTTGCCAATTTCTCAAAATTTTAATACACGTCCAGTATTTTTATTCAATTCCTTCTATTAGCGCACATTTTCCCTATATATATCTTGTTCAAATTTTCAATCGTTAATAAAAAACTTTTTATTCATCCACTCAAGCTCAAATATATTTTTTTGAACTTGTAGTGGATGAGACTGGATGTTAATACAGTTTTTTTTCAAATATTAATTCAATAATTAAATTTAATTTTTTAATTTTGTTTTTTTTTTAGATTTAAGTTGAATATATCTACCAATAGATGGCGCCAGATAAACTTTAAAAAAATGAATGAAAATTATTTATAAAGGACTTTCTGCAATATAGTGGAAAAAAAGTAGGAATTGACTTTAAATTTTTTTTATATTACTTGTTTCCTCTTCAATTTAATTTACATGTCTTAGATATATTTATTTCATTAATTTGCTTAAGAATACTGCAATTAATATGCATTGTCTAAATAATATACATAAGAAAGCAGCCATTCAATTCAATTTCATCTCTAATATGAAAATATGATTATTATTCTTCGATGGCGGTGGTCATCCATAAACAGAAATTAAGCGCCCATGGCGCCCCGAAACAAACGTACATGTTGTTCCAGAATGACATCCCGATAGATGTGGCCTGTCATCGTTACACTCTGAACATGCAGGTCAGTTCTGGAACCAAGAATAATTCCTCCCCAAACGAGCCATCCTGCACCACCATAACGGCGTCGTTCTATGGTGTTCAATGGTGTTCTCTTGGTGGTAACGTGTACCTGGCGCTCTCCATATGAAAGTCCGGCGAGAATCAGACTGCAAACTAAACCTGGACTCTTCAGAAAACATCACACCAGACCACTGTAGCGATGGCCACAATGCATGCTCTCTACTCCAGGTTAATCGCAGGCGACAGTGAGTTGCGGTAAGTGGAACTCATCTGGCAGGCCTACGAGCATATAGACCAATGTGCTCTGTCTGTACACGGTCTGCCTTGAAACTGCCGTACCGGTAGCTGAAGAGAGCTGACGAGACAGGTCTGATGCTGTGCTCCGTCTGTTTCTTTTGGCAGTAACTGCTAAATACCGGTCCTCATTCGGCGTTGTAACTCAGGGGCGACCTGTGCTGTAACATCTACTCACATTACCATCATCTTGGAATCGTTGCCAAAGCCTAGAGATGACACTCTGGGCGATTCCAAGTTCCTCGGATACTTCCAGCTGGGTACGTCCACATTCCAGTCGTCCGATAATTCTACCACGTAAAAAATCATCCAAATGCTTCCTTTGTGCCATAACTATGCGGTTATTGCACTGAAAGGCTTTTAAAGCGCTTGTGAACAATTTTACTTCTTTGCCACCATTCCTTATATACCCCTCTCTTACACTCTCGTCATTGTGACGTACTATCCGCGCCATCTGGTGGTTTCCTGTGATTTGCATATTATTCTTCAAGATGTGTGTGATAATTCTACAGGTGAAATTTTTATTTTAGAATTCAATTTCTGTGTGATTCTGAATTATCCTTAATGTGTGGACATGAGTATATTATTCAGATAAAGGCAAATCACAAAAATTATAGTTGATAACCAGAGTAACTTTGTTGCATCAAATGATAAGATTATGATACAAGATTCTCAATCCGTGATAAAAACAAGTACTATAAAAAAAAAATTCAAAGTCAATTCCTACTTTTTTTCCCGCTATATTGCAGAAAGTCCTTCGTAAATAATTTTCATTCATTTTTTTAAAGTTTATCTGGCGCCTTCTATTGGTAGATATATGCAACTTAAATCTATAAAAAAAACTAAAATTAATTAATTAAATTTAATTACTGAATTAATATTTGAAAAAAACTGTATTAATGTCCAGTGTCATCCACTGCAAGTTCAAAAAAAATGTATTTGAACTTGAGTGGAGGAATAAAAAGTATTTTATTAACGATTGAAAATTTGAACATGATATATATAGGGAGAGTGTGAGCTAATAGAAGGAACTGAAATAATTAAATCATAATTAATAATAATTATTAAAACATTTATATATTAATTATTATTAATAATAACATAGTAATTAATAATAATAATCATTAAAACATATTAATTAATAATTAATTAATTAAGGCCATTTGTTAATTTCTAGAAAGTGCAAAATATTTTTTTTAAGCACTCAATTGTGTTATTCTTACTTCAAATTATTTTTGAATAGACACTTCACTTTAATTTATTTTCAAATTATTTTCACTCAAGCAATAAAAAGTAATCATAAAACAGAACTTACAACTCCTAGTCTTTTCCTACTATTCTATATCGACATAGAAGTTATCGCCGAAATTTGGTGAAATTATCTATCTAAAAAATTAAAGTATACAATCATTCACCATGCAAGCCTAATATTTGAAAACAAATAATCTCCTTAAAAATAGCAAACCATGCCCAATAATTTCAATGTATCCTTCATCTAACCGTTGAATTATCCATTCTATTATCGATTGTAATGGAGAAATCTTCAGCAATGGTAGCAATTGATTTTTATCAACTTAAATATATGATAACGATACGAGAAATAATCTATTTCACTTATTCACTACAAAAAAAAATATTTATTTATTTTGTACTTAAGAAATTTAAAATCAACAATTTATCATCATTGAAATATAAGCTGGTAAGCAATTTTAGGAAACCAGATTAGCTCTTGCGTCGATTCTTGCCTTTTAACGCAGTTAAGATTTTCATTCTTATTCTTTTCTATTTGCAATGGATTGACTACTACTACACCACACCGCACTATATCACGTGTCAAGAGCTGATTTGCTCCTTTACAGTTTGTGAATGATGTGGGTGAGAAGTCTGATTGACTCTGTGACGCTCTACGGTCTTATGATGAAGACCTTAGAGCGTTCCAGAGGACTTCTAGGACCTACGGCTTAAATTGGATTTCAAACCACTACAAACATCCATTGCACTGCCGGGACTCGAACCCGAAAGTTGTGGTACCGAGCGCCAGACACTCGGCCATCAGGTCCCCAATGAATTGACTAGACCAGAGGTCTCCAAACTACGGCCCGCGGGCCCAAATCCGGCCCGCCAGTGTCATCCATCCGGCCCACGACAGCGAATAGCTTATTGTTACTGTAATAAGTTGGATAAAAGAACACAGAATGATAATAACTCGGTTTTATTGACTTGCTAGGTAAAACTTAATGACAAGCATAGTACGCAGAAAATTTAACTTTAACTTAAGCATAACAACTAACTGGAAATTGTAGATAATGGCAGAAAAATTTAAATGGTTTTGGCCCTTGATACTTGCTGGAGTAAACAGTATGGTCCTAAAGGCTGGAAAGTTTGTAGACCCCTGGACTAGACAATTGAAGAAAGGCCCGGAACAAAATGAAATAACTGATTTAATGAAAATGGTAGGCACTAGAGACAATCAATACAATATAGACAATATAGGTCTCTGTCTGCCAGTATTTAAAATTGTGGGAAGCAAAACAATGGAGGTGTATGAAAAAAGGGCACCTTGGTCTTACAGAATTTAACTATAGATGCTAGCATTAAAGAGAACAAAGATTGCAAAAAAAAGTGAACTATTCGCCAATTAAGTACCCTTAAACTGTGATTACATTTTACCGCCAATTTTTTTAATGAACATACTTGAAACATAGCAAAAAATCGGAAGTTGGAAAATCGAACAAAATTCCAGACAATAACATACATGGACCACATCCATGCTTCCGAAGATTTCACAGCTTGCAGAAAAATCCAGGATCCAATATAATTTGATAAAAGTTTGGATAGCTAGTCATGTTCCGTAATAAGACGAAAAATAATCTGTTATACAAAAAAACTGTTAACATGGCTATGCACCAACAGTGACGTTTTAAAAGGAGATCATGGGATGGCAGAAGACCTCCTTGTGATCCAATCATGTGCATCCAACTGACAGAAGACATTCTTTACAACCAATGTGTTCTTCCTTCTGTCAATATAGCTAGAGTTTTAAAGATTGACTGTGTGTAAAGCTTAACAATAATATAGCGCTCTTGTGAGCCCAGATTAATATATTCTTTCATTCTTCTTCATTCATTCTTTCGTTCATTCTTTCGTTCATTCTTTCTTTAAAACATTAAAAATGTATATAAAAATATTCTGGAACAAACACGTCTGCTTTATGTCTTTGCATACTAATGTTTAGTTTTTTTGCTGACCGCATTACAATTATTTTGTTAATCTATGGCATTTTACAATTTCCATCTAATAAATGAGACTGGGATGTTTTCGACAAACAAATATTTAATCACGTCACGTAAATAATAACAAACAAGAATCAACATCAATTATTCCTACAAAATTATATTCTAGTTTTATGTAACTGGTGATTTTTTTTTCGTACGATCAAATGTTTTCTGTGACTATTGATTAAATTTTAAATTTGTTTTCACAAATAAATTTTGTGAGAAAAACGTTATTGAGTATATAAAACATAATATATTGTTAATTATGTGTACAAGCACTAACTTTGCTGTCGTATTACTTCAAAGTTTTATTGCTTGTCAAAGGCATAAAGATAATTTGCGTGTACTTTATTATTTGAGTGAATTAAATAAATTTCCTTAAATAGGGCTAGAATATCAATAAATGGTTTTTATGTGCAGATGAGCTTTTGCCAATTCTACGTAATTTTGCTATCATTGTTGTATTGCTAAAAAACGAATTCTATATTGAATACAACTTATAAATGATATTAATACTTTTATTACTTATATACAATTTGTAAAATAGTTTAACGAATTGTAATCAAAGGAAATATATACCAGATTTTTTTTCTTTAGCTATTAAATTTTTATAATGAAAAATAGTTACTAGTTAAATAGTTAAATTTTTATTTGAAAGAATTTTCCTACTATGTAATTAATTTTAGTTTCTGTTCATGTATTATTTTAATCAACAAAAAAACCTTTGTTCGGTTTGTTATATATTATTTACATCTTTAAACAAAATCGAAAATGAATTTCAAAAAATTCTTTTGAATTCTTTTAAAGAACAGAAAAACTAGAAAATCTGTGTTAATAATTAATCTGCAAAGCAAAACATACGAAAACCAAACCAGAAGTGTTTTTGTTATTGGATCAAAATTTCAGAGCGTTAATTACAAAAATTTCGAAACGTTGGAATAAAAAAAAAGGGGGAACAACTTTAATCCTTCTCTATTATCAGTTTTTCTTATCTCTATAAGAGAAAAAAAAAAAGGGAAAAATTCATTTAAAGTTAGGGATTTGGTAAATTTTATTTTTGTTTTTAGTTCTTTTGCAGACTAGAGAGGTAGAAGTTAGTGGATTTATATGAAAAAGTTCGAAGAAAGGAAGGAAATTGATTTTTGGTGAAAGATGAAAATCTAAAATTTCAGCGAACTTCTCTTTTTTTATTATTATTATCCAATTTGCCCAATTCAAGATGGATTTTTAGTAACGCATTTCAATTTTAAGTTTTTGTTTTCTTTATGATATCCACGTGGAAGCATTATCATTAGCCATATAAATTTTCAAGTGCTCATAAGAACAATTTGGAGTCAACATGGCAAGTCATTCTACATATGTAACACTGTTCTTTAAATTTAGGTAAATTCGATGGTTTTGTTAAGCATTACTTATTGAATTTTTAAATGACTTAATTGTTTTTTATTTCTGGATTCATGTATTCGATTTTTAAATATATAATCCTAAATTACGATATAAGACCCACTACTATCCAGTTAAATAAGCACAGCATTGTTATTTTTTAAATACTTTGTGGAAAAGATAACATCCAAAAAATTGAAAAATATCTTCCGTTTTCTATTATTATTATCCAATTTGCCCGATTAAAAACGGATTTTAATAATGATTTTAAATTTTAAGTTTTTGTTTTCTTTATGATATCCATGAGGAAGCATTATCCATACGAAGCATTATCATTAGCCGTAGGAATTTTCAGGTGTTCGTCAGAACAATTTGGAGTGAACATGGCGAGTTATTCTACACATGTAACACTGCTTTTTAAATTTAGGTAAATTCGATGGTTTTGTTAAACATTACTTATTGGATTTTTAAATGATTTAATCGTTTTTCATTTCTGGATTCATATATCACTTCATTTTTAAATATATATTCCTAAATTACTGTATAAGTCCCATCATTATCCAGGTTCATTATACACAGTATATTTATTTTTTAAGTATGTTATGGAAAAAACAACATCAACAAAGATTGAAAAATTAATACCTGACTTACCTTTTCGAACCTGGCTTATAGTATAGTGGTAAAGAGCGCTATTAGGTGCAAGAGATTTAGATTCGAATTCGCTAAGGTTAGCATCTGTTACTGTCAAAAACTAAGAATACTTTGACAACTGTGACAACGTGTGCAAATCTTCCAATATCTCCAGTCAGGCTGACTAGTGGAAGTTTTCGGAGTTTTTTCCCATTCATCAAGTAAATTAAGAGGGAATCACTTCTTCAAGCCTTCTAAAAGACAATGGACAATGTCTTTCCCTTATTATTCGTCTATGGGTTGCTCGGAGAATACATAGGTTTGGTTTGTCGCTCTACTGACATTTTCTGTACACATTAGGCTAATTAGACAGAGACCTACAATTTAACGTGGATTCCGAACCACTAACAGACAACCATGCAGCCGCCAGGATTCGAACTTGAAATTCGTGGTACCAAAAGCCAGAGCATTAGCCAATTGGCCATCAAGCCACAGAAAGAGTGTTAGAGAAAAGTATTCGGCATATTAAGTACTCTCAGTTCGTATTTTGAAACAGTCAGCCAATAATAACTATGATATTTTTACTGTATGAGAACTTGGTATACAGCAATTCTTTTTAAAAATAAATTAAGCATTATGCCCAAGCACGTAAAAACTTTCTATAGACTTTAAAATTCAATTTTTTTTCCCAGATATTGTCTGATGGGTAATCAACTATGTACAACAAAAACTACAACGCTTGTATTTTTCATTGCCACCAAATTTATGAAAATAAAAGAATGAAATTTTGTAAACTCATAAATATATATATATATATATATATACACTGAAGTGACAAAAGTCATGGGATAGCAATATGCAAATTTTCAGATGGCAGTAGCATCGCGTAGAACAGGTATAAATGCGCAGTGCTTTCGCAGAGCTTTCATTTCTGTTCAAGTTATTCATGTGAAGAGGTTTTGACGTGATGATGACCGCACGATGGGAATTAACAGACTTTGAACGTTGAATGTTAGTTGGAGCTAGACACATGGGTCATGCCATTTCGGAAACCGTTAGGGAATTCAACATTCCCAGATCCACTCTGTCAAGAGTGTGCCGAGAGTATGAAATTTCAGGCATAACATCCCACCATGGACAGCGCAGTGGTCGACCGCCTGCACTTAACGACCGAGACCGTCGACGTCTGCAAAGAGTCGTAAATTCTAACAGACAAGCAACACTGCGTCAAATAACCGCAGAAATCAATGTGGGACGTACAAGGGACTTGTCTGTCAGAACTGTGCGGAGAAATTTGGCTTTCTTGGGCTATTCCAGCAGAAGACCGACTCGAGTACCTTTACTGACAGAACGACATCGCTTGCCGCGACTCTCGTGGGCACGTGAGCATATCGGTTGGTCCCTAGATGAATGGAAAACCGTGGCCTGGTCCGATGAGTCCCGATTTCAGTTGGTAAGAGCTGATGGTAGGGTTCGAGTGTGGCGCAGACCCCACGAAGCAATGGACCCAAACTGTCAGCAAGGCACTGTTCAAGCTGGTGGTGGCTCCGTAATGGTGTGGGCTGTTTTTTCATGGCATGGACTTGGTCCTCTGGTGCGACTGGACCGAACATTGATTGGAAATGCTTGTGTTCAGCTACTTGGAGATCACTTGCAGCCATTCATGGACTTCATGTACCCAAACAACGATGGGATTTTTATGGATGACAATGCACCATGTCACCGGGCCACAACTGTTCGCGATTGGTTTGAAGAACATTCTGGACAATTCAAACGAATGATCTGGCCACCTAGATCGTCCGACATGAATCCCATCGAGCATTTATGGGACATCATCGAGAGGTCTGTTCGTGCCCAAAATCCTGCACCATCAACGCTTTCACAATTATGGACGTCTATCGAGACAGCATGGCTCAATATTCCTGCAGAAGACTTCCAACGACTTGTTGAGTCCATGCCACGTCGAGTTGCTTCACTTCGCCGGGCGAAAGGAGGGCCGACACGATATTAAGAGGTATCCCATGACTTTTGTCACTTCAGTGTATATTATATTATTTCGGAATGAAAATATTTGTAAAATTCTATTGGGTAAAACAATACGAAAGGACATGATGGCCGAATAGCTAGCTCTCTGGCCGGGTTCGAGTCCGGGCAGGCAGTTGAAGGCCATGGATGTTTGGAATGATTCGGAATCCACTTTAAACCTTCCGAACCTTTCGGTTCCAGTCTAATAGAACTGGGGTCCTGGTTGTCGAGTGGATAGTGTGCTCTGGCGCTTGTTACCGTAGGTTTCGGGTTCGAATCACGGCGATACCATGGATGTTTGTAGTAGTTCGGAATCCACTTTAAGCCGTAGTTCCCAGTCTCATGTGACCGTAGAGAGTCACAGAGCCTAACCAGACTTCTCACCCACATCATTCCCAAATTGTAAAGGGACAACTCAGCTCTAAGTACAGTGATGCGGTGTGATGTAGTTGTAGTAGTCTAATAGGACTGTTCGGCGCAGGGCTAACAGGTTTACCCCGTAAAAAGAAAACATCTCTTGTCGAACATCGAATCATCGAAATAAAAAAACATCGAAACCTGCCAGTAATAGACGGCCTAGGCACACCATGGGGTTGTTGTGCCAATGACGAAGAAAAAAATAATACGAAAATAGACTTTTAATTTTGAGATTAATTTTCGATAAATAAATAGAATTTTTTGTTCTCTTCCGAAACTCTTTACATTTGATAGATCCGACTGTCGATAAGATATCGATGGCTATTTTAATAAAACTTATTTAAATAAGTCTTTTTCAATAAATAGTTAATAGTACTTTTGAACAGCTCTATTCTTCAGATTTAGTTTTCCAAAAATTTTTTGTTTTTATTATTATTATTATTATTATAGCTAGATTTACGTAATGAAACAATGATTGACATTTCAATACTTACTATTTTTTATTATAAATGAAGTAAATATGTTAAAAATATTTTTAAATTGAAACTGACGCCTTTAAATGTTTTCGTTGTTATAACTCGCATCAGGAAAAAAAATTTGTATTAAAGCAATATAAGAAGTGGCCGCTACATTAACAGTAGTTTATTCCAAGAAAAAATTGTGAAAAATCTAAGCACTGTAAAACTGGTTCCAGTTTAAAGGAAAGATTTTATAATTCAATTTTTCCTATAAATTGTCTGACGAGTGATCAATTCTATTAGGGCATATGCATGGGCGTCCCATAAAAAATATATATGTATATATGAATCGACGAATAGAAACGTTCACAAAATCCATGATAAAAAAAAACCCACGTCTTACTGGAAAAATGCCTTTCGTATTCAAAGATCAAGTTTGGCATTTTCGGCTCTGTTCGTCGTAAATCAAATATGTAGAAGAAAAAATGAAGAGACTACGTTAAACTATTCATTTAACACAATGGAGTATGAAGGTGTAGGCAGCCTTGTGGGCGTGTAGGATGGGACCTGAATGCCTAACATCAGAAATTTAAAAAATTATTATTTATTAGTGGCAATTGATCACTAACTTTATTTAAATATTTTAAAACATAACTTTAGGCAATCAGCTACAATTTGAGTATTGCATACACTAAAGTTTCAACATTGAGATCTTAAATGCATTCCTCTCAATATTCATCTTTATAACTACTCTAAAGTTATCCAAATCACTTCACCGGGTTTTAATCCAATAAAACATATTTGGGGAAAAATTAGATAACGACAGGTGAAAACTCCATCAACTTTTCTTTTTTTAAGAAACGTTGACCAGCCAAATATCATTGAAGACAGAGGAAAGATAAAACTTTGCCAACATCTTCTTATGTATAGACGTTCTACCAGTGGCAGGGCAGGGCAGGGGTGACCCACTCTAATACCAAAATTTGTATTGATACGCCATTGTGTTACATACAATGAGGATTCTGCAGTTTTTGGTTCTGAATTTCGCTCTCTTTTGATGTGCCAAACGTCGATAATTATTTCCATTTGGTCTGTCCTTTTTTTTTTTTTAATAATTGATATAACTGCTGGTGTTCTCGACTAGTCTTTTTGTGTTCCTTTTGTGCTCATCTTGATATGTGCTGCAAGATTACTTTTTTATTACACTTTACTTTTTACAAGATTACACACTAAAATTTATTTTTATTATTATTTAATGTTATGTTTATTTGATTTTTAATTAAAAATTATTAATATCGTTAAGCCTAAATAATTTCCATAATACTTTAACCTCTGCATTTAATTATGATGTAGCATTTATTTTGTTAATATATATTACTAATATTTAATTCGTTATTTCTGTGTGTTAAGTAGTAGAATGTTAATCGCATAAAGCCAAATACAAAACGTTTGCATATTATACTTGTATTTAATTATTAGACTGCATCCTGATTCATTTCTCAGCTTCATCGTTGGTTCAAAATATTAGAAACTGAATGATTGAAATTCTTAAAAGAATTTGCTTATGGAAATGAATTCTAAAAATGTAATGAAATAGAACCTATTTAATTGTTTATGCAAGTGTGTGATTTAATTGTATTTAATAGTGGATTCACGTTTAAATGGAAAGGTTAAGGTGGATTTGCTTTCCTAAAATTTGTAATATTAGAATCTAAAAATGAACTAAATTATTCTGAGTGTTCAGATTGCAGACACAGAAATAGCGATTACTCTGAAACTCGAGAAGTATTCTTTATATTATTTATCTGTTTTCTAGAAAACAAAGCGGGGGTGTTAAGCGAACGGAGACAACGAAAACCACCGAAATGGGAGAAGTGAGGGGTGGCCAGGTGGGGTTGTGAACGGGTTTGCGAAAGCCCCAAGAAAAGAGGAAGGAGGTGAAGGAAAACCTGCAATATAACCAAAAACTGCATACCATATCAAATAATTTACGTGGGCTTTTTTAAAATATTGCCTCAAACTACGTCTGATATAATGCTGTAAAGAGAGATATGATACTGTAATGATTGTTGGATGATATGATATAATACTATAATGATGTTACTATAATGATTGTTGGATGATATGATATAATACTATAATGATGATACTGTAATGATTTTTGGGGCTTGACGGCCGAGTGACTAGTGCTCTGGCTCTCGATACCAGAGGTACAAGATTCGAATCCCGGCGGTGCCATAGATGTTTGTAGTGGTTTGGAATCCACTTTAAACCGTAGTTCCCGGTTTAATATCATCGTAGAGCATTGTGGGGGTAGTGTTACTCGCGTCTGTAGCAAATCTTCAAAGCTACACGGGCTCCCTGGGTAGTGCTAAATGAGCAACAGCTGTGCAGCCCTTGCTTGTGCCATAAAGATTAACTGTCTTTATTGTCAGCTGTACTAGAACAACAACAACTGTAATGGTTTAGCTGCATATACAGTATTACTATAATGATAACATTATTGTGTGGTGCGGGAGGGGGGTATTCTATCACGTTTTTTTTTCGAACTGTGCTGGTGCTCAAGTAAAAAACAACCTGTCCTGTGACTCATCCCTTCTGTGAATATATCACTGCCTCGAGTTGTTGTGTGCAACAAGATGTTCTAATCAATACATCATAGTAATATACTCGGCGCGAAACCTTTCAAACAGTGGTGTGAATATGTATTTAGAACCGGCCATAAAAAGTAAACAAGTTTACTTAGAATCGTTCTACGAGCGGACGGATAGTACCAGTCTGTATTAGGAACTACCATCGCATTGGCTTGATTTGGCTCGATTTGGCTCGTTTTACTTAGATGTTTTTATTATGTTTCTTCGGTTTTTCCTTGAAATTCATATCTGAAATCTATGGTAACTTAGACGAGTGCATAATTTGTTGTTCAAATTTCAATGTATTTTTCCGAATGAAGCTGCAATAGAGATACCGGTTTGGCGATTTATTTCAGTATTCCATCGATTTGGCAGTAAATACATCGCTGGATTCTTCGGAAAGAAAGTTTGAATATTTGAAAGAAAGCCATAGAAAGTTTGTGCGTGTTTTTCTCAGAATCTATGCATAGATAGACGACCCTTTTGATAAATGTTGAAGTTACAGTTAAATAAGCTTCAGAAACAAGATGCAGTGCTCCCTACAGATCTGTTAAGTCTTTGTTTAAGTGCTTTAAGAAAGTTGTCAATGCCATTGAGGATTGTGTAACTGTGGGAGGAACTGTGTAATATTTTGGAAACGATCGAAACAGAGAAGCAGATAAAACTATATTGCCTGTTATCTACGATTTCTCGTGTTTTTGTTTATGGAACAATGTCTTAAAAGAAGTCAACCATGTTCAAAAGTATTTGCAGATTCTCGGAATTAACTTCGAAAGGTCTGTTATCAAAATAAGAAGTCTAAAGATCTTTTTAATGAGAAAAAATTACCTTTATGAGAAAGCATTACAATTTGCAAAAGCCACAAGAGAAAAAAAGGGGAATTTCTGTTCTAAAAAAAAAAGAACTGATGGGGAAGAAAATTATGCCTGGAGAGAAGGCTGCTGACGAGTTGCCGACTTTGGACCAAGAATTGGAAAGATCGAGTGACTTAACAAGTTCCAACAAGAAATTGATACTCATTGAGAAGGCATAGAATGCATATCAGATCGGTTTGAAGTCTTAGAACCCAACAAACTGATCGCAACTACGGAAACTGAATTTCACAAGTTGAAAGTTTGATTGAACATTATAGTTAGCCTTCTGTAGATGGTATCCATACAGAAATTCCAATCCTAAGAAGATTTCCAAAAAGTTCTCCGACAAAGTTCCAAAAGAAAAGTCTCTTGATTGAACTTCCTTAAGTTTCTTACAGTTTGTGGTTGAATATGAACTTTTCGGCTCTGTTCCCAATCTCATCTTAGCATTAACTTATGTGTTATTTTTCTTAACTTCATGCATTTCTGTTGCATCATGTGAAATGAATTTTTCTAAACTTAAACTAATTAAGAATTATTTCAGATCCACTACGAACCCAGCCATATTATGTAGCTTAGACACTTTGTCAATTGAAAATATTGTAACTGAAAGTATAGATTTTGATTATGCAATTTCAAAATTTACTGAACAAAAAGTTACGAAGAAGATATTCTGAGAATCTAACTAAACATCTAATAGTTAAAGAAGTTTCTTGGATTAGAGCCAACGGAACGAAACTTGTAAACAGTCTAGCTTTCATTAAATTGTATTATAATGAGAATATATTATGTACTAAATACTATCACAATGAAAAACGATTTTTTACATTGTACATTAAACTGGCTTATTAATAAAAAAGCATTTTACCTTTTTTAGTCATAAAAAATTGTTTACAAAATAATTAACATTATGTACTCTTTACTTGACCAATTGAATAAAAAAAATTGCTCTCTCATTAAATTTCATTTTATATTTTGGTAGACATGAGAGTGACAAGTTTTAACTTCGCACCGGGTGCCACCAGACATTGTTACGCAACTTCGTAATACCATTACCAATGATCATATGCACAGTAAATTTCAGGAGAAGCATCATCAAATTATTAAGCATTAATTTCGTGATAGTTACAACTCGAATAATTTCGATCAAATGTTTAAATTCATCTCTATGCTCTTCCCAAACATGGTAATGCAAACTGGAAAATCCCTAATCTTTAAGCGCTTGATATACTTTTCATGTTCTTAATAAAAACATGAAATGGAATTTATATAAAATCTTTAGTTAATCGGAAATTAATAGGAAACAGAATAAATATAATAATATTTTTGAAATAGGAACATTCTTATGCTCAAATGAGTGGGATAGCATCAAGTAGAAAATTTGGAATCGGGATTTTATATCTACACAATAATTAGAATTAACAAATTAATTAGCATTATTACAAATAATTTTAATAAATTTAGATTAAAATTTATCACATATGCAGGACGTCAGTGAATTATTGGATTCCTTATAAAATTACATAATAGAAAAGAAAGAAAACGTGTTTACTAACTTTCTTTGCAATTAAAAAGTTGACAACTTTCAATGGGATTTCTTGTTTACTCATAGTACGTTCAAGCAATGCCAATTTCCTGTCTTGCATTGTTTAGCATTCACGATGTCATGGAATTCTAGTTAATATTCTTCACTAGAACTTTTCATATGAGCTTATCTAATTGGATCATATGATCTTTGCATTAGATATGCTAATAAGATATTCCATATGAGGTTTACATTAATTTGCCGGAAATGCATCAACTTATCCCAGTTGCTTTTAATTGCATAATTCTTCAGATGCCTGCTAATAGATGGCATGAAATTACATTTAGCTCAGATATATTATAAATATTTAAAGAATTTACACCACATTTTTTAACGTTATAAGTCAGTCAAGACATTAACTTTCTATTTCTTTTAGTGTTTAAATGATTTTTATAATCAATCCAATAATTTTAAAATACCCTGTTTTAAGATTTCATTGGTAATTTGAATTCAGCTCTTGTTTCATTTCTTGAAATTAGATGAAATGGTTTTCAAAATACAAATGGTTATAAACATCTATATTTAAATTGATGTACGTGTCCGTGTTTCTGTGGTGTTTTACCTAATGGGTAGTCGAAAATCTTGAAAAAATTGCTACTATTCATTTTTTTTTTATTAAACAACAATTTTATTTTGGCAGACGTCATCTGGTTGCGTGAGTGGCTCATCTTTCTCTCTATCTCTCTCTCTCTCTCTCTCTCTCTATATATATATATATATATATATATATATATATATATTCCCTTAAGAATTTTCTTTAAATTAGGATGCTAAATTTTTGAAGTTTATGTGATTGTGTCAATATATTTTTGTGTGTAGCAAAATTCTTTTTATTTATAATCAGTTATTTAGCATTACTTTTCCCGCCTAATTTGTCAAACTATAACTTACACTTTTCACTGTTATTCCTCCCTAAATATATTCGTCAAAGCAAAAAAGTTGTTTATTTTATGCAGCTAGTAGCGATATCTGTTAGTAATTAATATAAAACATCTCATATTGCTATCGATAGTCAAATTATTGCTTTGGCACGCCTGAAACCAACCCTAATCATCTACAAATCTATTACGCCTTTAATCCAAAGCGTTTCCGTTATGTTTACGTTCATGGCTGTTGGTAATCTCCAATTATGCATATTATTACTGAACACGCCAATCTGCAGATAAGGGAATTTGAGCACAATTACAGTTTGACAGGGTTATGATGGACATCCACCCTTGGCTAAACCCATCCACATTCGCCTTAACTTGCATGCCCTTAATTGAGCTCCGTAATGGGAATTAATCGCCTATTAACGTTGCAACAAAGAACTTGAATATGCGAATAAACCATATGATTAATTAAATAAACTAGAAAGAATCGTTCATGCAAGAAGAATTACTTTTCAAAGATTTATAAAATTTTTTGTACTATACCTCGAAAATTCGTAATAGATTTGTGTCCTTCCTTATTAATTGTCAAGGTAGAGTGCGAAATACTCAGTGGCGTAACAATAGGGTGGCAAGACGGGCAAATTGCCCCAACGCCAGGTAATGAGTATAGCAAGAGGTTATGAGCATAGCAAAGAGGCTATGAGTATAGGAAAGTCCTGACATTTATTATCATAAAATAAAGTAAAATTTATTAGTTCTATATTAAGTTTAAGTTACTAAAGTGATAAATTTAAAAAATTGTGTATCAAGATTTTACATGGAAAAGTACATTGCAACTGCAATACTTGATGCTTGATCTTGATATCTGCATATGCTTGATCTTTCAAAAGTATATAGCAAGATCAAGTATATTTATTTGCATGAAAAATATATTGTTTTTTTTTTTTTTTGTCTAATGCAGTTGGCAAATACTTAGACAGTGATCTTCTACACCATAAGGGCTGCACCGACGTTACTCACTTAACACTAAACAGGGGGCGCGTGTAACTTGAAGATAAGGCATGGACGCGGAGTAACAATGCCCCCGCAACGCTTTACGATCATATTAGACCGGGACCTACGGTTTAAAGTGAATTCTGAACCACTACAAACATCCATGGCACCGCCGGGACTCGAACCCGAAACCTGTGGTACCGAGCGCCAGAACGCTAGCCACTTGGCCATCAATCCCCAAAATATATTGTATCTGGTAGTAATAGTAACAAAAACAATTACGCACGGATTATCCAGATGCTAGGGACTTCCACGATTTCTGGTACGTGAATAGGCACTTACAAAATAAAAAGTGGGAATTCCCGCTGCCACCCATGTACCATTGGGACTTTTTAAATTCACTTTTTAGAGAATTCTCCTGATTCTTGAATAGGTACTTACAAAATTAAAAGTGGGAATTCTCGCTGGCAAGTCAGAGACTTCCAAAAAGCGGGGAAATCCCTTGTTTCGTGGATTCTCCATGCGCAATTATTTTCTTTTGTTTCATCAGATCCGCGATCAGTCGTAAAGTTAATTAGTCAGTTGTAGAAATTAGATAACAACATGTCTAGTAATAGAAAGTATCTTATAGGAGTAAAAAAAGAACTATGGAATTTGATGAAAAAAATTAGAAGGTACCTAAACTAAGTCAATACTTTAAGAGTAAGGAAGACACAAGCTAACAGTGCTATGGGAATGAAGATATTAGCCGAACCCTACATTATATATTGCAGTCCCCGACGACACTGATCCAGAACCACCGCAACCCTGTACTAGTGATACACATAATAAAACCAAAGTGAAGTGGCTGAAATTGACTAGGAAAAAAATCATATCTTCGTCATACATTGCTGATACGGGTCATTTTAAAGTACTAAATAATCAAGTGATCGAAAATGGGCATTACAAACCTTAAGACACCTTTAGGTAATACTTTATAAAAAAGAAAAAAACTTCATGATACTTTGTATTGAGGGACCTCCATTCGAAAAATTTACGACACTGGATGGTATAGTTACGACAGTGGTATAGTTACGACACTGGAAATACTTTAAACATTTTTAAGAAACATTATTAATAGAAAGGTTTTTTTCATACATGCTGATGATAAGTTTATAAATTGTTAATGTAAGGTACATAAGAAGAAGGAAAGATTTTTATAAATGCTAAAGTTATAAATGTTTAAGGTAAATATTTAAAGCTGTACAAAAAAAAAATCGTATCTTCGCTCTCATACATTACAAATGGGGGCGTAAGACATTAAATAAGAAATACTAATGTTCATAACATATTAAAATATATAAAAGGCATAAAATAAAAAAAATTAAAATTTCATTGGGTTTATTATTTTTAAAGAAGATTAGAAAATCTACTTTCAACAAATTTAGATCGCATGCAAAAATTTCTATCGAGACAGACTACTAATACCTTCTAACTATTAAATATTTAATGGAAAATGGCACTTTTTCCCCATAATATCTTATTTGTTTAGATAAGAGGGGTGACCATGTTCTTGCAGACCACTTTAGAAATACATTATAACTGCATGGGTCGCATATAAAATTATATATTCCCATATTAAATGTAAACAATTTTTGGAGTCGAAAATTGAAACATAATAAGTTATTGTTTTTGCGTTTACTATTATTCTTACATCTAAACATAGATAATATAATAATAATGATATTAAACACACATTGTAAAGAAATACAGTCTGAGTAAAAACTTTAAGGCCAGTAGACATTTTTGAAAAAATGGAAACATTTAAACTGAGGAATTAAAATACTATTTGATTGATAATTATTGAGCTTAAATAAAAGTAAAAAAAGTAGAAAAATTAATTTGCAACTATTTTATTATTAGAAAATATTACAGAACACACAGATGAATATTTGAGCCTGAGTAAAAACTTTAAGGCCAACATCGAAAATAACACATAAGAAAAAAATTACAAATTCTTAGAAGGTTGTGTAGGAGCCATTACTTCGAATTACTTCAAATATTCTTGTTTTCATGGATGAAACGAGTTTTTGACAAAGGGTGGGGTCGGTTTTATACCATTCATCTGCGATTGTAGATTTCAGCTCTGTTGTTGATGTAAAATGTCTCCCATTTGCATAAACTCTTCATGCTAAGTTAGCCCAAAGGTTCTCGATTGGGTTGCGGTCAGGTGATCTAGCTGGCCATTTCACAGTTTCAACATTGTTGACTTGGAACCAATTTTTTCTGCTGTTACTCGAATGGATCGGTGCATTGTCTTGCTGCTATTTCCAATTTTCTCCAGCAAGACATTCAGCATTTGGCAAAAGAGGATTTGTTAGGACATTTTGGTATCCTTGTGAATTCATTCTACCTGACACGAATGCAATTGAGCCCACACCATTGTAAGAAAAACAACCCCAAGTCATGACAGACCCACCACCTAATTGGCGATTGGAGAATATTTCTTTTTCATTTCTTATATCATGCCAGTAGAAATTCCAGCCATCTGGTCCATCCAAATTCCATTTTTTTTCGTCAGAAAAAATTATTTCTATCCATTGGTTGTCCCAGATCATGACTTTCTGGCCAAAGTTCAAACGCTCTATTTTGTGTCTCTGCAGTAACTGAGGCTTAGTCAGTTTTGCTGTATAAGAGTACCTTCCAGACCATCTCATTGTCTTATAAATCGTTTTTTGACAAACTTTTAAACCTGTCGTCGGAATCAGTTTCCTGGTTGAGTACTTTCCAGTAGATGCAAGTTGGAAAACTCTTCTTTCATCACACGAGGTCAACGCTTTAGGTCTTCCCTCAGTATTCTTTTTACCATAATTGTCTTTCAATTTTAAAAAATTGTTGACTACAGTCTTTGATCTTCCTATCTTTATCGCAATAGCACGACTACTCATTCCTGTTGAAGGCAAAGCTTCGATTTGTCCTCTTCCACGATCAGTTAACTTCTTACCCTTCGCCATCTTCAAAAGATCACCAATACTTCGAAGAAACGTATGACAAATATGAAAATTGCAGCGTTGTCACAAGCTAGTAGTTGCAATGGTAATTACACGATTATATTATATTTATTTTTAAAAAATGACTCGTGGCCTTAAAGTTTTTATTCAGGCAGAAATACTAAATTTGTAAATAACCCCCTGTTTCTCATAATTATGTATTTACAAATTATGTTTATAGCATTTATTTCTTATCAATGAACTTTAATAATTAATGTTATTTGAATCCTTTTTATTTCATTTTACATTTTCTAAAAAATTTTTACTGGCCTTAAAGTTTTTACTCAGACTGTATATGAGTATAACACTGAAAATGAAATATAAAAATATATAAATATAAACGAAATAAAAAAAATGAAATCATTAAAAAATATTTATTTTACTAGTGTGATATTTGTTTCTCCGCTCTTTCACTTAGTTTTTACAAATCAATTTGTGTATTTGCACATCGTAATTGGTGTTGCAGTTTAGCGTCCGTTATGTTTGATCGTGTTTTGTGTTTGGTCAATTTCATTTTAGAAAAAAAAAAACGGATCTCCGGTGTAAGTTGAACCAAAAGCGCTAACAACTTCAAATAAGAGTATGGTTTGATCTGTTATCAAGAATCAACTATGCGTATCTAGAGATGGTCACTAAGGTCATTTAAAGTAAAACATAGAACCTGTTATATTAGATGTTCCAAGATGTGCGCGCATCATGAGTTCGCCGAATATAAGTTAATTATTCTGCGAACTCATAACTGTAAACTCATAAATAAAACAGGCAATATCTGTCCTATATTCGCACGAATATTATTTTAAAATCAAAGTTAATTTTTTCCCATAACTTCGACAGTTATTTTTAAATATATGGATGCACAAATAATGTATTTATTAATACATTGGTTTTTACTACGTTGGCCATTATAAAATAAATATATTTTATAAAAATGTGATAAATCTCACTGGCCGGGAAAATGTTCAAGGCGGTCAGCAGGTTGGCCACCCCTGATGTATACCTTCTAACTAAATGATTAAAGGAAAATGGCACTTTTCCCCCACAATATCTTATTTGTTTAGATCATGGGCGGCCAATCTGCGGCAAGCTTGCCACAGTGTGGCATGACTGCGCTTTAAAAGTGTTAAGCGAAGACTTATTGAAAAATTATAAAAAATAATAACGTTATCTTTAAGAACTTTGTCTTTGTAAAACTCATACCCCCCTACTCATACGCTACTGAATACGAGTATAACAAAGTTGGAAAGCGACACTGCTTGATGTCAGTAGAACGATGTGGTAAGAGAGAGCGTGGGCGTAGAAGACTCTCGATGGTTTGAGTTGCCTTACTTTGGCACTGTCCTGTCTTGCTACTATGTTTGTCCGTTCTCGAGCGAAAGCGATACTATCTGGCTGTCTAGCTCAGTTGATTTTAAACTGCCGAGTAAAACGCTAAGCTTTTTTTTAAAAAAAAAAACTGTTTTTAGATTTTGGCGTCGAGTGTCGCTGTTTTCAAAATTGTATTTACGCTACGTCCATGAGTAAACGTTCGAAATCGAAAAGAAAATATGAAGAAGATATTGCAATTTATGATTTTAAAACTGTCTGGGAAAAACAATTTTTGTTTATGTATCAAAATACTTCCAAGCCTGTTCGTTTGATATATGAAATTTGTGTAGCAGTGCCAAAAAAATTTAACCTGACCAGACATTTCAAACAGCTACATAGTGATTTCAACATCAAATATCTGTCGGATCTCACTTGCGAACGGAATTTATCGGAATCGGAATTTATTTTAAAAAATATTTACCCGGCCAGCAAGCCTTGCTCCAAAACAGAAATAACGAAATAGAAACTATGGTGAAGGCTTCTTATAAACTTTCTCCGTTATTAGCCCGCAAGAAAAAAAAATATATTCTGACGAACAGGAAATAATAAAAAATAGTCTTTTAATAATCGCCCAAAATATCGGTATGTATAAATGTTGAAAATATGGTTGATAAAACAGCTTTGTCTAGAAATACCATCAAGCGTCGTATAGATGACGTGGGCCAGGATGTTAGCACACAAATTGTCTCTGGACTATCATATTGCAGATACTTTTCATTCACTTTGTATGAAAGCTGTGACAACACATACAATGCAATTAGGCATATTTGTGAGTTATACGAATGCTAATTTTGATATTATGGAAGAATTTCTCGATTTGCGCCAACTAGTTTTACTGCAAGTGAGAACATTTTTAAACTTAACAGTGCAATTGAAGTTAACAAAATGCAACGGACAAAATTATATAGTTTTTGCACAGATGAAGCGCCTTTCATGGTTGGCAGGATAAAAGATTTTGTTACATTGTTTGAAAATTGCTTGGGAAGAAAAGTTTTTAAGTATCATTATATTATTCAACAAGAAGCTCTATGTGTCGAAGGCTTAAACCTGTCTTCTGTAATTGATCCTGTATTGCACTGTATCTACAAAATACGAGCTTGAGCTCTGAATCGACTGGATTTTGTGAGCTTTTCTGGGAAGAAACGGAAGATGGCAAGTAATTCCTTCATTGTAGTGTGCGCTTTCTTTTCAATGGAAGTGTACTCGCGGGATTTTGGAATTTGAGTGTGTGTTTTAAAATATCTGAAAGAAAACAATGTATTGCTCAGTGAGAGCTTGCTATTCAAGAATGAGATTGGCTATGGGATTTAGCTTTCCTCGTTGATATTATGGGACATTTAAATAATTTAAATTTAAAATTACAGGAAAGAGATTAAATTTTTCTTACTCTAGTTGATCATATATTGTCTTTTGTCAACAAACTTTTTTTTTTTCGATTTTGGAGGAAAAAAGGTTAACACATTTCACATTATAGCATGAACTAGCTAACGTAAGTCAATAATGCTCCGAACTATGATAGATTTCCAAATTTAATATCTATTTTGCAGGATTCATTCAGAGCTAGATTTCATAATTTTCAAGATGATAAAAAAATTGCTGATCTTCTCTTACAAATCCTTTTTCAATTTCTTTGCTAATTGTTACCCACATTAAATCCATATCGAAATTATTGATGCAAGTACCATACTACACTGAAAAGTAAATATGAGAAACTTATTTCAACTGCAAGTGCTCCGAATTAGACTGAATTCTTTAAATTCGTACCAACAAGCATTTTTCCAAATTTACACGATTTGGTTGTCAGATATTATTGTAGGTTTGGATTAACATATGTTTGTGAACAAATGTTTTCTTTTATGAACATAATAAAATCAAAATATCGTTCAAGATTTAACTGATATGCACCTAAAACACCTAATTTTGTTAGCATCTTCAAGAACTAATATAGATAACTTGGTTAAAAAAAACTACAAATTCAAAAGCCACATTAAGAACCAATTTAATAATTATTTAGAATTAAAAATTTCAAGTTATTCATTTTTATTTTAAACATAATTTAAATGACTGATCTAAACTTTAAAAATGATTATTAACAATATAACTTAAATTTGTACTTTTGTTTTATTTAATGTATTATTTTTTAAGTCACCACAGACTAACATGAAAAGAACAAAATGTGCTATTTGTATAAAAATCCTATAGTAAACTCCGTTTATAACAATTACATTTAAAAGAATTCACATAATTTGGCACAATTAAAAAACTTGATTGATGATTGGAAGTTTGAAAATGACATACAAGTACATAAAATTTATCATAAATCAGAATTATTTAAAATTTCTAGGAAGTTCCCTTGAATGAGGAATTTTATTCTTTAGCTTTTTTATTTAATCATGTAAAAGTGAATAAAAGTTTTGTTTTTCCTCCCAATTCGCATAATCCCTCTAAAACTTCCAAATTCTCCAAAAACAATTTTTAAACTAAGAAATTTAGATGCATTACAATTTAAAATTATGAAAAACAAAATATTTTTAAATTAGAAGTTTGTATCACAGTCTTCTATAATTGTTATTTATGGAAAACCAAAACATTAGGAATACAAAATGAGTATTGAAAACACTACTGATTTAAAAATGTGATTTTATTTAATACTGTGTAAGCCTTAAAAAATGTAAAGATTGTACAAATTTTAGTACATATATTTTATATACATATAATTTTATACAAAATAACTGCCAGCTTTAGAAAGAAAAAAAAATAGAGAAAGAATAGTAATAACTTAAAATGGGACCAGCCCATACAATACCTCTTAGACAAAACATGATCTTTGAAGTTAAATAGAAAAATAAAAATGCATATTTTAGAGTAACCCCAAAATAAAGAGACATTATACATTAACAGTTTATAATTTTTTTTATGGATTTAACACCTAAGTTCAACAGAGAGCATTCAAAACAGCATTTATACAAATAACAAACATGGAAGCTTAATTATAAAACATTCAAAAAGGATGCATATACATTTTATAATGTAGATTTGTTTACTGGCATTTTTAACATAAAATGCAACTACAACACAATAGTATTTTAATAAGTAAATGACTAAATTATTGTATTGTCTAACCTCATGGGAGCATTAATTTGAATGCATTAAACAATACTTTATGTAAAAGAAAAATAAATTTTTAAATACAGTACAAAAATGTAGTTTAGCTATATGTTCTAATAAAAAAGTACTGCAAAATAATAGATTTAACTATCAAATTAGTGATGAATGAGATATATTTTATAAAATACAGAATATAAAAGAAAAAATTATCAGCAATAATGAATTTTTAAATAATTGAAATCATACATTCCTTTCAACTTTATAAACATAGAAAAAAATTTTAATTATGAAAGTTGTTAGAATATAATCAACCCATTAAAAATCATGTAACTAAGAATCAATTTAATTTTCATACAATGAATTTTATTTATAAACACATTTATTACTTTTTGAGGTATCAATAATGATTTCAATGATATTTACATTGGCAAATGTCCAAATTCACATATGTCACCAGAATATAACACCGGTTTAATAATATTTTGTGCTTTATTTTGGATCATTGAATAATTACAACAAAATAGAAAATAGCTACAACTATAAAGAAATATTTTTAAACAATTAAGAATCTAAAGCATTGCAATATTCATGCTTTTATACAAAGAATTTAAAAATATTGACAGAAAAATAGATATTTATTAGTAGTACAAACATTTTTTTTTCTTTTAATTTTTAATATATAAAAAATTAAAAATGCAATTTTGCAATCAAAAATTTTCAACTGTTAAACAAACTGAGCAATTATTTTAACATATATTTAATAACACTGTAAGATAGTAGAAGCCACAGGTTTTAAGTTAAGATTTAAAAAAACATTTTAACTTATTTTTCATATTAACTTGACATTTTTTTAAATATAAAAACTTAAAAAAAATATTTACAGAATTGAAACAAATATAATATTTTTTTATAAAATAAAATAGCTGAAATCATATTTATCAAAAAATCCAAGGTGTTAAAAGGTCAATGTAAATGAATTTATATATGCAGGTCAATATAGTGCATATAAAAAACAAAAGTATAGAATCACTGGTATGAGCTACATATAATATAGCTTTAAAAAAAATCAAATTAAATGTAAAAAGATGTCTAATTCATTAAGAAAATCCCAACTTTCATAATATATTTCAAAAGTCAAGAGTCATATTCAATGCATTAGCACAGTAAAAATTTATATAAATAAAAACTTCTAACAAAAATGAAAAGCTAATAGCTGAGCATAAATTATAATTTTTAAAATAATGTCCTATAAATAAATTAAACAGTTTTAAATTCCTTTTATCTAATTTTTAAAAAAATAAAATACAAAATAATATACATAAGAATTCATAAAGAAAAAATTATAAATAGATTTCACATGAAAAATGATCATCAAAAGTTGCAAACCTAATTTTTAAGGTTTAAAAAAAGTATTTTTAGTACCTATGAATAAAAATTTATGCATGAATTAATTATTCATTGCTTTATTTTTAATTTTGCTAGTAATATAAATAAGAATTGAGGCAGCTTTAGCACATTAAACTACTATAACAAAATCTTAAACCCCTCTGTATCGCCATACAAAGTTTATTTAGAGAATTCAACACAGAGAACTCTAAAAATATTTTAACTTTAAAAATATTACAAGTTTCTTAAAATACTAGAAAATCACAGAGAGAGAAATATAAATTCATACAGGAACATTTTCACTGCATCAAACCTTGTTATATCTAAAAATGTAAAGCATCACAAAATATCTTGTTTAAAACAGTTTATAAGCATGAAACAAAATCTTACAGGCATAACATGCTTATAAAGTACAAGTTATCAAAATAGATATTTTACTATCACTAAAAGTTTGTGGAATGTTTGATCACTTAGTACAAAATTTACGAAATTTTACCAAAATATTTTTATAAAAAAGGATATGACTTCATATCAAAATAATATATTATTGTGAAACTAACGTGCATCTCTAGAATTATAATTAAGTATATATTCCACAAATCTTATTTACAAATTGATGATGTACATTTTCAATGTGAAAGAAATATGTTACAAAACCAGCAATTATTTTTTTCCAGATAATTTCTTCCACAGCTTTTCTTTAGCTTTTTGTTCTTTTTCAAAACTTTTCTGCAATTTTTCTAGATAAATTCTCATTTCTTTCACCTTTTTCTTAATTGTACTTCTTTCTGCACTGCTTAAAACACCAAGAGCCTATAAAAAATGAATTATTAAGAACAATATTTTCAGAAACATAAGAAATAAATTATCTACAATTATTTAAAATAAATATATTTATTAACTAAATTTAAAAAATACAATAAATGACTTCAAATCTGCACCATTTGGCAACATGAGCTTTTAAATTTCAGGATTTTGTGAGAAAAATCTTACTAATCATCACTTCATCTTAATTGTGGTATAGTTAAAAAATAATAAAAGTATAAAAAAAAAAAATTTTTATCAAACTGCTGTAATATTCAATCTATCACATTTATTTCAAACTATACAGAATTTTTGCAAATATTGACAATAAAAATTTGTTTTTTTTTTTTTTTTTTAGTAACTTATATCACAAATATAAATACACAATTTGTAAAGTTTAATTGTACCTAATTATAATAGAAAACATTAATTATAATTGCCATTATTTACAAACAAAAATAAGTGCAGGTAGGTGGTTTCAAACTTGAAATCACCTGCTGCATATATTTTTATACTAAATTTCTAATTTTATTATTATTGTTGTTTTTCCCCTTTTCTGACAGCAACATTACATTTATTATTGTTATTATTTAACATTAATTTAGATAACAGAACACATAAAGGAAAACTATAGAAACAGAGGTTTCAAAATGTCAAAAATTTAAATAGTATTAATCAATCTAACTACTATATCATCAGTTTTAACATACACTAATATAAACAATATAGTTACAATATAACAGTTTTTTGTGACATAACAATTTTATAAGTTTCAATTGCTTTAGAACTTTTTTTTACATAAACACATAAAAACTTTGTTGTATTTTATTACAACATGTATTTAGATATTTTATGTAAACCCAAAATATAAGTATAACAGTAAAATATATACTTGATATGATGAAGAAAATCATATTATATATGAATAATTTAATTCAAAACACAATAGAGATGTAATTGATGCATATTCAAGATTAATTTAAAGTAAATGAAAAGTTCCAGGAGGGAGGGGAAAAAAAAAAACTTTGTGATTAGTTCAAATAGCTCATATTCTTTTGCAAAATATTTTCTAATTCTTTTTTTATAACCATGTCACTCACTTTTAAATCCCCTATTTTATTAAATCCTCCTGTAGTTCTGAATTCTACAGTAAAATTTTAATATTAGAGATATTTGAAATCCTTGGTTACATCACCCTTTTTTTATGTGGTTTTTTTTTTTTACAAAGGTTTTAAAATTAAATTTGCTTACATCATCGGTCATTTTACAAAAAAAAAAAAAGTAAATATACCACAAATTACTTTAATTATAATAATTTTTAGAATACAATCTCAAAATCATATTAAGTTTCTCATTAATTCATAACAAAACATGTAGTACATGGCTATAATCTTCAGAATATCTTTCAAAATGATTAATTAATTTACTTACTTTCAAGCGAGAACTATCTATCTGCAAAAGAATTTGTCCAGTAACATCAGAGTCAAGAAATTGTGGAACATGATGATCAAAACCAAGTGACTGCAACCAAAGTGCCACTTGCTCAGCAGACCATTGATGGGCAGGTTCAGATAACAGTGCAGTGGGTTGCTTATCTTCCTATAAAATATAAGTCAAGTATACAATTTATTTCTAGAAATTTCATCATAAAATTTACAATCATCAATTTTAAATAATTAAATTTTTTTTTTTAATTTTAAAGAATGATTATGGTAAAATGAGTTCATAATTAAACATTCATGCATTAAAATAGCTTTTACAAGTTTCTGGAATTTACATATTTATTTAAAATATACATACTTTTTTAAAATATATAACATTAAAAATGATAAAAACAAATTATAAACTCCACGAAATAAATTTAAATTTAAAAACTTCTTGATTATTAATCATCCCCAAAAAAAAAAAAAATTAATATTCAAGTATGCAAAAAATAATAATAACCGGTTATTAAATGTATCAATTTCATGAAAAACAAGGAATGGTGCGAATGAAACCCACTTATTTTATGAATATCCGAAAATGCAGGGTTAAAATTCTTATTTAGACTTAAAAAAAATTATTTGTATAATAATTATTTTACTACTCCTATAAATTAATAATTTTACAAAATAAAGAAGCTTGGTAAATTTAAATCTAAAACAGTCCAACTTACTTGAGAAGGAGACGAAATGCTTTCAGTAACACTGTTAAGTCCTGCAGTTTCAGATGATGTACTTTCATTTGAAAGAAGCGATGTACAACTTTCTGTAATAAATATAGAAAAAAATATGAAATGATACTTAAAATTATTTTACATACATATTTTATTTATTTATTACATTATTTTATTGTAAAATACATTATTACAGTATTTGAGAATATTGTATCACTTATGATATTTATAAGAAATAAAAATTATGTATCATTTTTTATTAAATTTAATACATTATACACTAATTATTATTTTTAATTATCCCAGAGTATTTTCCATCTTTAATAAATGTTGCAATAATAAGATATTTTATAGAATAATGTTACAAAACAGTATTCATTTTATGCAAGAATTCATAAAAGTGATTGTCTAACATTTTTAACCAAATTTAAAAAAAAGTTTAAGTTTAATTTTAAAAAGCACTTCTAATAATCATAAAATATAATTGAATATTTTTAATTAAATTCAATCATTATTTAAAATACCAGAATTTAACCCTACAGTAGTCAAATATTCCTTAAAATAGCATCAATTATCTGAAAATTTCTAAAATTTAACTATAGACATCTATATCATTAGCATTTTCTTTAATGCTTTCTTAAAAAAAAAAAAAAAAAGATTACCTGACATACACAAATATATTCATTTTTTAATGATTCTTTTTATATAAAAATTATACATGTACAATACTACACACAATTGTACTGAATATTCATGTAACTTAATATATTTAGTGGAAATAAATTAAAATCTCCATTTTTCATTAATAATAATAATAATAATTAATTGTTTGTTGATTAATCTTAAAATGATTTACTTGGAACTAATAAATTGATGATACACTCAACATACCTGCATGGTTAGCAGATATTGAATTATCTGAAAAAGAGACTTCAGAATTTGCTTGTGATTTGACAGATGCATTTTGTTGACTAGAATATGAATGTAATGAAGATTGAGACCGAGATGCTTCCTTACTGAAAGTTTCCAATTTAGTATAACTCTCCACCATTGAGGACATTTCATAAGATGATTGTTTTGTTACAACTTCATATGACTGTGATGACTGTTTCATTACAGCTTCATAAGATGACTGCTGTTTTGTTACTTGAATACTTTCAATAGGTAAATCATTACCCAATTCACAATTATCCTCTGAAGTTATACTGTTGTTAACTGAAAATGTATAAGAATATTCATATCATTAGGACTAAAAAACAAAATACTTTTAATTATCATTTGAAATTAATTTTCTGGAATATTTTTAAATATGTCACTACAAGAAATTACTCAAGATGGAACATAAAATTTATTGATTTAAGTCACACTTAAGAAAATTATATTAATCACAAATTAAATTTAAAAATAAATGAAATTAGAATTCAAATAAGAAATAAAAAGAGTATCCTGAAAAAAAAATATCAAGACATCAAAATCAATTTTAATATTAAAAGATTTTCCACAATTAACAAATACACTTAAAGATGCAATATAAGAAATAATATATATATTAAAAATTTACATATTTATTATATCTTTAAAAACATAATTGTAATTTTTCTACTATTGTTAAAAGAATAGATTTGTAATATTACAAATATAAAAATTGTTTATTATAACAAATTTATATCAATTTTCAATGCATATTTTTATTATAAGAAATAACATACATCCAGAATAAATAAATATTTAATTTACTTCGAGCCTGACGAGCAGCAACAGCAACTTTCATTTCTTCCAGTAAAGTTAATGGTGGTGAATGAAATGAAGATTCATCATTTTTATCCCAATCTGGAAATTGCTGTGAAGTATCAAAAACACTCTGATTCAAGAAACTCTTTTCTTCCATTTGAGTTCTATAAAATGACAACAAAATTTAAGATTTTAAATTTACCAATACTATTTTTAAAAATCCTCATACTGTCAATAAATTAAAAATTATTTTTTGAAAAACTCTAATTCTATATATATATATATAGAGAGAGAGAGAGAGAGAGAGAGAGAATTATATAGAATACATGAAATATACATTACATCAACAATCAACTACAGGTTTTGATTAAACTTTATTAAAAATTCAAATAAAAATTAACAGTATTGTATATTAAAAATTGTTAGAATCCTAAAAATATTTTTAATAATAAAATAAATAATGGCAATCTGTTAAACAACAAAAAATAAGTTAACTTACTCAGCATTTTCAGAAGAACTGGTAAATATATCATAAATTGAACTTCGATCCGGTGACTAGAAAAAGAAAATTCACTTGTATTGATATACACTTATAAAAACTAAATTATATACATGATCCCATAAAATGAATGGGAGAAAAAAAAAACATACACACAGTTATAATCTAAATGAACTACAATATCAAATATAAAGAGTTAACAGATCATCAGTACTATCACAATTTTATGATCATGGCTTCTTTTTTAAACTCTAAGATATTCACACAAAATCATTTAGAACATAATTTAAAATTTTCAATAGTAAAACAAAAATAAACAGTACTACATTGATGAATTATTAGTAAATTTTACTTTCAAAGGTTTTTTTAAATTAAATTTTAATACTTCATTATTTTAATTTGAAAACAAAAGAATTATGGGAGGAGAGAAAAAGAGTTGAGTAAACATTCATAAAAACATCCAACACAGAAATAATTCAATAATTCTATTGTTTTAAAGTAAGAGAAAAATTAATTTACCACAGAACAATTTATATTAAAAACAGGGAAAATAAGCAGTAAATTAGTTTTTTTTTTTGTTTTTTTTCTAATTTTTAAATTTTTAATTTTCTTACTAAAATATACCATAATATTGTGGTTTCAACTTAACATTATTTTATTTCTATCTAAATGTCACAGGATCTTCTGTACCTTCAATTTAATTTCTAAATGCAAGAGATAAATAGAAGATTTTTATTTATTCTTTTTTACTCAAAAATAATGTATCCTGAACGTAAAGATAAAAAAAAAATGTATGTTAAGTAAGAATTTTGTTTAATGGTAGTTGCTAATGTTGTTAAGTAGTAACTATCTCAAGAAGTTTTCAATTTTATAAGATAAACTGCTAAGTCTGTAAAGATTAATAAATTTACTTGCTGAGAGTTATGTATATATCTTATATATAGATACATACAAATAAATTTAGAGAGCAATATGAAAAAAAAGTAATACAATTATTATACTTTATCTCACTTCTACATGAAAAACCAGACCTAGTTGAGAAAATTTAAGTAATATTAATTTATCTGTTTTTAAGTAATATTAATACACAGCTGTACAAAATAACTACACAGATGTCTAAAAATGGCAATAAAAGCAATTCTGCAATAATTTTTTTTTTTTTTTTTTTTTTTTTTTTTTTGGCACACACATATACTACTCAGTGAAAAAAAGTTGTGTAAAAAATTCCTAATCTATAACACCAAAGTATGAGTGTTCATTATTTATTTATTTTTTATTTTCGTAGTTAAATATTTATCCTTTTCTAAATTAATTGAGCTTCTATCCATTAACTAGCTTGAGAACTATAGATGTAAAATGTCATCAATGTAATGTATGTTGGTTAATAGTAATAGGTAAAGTTGGTTATTTTTATAAAACATTTAAATAGTTTACTAGTTTATAGAGTGAAAAAACAAGATAATGCCAGGACAAATATATAACAATAAATAAATAATACATAATTTTATATATTGATCAACTAACTAAATGAGATCAGTAAATTATAAAAACATTTTAAATATAGCAGAATATAATGCATAATAATAATCAAAATCTTTAACAACTGTTTTAAAACTACAGTAAATGAATAAAAGACCAATATAAAGTTAATAATAAATAAGTATACCAACACAAGGATTATGTTATTCAAAATCAAAGCTTTTTGATAGATCAACTTTAGTCAAACTATAAGTTTGTGTCATAATTATAAAGTTATTCCTAAATTTTTATCATTAAAATTTACAATTCTTATTAATGAAGTATTTAATGAAATATAAAAATGCATACTGAATCACTTATGCACTGCTTTTTAGTAGATGGTGGCTGCCTATTAGCTAAGCTGCCTTTATTTGCCAATTCTGCTTTAGCTTTTGCTGCACTTGTGTCAAGCAGTTCTGTATGAGGAACTGCTGTATCAAATAGTTTTTCCCGACCAGGTCTCCTTTCCATTGTTACTCTTTTGCTACAAAATTCATCATCAGGACTAAATGGAGACTGAATTTCACTATCTGAAGCTTCACTATCAGACATATCAGGACACTCAATTTCTATAAGAAATAGAAAGACAAAATTATAAAAGATGAAGTTGCACATATAATTTTTTTCCAGCTATAAGCATTTAAAAAAAAAGAAATGTTGGAAAATTTAGTTAGTTTATGAAATGCATTTGTTCACATTAAAAGGTTTTTCTTATTCAAAATTTTATTTTCTAACGTTAAGATCCATTTTTTTTTTTTTTTTTAAAGAAATAATTTCTTAAGTATAAATTTAAGAAATATACCATATTATTTTACTGTCCTTGAGGGATTGTATAATTATATGTATCATTATGCAACAAACAAAAATATTTTTAACTGAAGAATATTACATTATCTGAATCTAATATGAACAAATAAATGCATATGTTTTAAGGATAAATGGCAATTATAAATTTTTGAAAATGTAAAATTTACAATTAAGTTTCCACATTTAAGTTACAATTTTTACTACAATTTAGTTTTCATTACAATATTTATATTTCTTCTCTATATAAATATTGTAATGAAAACTAAATTGTGTTGCCAATATACAAATTTCCATTAAAAATTAATAATTCATTAAATGAAGGAGGTAACTTTTATTAATAAAGAATATGAAACAATAGGATTTTTTTACTAATTCATTTTCTATACTAGGAATAGAAAAAAAAATCACAACTAAAATTTTTTTTTAAAAATTCTTCAAACATTTAATATCAAAATAATTTTAATAATAAACAGTCTCATAATTATATTTATCTAAATATGAGGTAAAGATTTTCTTCCAACAAAGTAAGAATTTATAAAGAAATTATAATGCTAACATACTGTTTCCAGTTATCATGATTTTCATTTGAACCACATAGTTTAAAAACTATTTATTAATTTTCAAACATTTCTACAGTAAACTGTGGTCATGTTTTATTATAAAATACTCTTCACTTAATATGAATTATGTAGGCATCAAAATTTACAAGCAAATGCTATTTTTAAGGAATTGTTATAAAACTGATTGTGTTCTTAACAAATCACTTGTCCATTTCCCCCCTGTATTATAACATTTTCCGTACAATTTATCAAAAGAAATAGAAATTATTAAGTATCTTGCAGAATTTAATCAGCTCCAACAAAAGAAACATAATAATTTACATCAAATTGAGGATTATAAAACTCACTTTTAAACTTTTCAAAATTAACAAATGATAAAAAATATGATTATCTTTTAAGTTAGGTAATTTTATATAATTAAAAAGAGAAATTGAGACATTTTTAAATCAAAATGGCTGTATTGTAAAAATTATATCTCAATAAAAACAATTTTATACTGTTCTTATTTTTATATGACAACATTTTTACAATAATAATGCCTTTATTTTAAATAGGTTATGAATTAATAAACCTCATTTTTTTTAATAATTTTATTAATAGTATGACACACTAATACATTAAAATTATTAAGATATTTGCATTCTTTTGGCACCCCTACAACCACCATCTTAGAGGTTTTTTTGTTTTAGCTAGAAATGACTTGCACATGTATCAAAATTTATTAACAAATACTATTTTATGGATCCATTACATAAATTGATTATGTTCCTAACAAGTCCTTTATTCATTCTCGTTTTGTGTTGTATTATAACATTTTCTGCGGTTTTTATCAGAAGAAATAGGAATGGTCTTGTTAGAAATTAATGTATATGTTTCAAGTCAGACCCATAAAAAAAAGTATGAAAGTTATGAAAAGCAACTCAGGAAATCAGCAAAAAAAATTTTTAATAAAGTTATAATATCACTAAGTTATTTTTTTTTTAATTAATAAACACCCTTAAGACTATATAGATCCATGTTAGTTCAGCCCACTATATATGTATAACTCTAATGTATATATACACGCACCACAGGTAGTACTGGAGCAAATCAAGCATGGAGAAAAAAGGAAGAGGATTATAATATGTGAATAATTTCAGAAGGCTTTCATACTTAAAAATTTTGGAGGACTAATGGTATTTCTGTATTGAGGTGTATCTTGTTTTAACGGTGTACTGTATGGAAGACCAGTAGTAAGGCCAGCTTTCTTTTGGGTTTCTAGTAAAGATTGTTCAAGAAGGATAATCTAGAATAAAATATTAATTTTTAGCATTTACATCAAACAAGACATTATTATAAAAACAGAAATTCAAGTAATACATCATGCAGACGATGAAAATGTTAACTTCGAATTTTTAAATGTGAAATATTTAAAAGAATATAAATACGTAAAGTTTATAAATCATGACACAGAATATTTTTAATTTATAAAAAAAAAATTTCATTAAATTATAGTATAAAATATGTTTAAAAGCAAAAAAATATATAGAATTACTTACCCTGTCTTTTAGTGCCTTAACTAAAGAATTATATTCTTGGTCTTTTTCTTGTAGTTGCTGAACATGATACTCCTGCCACTGAATTAGTTCCTTTTCTCTGTTTTTAAATTTAAAAAAATAATAAATAAATTAACATTGAACCCCTAGAAAATATTTAGGAAAAGAAATAATTTAGCTACAAAAATTAATATGGAATAAAAAAAAAAGAGGTGCAAAATTAGATTTTGCATTAAAATTTTCATTTTTAACAATAGTTATAAAATATATTCATTCTTTACCAAATTAATATTAAAAAAATGGATCATTAATGCATACACATGTAACCCATTTAATAATGAGGATTCTTTATAATATGTCGTTATCAATCAAAACCACTTAAGATTTGTTTTAAAGATGATTTCATACTTATATAAATCATTGAATGCAGAAATACATAATTAAGAAATAAAAAAGATTAAAAAAGGTACATTTTTTTTAATATTAAATAGCATAAGCATACAACATTGTCTTGAATTAAAATCTAATATTGACACTCATTTAGAATACAATTCCTTACAGATTTAATTATTTCTTTCTTCTATTACTCCAACTTTTTCTTTTTAAAAAAATCAAATTTCAGTCAGAAATTTAATTTTCTTTATTTTTAGGCTAATCCTAATCTATCAATAATATTGTTTTCTAAATTAAATTTTCATTACTTCTGCTCAAAAAAAATTCAATTATTATAATTTTTTTAATTTTCAGTAAATTTTAATTTTTTATACTGTTGTTCATAAGAAGGTATAAATCTTTTTAGATACTATAAAAAGCATGTTTCAATTTTTAATATATTTAAGTAGAAAAAATTCCCATATAAAATATATGGTACTTCAAGCAAATACTCTTTTACTAGTTTTAATAATAAAATATGAATCAATAATATTTTACAAAAAGAGAAAGAAAATATATTTCATTAAATTAATTTGATAAAAATGTACTGTTACAGAATATATGTCAACATTTGCTATTAGTAGATATCAAAACAATTTATAATTTTATTAGATTACAGAGAAATTTATATTATAAATAATAAAGTTACTTCAAAATTTTCATGATTTGTAACACAATAGTTCTTTGTTATACCTAGTATGTCATAAGAAAAGAAAATTAAGAGCATTTGAGCATGTTTCGGAAGTTACCTACTCTATGTAATGTGCACAAAAAAGTGCATGTAGTGCCATATAACAAGGTGTGATGCATTGAAGACAACTATACCACATTTAAAGAAATAATTATACATGTCAAAATAATTTGAATGTACATATACGATAGACACATTGTAAACACAGGAAAATTAGCTTTTTTTTTTTTTTTTTTTTAACTTTTTTTTTTTTTACTTTCAATAACAGGCTACAATAGGTAATAAAATAAAAAGAACATGAAAACAACGAGAATCGAAGGAAATTACGCAGTGACATGTTTAGCCTATGAGGGCCCTAGCCTCGCAGTAATGACCATACACAGTAGAGGAAACAAGTACAGGGCAGACAGGAAGGTGGGATGTCCATTGATAGAAGGTATCTATGTCCTCTCCAAGACTGCAGAGCATGCACTTTGGGCTTTCAAATATTTTCATTCAAAAAAGATGATTGGCCAAACAATCATGGCTTGTCAGGAGTCCGAAAAGGGCAACAACTTTAAACCTGGGCTTATCAGGGATGTTTAGAATAAAGCTAAAACAGGTTTTAGATTAGTTGTCTTCATGTAAATTATCAATAAAGTGTTCCGGAAAAAGTTTCGGATCATCGGTTTTATCGAGTGAAAAGGAATGTCTTTATAAAAAGTTTAAGTGATGATTGTTCCTTTGTTGGCAAGAGAATCTGCCTTCTCATTACCCAGGATTTCACAATAGGAAAGATAGCATTACTGTATCAAAACTAATAGTGAAATAAAGCTATAAAATTATTACCTTCTCTGAAACTCTTTGATGTAGTGCTTTGCTTTAGAATACTTTTTATCCAAATTTGAGTGAGTTGCCTTCAATGTTTCCAACTCACTTTTGTATTGCAATAACTCTTGCTCTGCACTTTGCAAGTTTAGTCCCAGTTCTTCTAACTGACATTGTGCTATATCCAGCCATTTGATATAATCAGATTCCATGTGCTCCATTGCAAGCAACTAAAATTAGATTTATACATCTGAAGTATTTAATAATACTAGTAAGTTAAAAATCGAAATTTTTAAATAGAATATATGTGATATTAAAAGAATTCAAAATTTTGACCATTAAAATTCAAATTTATATTTATTTTTAAAAAATTAATATACACAAAGTATAAAATATTGTTTTTCACTTTACATCAAATGTTATATAAAAAAATGTTAATAAAATTATTAACATTTGATTTCAATTTTTTAATCAACAAAGCTGAAAAATAGCTTATAACTTTTGCAGTTAAATCATCTTCAAAAATATTAATTTTTAATTTGAAAATAAACATATATACAATAGAAAATTTTGATTAAAATGTTTTCTAATATAAAAAATTTAATTACCTTCTCATTTGCTTTCTTCAATTCATCCTTAGTTAACATACCAGCACAATGAGGCTACAATATTATGAAAATGTTTTATAAAATGAGACAACTCTAAAGAACAATAAAATATACATAAATAATATTCTGAAAAAGTGATCATTTTAATTAGTTTAATTACATCTTAAATATTTAATTACATCTTAAATAATGTTATAGTGGTGTCATAGAAAAAAGATAAACTACCACAAAAACTTATTGCACCAGTGAATTAAATTTAGTTCTAAAAAAAAAAAAAAAAAAAAAATCAATTCACTTTTTAAATTTAAGTAACTTCAAATAACATTAAATCAAAAGTTATTAAAAATTAACATAACAATTTAATTTTTGACCTTTGAATATGAGTCATCATTTTCTCTTTCTGAATCTCGAGTTCTATCTGCTATCAGAGATTGTGAAATTAACTGAGCTATTTCACTTTGAGCTCCTTCTTTTTCACGGCCAATTATGAATCTGAAAGACAAAATTATCTGAATATACAGCACTACCTAATGGTATAAATAAATCAATGAAAAAATTACAGTAGTTTTTATTAAGTTTACATACCTAACAGGGCCTGCTGTATTACGTAAAACTGCTGCAGCATAAGCCTGGGTTACACCCACAAGTGACTTTCCATCAACTTCTATTATTTGATCATTAACATGAATCCTAAAAATTAAATATATTATACCAATGTTAATAAAGGCCTATATTATCAATATTACACAATTTAAATATCCCTTAAAATAAAATTTTAGTATACTACAAAATGAATTAAGATTAAACATTTTTTTAAAAAACAGAAATTGCTAACATTCAATATTTTCTGTCTTTTAATATTTATGAATGGAAAAATATTTAAAGGTTAACAAACTATGAATAGGTTTGATTTCTTTGATCTACAAGATCAATTAAGAGTTACTACTCATTTGATTTTAAAATCAACCTAATGGAACGATGAACGTAAGAGAAACAACTTTGTATTTCATAGATAGGTTTTCAAGTGAAGACATGGCTTCTAACATCTAGAATAAAGTATTTTATTATGGATGTTAGAAGCATGGTATAAATGCCAACACTGAAAGGTGAAAATCAAGGATATTTTATTGTAAATGCAATTTTCAACACAAAAATTAGGATTAAATCCATTAATGTGGTAGGATTTTTCTCCCTCTAAGGAATTTTCTTTGATTAGAAATACAAAAATTTTAAAAGGTACAATAAAAACAAAAATACTCACCTGCCATCTTTATCAGCTGCACCATTAGGAGTAACAGTTTTAACAAATATGCCCAATTTTTCAACTCCAGCGTCAGCACCAACACCCATGCCAATTATACTCAATCCTAATCCTTCAGGTCCTATAATTATAAATTAATTTTAAAAGTTTATACATATTTTTTAAAAAACAGATGCAAAAATATATATAAAAATAATAATACCCACCTTTAATAAGATCTACAGGGAATACATCCATTTTTTCAATTCTTTTCTCTAATTCATATTCGGCAGAGGCAGAAATGGGATCAACGTCTTCATTTCTCCTATCATAATCATCAGTAGAATGTGTGCTATATACCTAATTCATAAAATAAAGTTATAAAAATTGCTATACTGTGTTGAAATCAAATAATTTAATATTAGAATTCTTTCAGTTTAAGAGTTCTTTTTTTTTAAAAAGAAAAGAGGAATTAAATTAAAAGTACAGTTTCTAATCAAACAATCCTTAAATGATGAAACAAAATTTTTGCTTAATAAATTTTTATTGTAATAATATCACTAAAACAATTATTAGTTATTTATTAGCTGCAAAATGTAATAATCAATATGAAACTTAAAAACTGTATCCCAGAAACTATTTGAACTTGTAATTTTTATTATACATATTCTTTGACGATAAGTTTGCAAACAAATATTATTTCCTCTACCAAAAACAACTTTAACATAAAGAATAAAACACATATTTTAAAAAGTCTATCTTAAAGTCAAAGAAGAAAAAAAATTACTTTTATTGGATCTGTACTAAATGATATTTTTGACTTTTTATGAAAAGATTGTCCAGAATCTATTGATTCTTCTGATATATCATCTTTGAGTTCCCTCATTTCTTCATTTTCTGAAGGAGATAACCCAGGATATTCAAA
The DNA here is from genome assembly GCA_021605075.1 of Caerostris darwini. Classification (NCBI taxonomy): domain Eukaryota; kingdom Metazoa; phylum Arthropoda; class Arachnida; order Araneae; family Araneidae; genus Caerostris; species Caerostris darwini. Next base: position 170,835 of record BPLQ01003416.1, on the reverse strand, counting down.
ATAATAATGACCATCTTCTAAAAAGTGATACTCAGTGCCATCATGCACTACAGACGAATTTGACTTATTACTGGCAACATACGTTGAGTTTAAATCTTTATCAATATCACTGATTATTTCATTAGGACTATCTTTCTGCATCTCATCTGATCTTGACAATAACAAAACCACCTCTCTAGCCTCTTCATCACTTAACAAAACCGGCTGATCCCTGAAAAAAAACAATTAAATTCTTTTTTCGTTTAAATAGCATTAATAAATATTACTGAAAATTATTTTTATCACCAATTTTTAAAAAGTTGTAAAATTATTATTATTGAAATCCATTTCTTTTAAACTTAAAAAATCACTTCATATTTTAATGATTTAATTTTTATAAATAACTTTAAAATTACAATAGCTAGAATAAATAAATATTGGTTAGTTCAAATTAAATCTATTGATACACTAAGTGTTCTCAAAGTAAGATTGAGAATATCATTTAGTGTATCAATAGATCTAATTCATAAGTAAAATGTTGATGTAGTAAATACTCCTAAATTGAATGGGGAAAAGTTAAATCTATAAATGTTTCATTATCAAATTTCAAAGACAATTTCTTATCATACTGGATTTCTTTTCTTCTATTATCAAATAGAAAGTACTGACTACTTGGATGCATCAGATCCAAGATTTCTTCCTAGCCAAATAAATATGTTTATCTTTACCCTTAGCATTTAAATTTAGAAAGTTTTCATCCCATTACATATGATACATATAAAATTTCTATTAATTCCCTTAATACATTTAAAATTACCAAATTCTATTTCTTAAAAATTATATATTTTTTTAATTATCCTAATACTTCATAACCTTATACTTCACTATAATAGTATTACTTAGAAGTTGTTATATATATTATTAATAACTGTTCACAAGAAAATATAACAAATTATTTAATTTCTAACAAATTGTTTAATTTGAACATAAGTATTTTTTTTTTTTTAATTAAGAGTAAAAATTACCTGCTACTCAAAAGTTTTTCAGCTTCATCTTCAGTCATAAGTTCTATATATCCAAGATTACTTTTTGCTACTGTTGAATTAAGTGGCTGCATCTATTTTTAATGAACATTTTTATTTAAACCAAACATAAAAATTACAACAAGAAAAAGATGGTTTAATTGAAAACAATAAAATCAATATTTACATGTAAATCTTCTAAATCTTGAATAAATTCTAAATCTTGTTCTTCACATTCAGCTAATGATTCTCCAGCAGAATCGTGAAGCGCAACTTCAGCTTTGGATGAAGCCTTTTAAAGCATATCATACAATATTAAATATTAATTATCAATGCAATTTTTTTAACTAATTTCAGATATTTTATTAAAAAAAATTATTTAACAATAAAATTTTAATATGTTTAATTAAAAAAAAATTAGCAAAATTGACAAGACAAAAAGTTATAGTATATTTTTTTTCAATGTTTCAAAATTTATACTATCTGATCTGTGTTTACAAATAATTACATTTCATTTTATAATTATTATATTACTATTTTTATTCTAAAGCTAAAACTGTTTTGTAATTCAAAAAAAATATCACATTCACAATAAGTACTAAAAACACAAAAGATATATATGGTATCCTTTAGTACTAAATAGAGTAATATTATGTATTGCAGTAACTTATTTACTTTAATGCAACAATAAAAAACTAAACAATAGTAAATTATCCGTATCAAAATATTAACTTTGACATATCTGATAATTTCTTTGCTGATAACTACAGATAAGACAGTAAATGTTGATATTTAAAATGGCATAAAAAGAGGTAAAAGTGAAACAAAAAAAAACATGTCATTTTGAATTGATATCTATCCTATAATGAGAATCAGCAAAATTTGTTGATGGGAGAAAAGTAAAATGCTCATTTACAGCAGAGTAAATGTTGATATTTAATATGGCATAGAAAGAGATAAAAGTGAAAATATATATATATATTTCATTTTGAATTGATATTTACCCTATAATGAGAATCAGCAAAATTCGTTGATGGGAGAAAAGGAAAATGCTCATTTACAGCATAGTTGTTGCTATGCTTAAAATCTTTTGACGTGGAAAAGCCATCTTGACTTCCAAATTCATCAGAATATTGGCAATCTGAAGAAGTGTCATCCACAAAAGTTTCTTTTAGTCCGTCTTTTAAATCTTCAATAATAGCATAACTGTTATTTTCCTCTACTTCAGTGTTGAAAGTATCTTGAGAAATTTTATTAGTCACAAAGAAAGTTTCTTTCTCTGGTAATTCATATTCATATTTTTGTTGTAAATTATTATGCAACTCGCTGAATATTGAATTATAAAGACTGTCAGAAGGTTCTTGTCTTTTGATAGGACTCTTTGAATTAGAATTAGAAATTGAAGATTCCACTGGATCTAAGAAAATAACATTTATGAAAAATTAATTTTTTTTTAAATATGAAACAATTGTCTTTGATAGTGATGAAAATGCTATTCTTTAAGACAAGTAAATAAAATTTAAACTTATTTTTCTTTTCACTAGCAGCAAATTTATTTTAACTTTAATTTTGATTTAGGCAATACAAAAAATGATTTTTTTTTAAAATTAATGAATTCAGATTATTAGTTCTGAATAAATCAATTTAAACCAAAATAATGTATATTTTGGAGCTAAATAATTATATCTAAAAAATTTTACACATTTTTTTAATATAAAATTGATACATGCAGTTTCAGAATCTGAATCTTTCAATATATAAGAATACACTGATTATCTTTAGACATTTTAATATATTTTTTTAATAATTTACCTGTATTTGGCATATTCGTTGATACATCAGCAGCAGTTAGAGATGGCACAGAATCTTTATTCAACTCAGATGATCCAGAACATATAATTGTTTCTTCTTGCCTAAAGCTATTTGTATGAGCTTCTTTTATAGATTTAAAGCTGTCTTTTGTGTTCTCTAAGGCACTTTGAAAGCTTTCAAGTGCTGGTACTCCAATATTTTCGAAAGAAGCATAATCATCACAAATATTTGATGATTTTGACTTGCTTGGTGAAGATTTAAAACAATCTCTTGAATTTTCTAAGGCACTGTGGAAACTGTCATATACTAAATCTATTCCAGATGATGACAATACACAATTATTTAATTCATTGTATTGAATGCTTTCTGATAAATTTGTATTGTCATTCATATTTTCTGATAAGAATTTTGATTTTCTGATAGGCAATTTGGATGAAAATGAATCGTCACTAATAACTGATCTTTTATCACTAGTATCTTTTGAATAATTCTCAGGCTGTTGAACTTTAGAATCATTAACAGAAATGCTTTCAACATGATTAAAATGTTGAAATGAAATTGATTCTATTCTATCAACATGCAATTTTTGGGTGGTTTCATTCTCTTGTATGTCATTGTTCAGAACAGTTATGTTTATTAAAGAATTATTTTTTTCATTCTTTTCATTTAATTCATTTCTATTATCATCCTTAAATACAGATTTCGATTCTACTTTATTCTCAATTAAAAATAAAGATGAGTTATCATGCTTTATATGGTCTTCTTTATAATCAGAATTTAGAGGCAAATTAAGGAACTGACATGTTGTTTGAGGTATAATTTTTGGAGCCTCAATAGTAATCTTTTTATAAGAAATATCATTGTTTACAATAGACTGCATTGAGAAAGATTTAATATCACAGTTTTCATTATTAGAGAGCTGTACAAAGTTGTCAGAGTTTTCTCGAGAATTTTGGCTAATTGATTCTACTTTTTGGTATGAACTCTTATTATCAAAACTAATTCGTTCTGAATCAATTTTCGCAAAATTCTTTACTGGTTGAGGAACAGCTTTTAATGTCTCGGAAGTAACTTTACTAAAAGTATCACTTTTTAAAGCAATTTCTTTTGAGTTAGAAGGTTTATTATCTAGATTTCCAACAGACTGAGATAATTTATTTATACTTGAATCAGAAGAATTTGTTTTAGAAGTTACTTTTGTAGATTCAGGATTAGCAATGGTACTTGAACGTGTGCGCACATCAGTTCCCTTACTTTTTTCTAACTTTTCAAACATAGCTTTAGCATTATTAAATCTTGCTAGATGACTACCTCTACGAGACAACGAACAATTTGAGCTAGGAAATGCTGGCAAAGAGGAGGATCTTTCAGGTTTATACATATCTGGTGATTGAACTCTTTCAGCAGTAGGAGAATCTTTATTCACTGGTGATCGCAATCCACTATTCTCAACCTTCTGTTGAGATAAAGTTTGAAACATATGAGCAATAGTGCTCACTTTAGTTCCCATAGGTCTAACATTTTCAGCCTTTGCTTTGGCAGATTCTTTTATTCCTTTCTCTTTGTCCTCAAAACTGGATTTCATCATTTTATAAAATGGCTGCTCAATTTTTTGACTTTTAGTTTCTAACCACCCTCGACGAGGTTGACTGTAAACTTCAGCTTCAATATGGGCCATAACGGAATTAATACAAAATTAAAAGGTATTTCATATCTAAAAAAAAAAGGAAAAAAACAGGTGACAATTGCTGTTGTTTAAAAATTATAATAATTACATGGTATTTAATGATAAAATGCCCTACAATAAGATGGCTTTTAACAAATAATTATTATTTATATAAATCTTACATCTTCTATAATAAAATTTATTAAATTATAAACAGAAACCCTTCTTAAATAATATCTTATGTTTTTTGTCAAACATAAGAAAAAAATGAAAGTACATTTAACACTAAATTGTGTGCTTTCAATAATATGCCTAGTTCAATAGCAGCAAGATATACTACCCTAAATCTTCATTTAAGATTTATGACGGGTAAACAAATCATGGCATAGGTAATCTATGACTTAAAGAAAAACTTATATGACCTTATATTTTTCTAAAGTTCTAATAGCTTTAGAATTAAACTAATTACTTTTAAAAATCAATTAATATTACAAAAAATTTTCATTTAAAATTAATTGAAAAATTTTGAAACCAAACATGGATTTTTTTTTTTTTTTTTTTGTGAACTTTTTATGCATATTATAAAAATACACAAATACTATATAAAACACATTTAACTTATAAAAATTACGTCATTTAACAATTATTCACAAATAAGATTTATTTTGTGCTTCTTATAACATCCAATATATATATATATTGAAAAATATATACAGAATTATTTAACTATAAGAAATTATAGATAAAAAAAAATACACTTACAAAGTGGCAATCATTAAATTATTTATTAATCTTAACAGTTTTAGTAGAAAGCTGCTTCAAATTTTGTTAAAACCAATAATAAAATTTAAAAAATATAACAAAATATATATTATAAAATGTTTAATATTAACTATATTTACAAAAGATCTAAAATGAACAATACCTTTAAAATAAGAAATAAGTTAAAATTACTTTAAATAATAATAAAAAAATTAAATTATTTTATTCTGTAAGAAAATCAAAAACATAATTGTCGACTAATTATTTCTTTCTGAATAAGCGAAAATAAAATTTCGAACTAAAACATAATTTAAAAAATTAAATTGTTGACAACAAAAAAATAAACAAGTTTCATTTAAGAACAAAAACAAGTTATAAATGATTACCGATAATTAATGGTAATAAAAAATATTCAAATACAACAGAAGAGGCAAAACAAAAGGAAAAAACTATTAAAATTTAAAATAAAAATTAATGAAAATAACAAAACATTTCGTCATTCTTATAAATAATCAAAAACAACAAATTGCCTTCCACATCTTCGTGCGAGATTACTTTCAATCACAATAAAGAAAATGTAATAAATTCTAAAAAATAATTAGAAAAATCCGTTTAAAATATGCTTTAATAAAGCATTTATATAAATTTAGAAATAGTACCGTTTTTATTTCCAACGATTTATTGTTGACACCTTTAAAACAATAAAGAACTTGCCACGATGTTCGTTAAACCGGTCCAAGAAAATTGAATCAAAATAGAGTCATAACAGCTGTCATCATTACAGGTTTCAGGTAAATCCACGAAAAATTTAAATTTTATACGCAAAAATAGGATTGCAAGCAATATTATGTCATTATCTCTAAAGGAAAAAGACCACTAGTGACAAAAAACCTAAACAAAACATCGAAAAGTTACATTTTACTATTGCCAACTACTCCAACTCAATTCCCTTTACAATTGATATGACCCAATTTGGTAAAATTAAATCAAATATTCTTCCATTGTTTACTTCTCCGTAGTCATTCACCTGTTTCCATCAGATAACTTCATTGTAATATTGAATTTCTTCTCATTGCTAAGTAGATGAATTAATTTAATAAAACTGTTATGTAAAAGAATGAAAACAATGAAAGAAATTTATTAATTTGATTTTTTTTTCGAGAATATATTTTGTGAGTCCTACTTTCAATAAAACAATTATTTCTATTTAAATCATCATCATTTAATTTTTATTTTATATCTAATTAATCATTAAATAACTGATTAATTAGATTTCAAAAAATGACATTTTGTTAAAATCACATGAATGGCACCATCCGATACATGTGTGTTTATTTATTTTGGTTTTTGATGAGAACTATGCAGGGAAAAACATCGACTAAGTCGAGACTATAATGGATTATTCAATTTTGGGGCTTTTTAGTTGTTTGATCATAAATTTTCATTCAACATCGCAATGTCTCTGTTATGGGGATTCCTTTATAAAATAATAGGGATAAAGCAATATTCGCAAGCATAAATCTCAAAGCAACTAGTGAAGTCAAGTATACTCGTTCGTGGGAACAATTTCTATGTAGATTGTTTATGAAAAATGTAACCTTATATGCCCAAAAAAATAGTAAAAATCAGCATTCTTTGTTGACAGGATTTAATTTCGGCTGTTTAAATAGGGTATTTCTTATAATTAGTTATCCATTATTTAAAAGGGATTTTTCAATTGGTGTATAGTTTTTTTTGTACATCTCTTTGTATTATTAAAGAAACTGTTTTTAAATTTTCCCAATATTAATCTTCAAAAATGATAAAATATAACATTAAACATACAAAAGGAAAACCTTATTGGTATGATCCGGATACAGTAAATGGTCTGCCAAATGTGAATGCTTCTGATATCGAGAAAGTTGCTCATATTTCCAACATAAGTTATGAATGCTTCTTCACAAATTATATGAAAGCTAATAAGCCATGTATTTTATCATCGTCATTTACTGAGAATTGGAAAAGTAGATCGGAATGGATAACTTCTGACGGCAAACCAAACTTCATATTTCTGGAAAAAGAATTTGGTTTGTATTTTTCAAAATAAGTTATTAATGATAATTTTAAAACAACAAATAGCTGATTATTATAATTATAAATAATGAATTTTAGTAAGTAATTTTTTTTTTTTTTTTTTTTTTTTGCTTAAGCATATTTGCTTATATTTTCAGTCTCTCAAAACCTATACTTTTCTGGCACTGAAATTGTAGGGGGGGAAAATGTGATTATGTGTGTATATTTTAAGTTTCAATTTTTTTTTTCCTTTAAAAACTCTTAACAATTTCTAATTATCTATGTAAGAAAGAATATTTAATATGCCTTTAGATATATTTTCATTATTTGATAACTTTTTTTCACAAGTGTGAACTACAATATCATTAGAATATTTTCACTAAAGATGATATTTGAAATAAAGGTATTTTTGTATTAGTGCAGTCCGAAATTGAAATCTGCATAATGATTCTGAGGATTCAAACCTTCTAGCGGATTATCCTAACTCATTATATTATGATTGCAAAGAATTAAGTAGTAGTTTTAAATTTGATTCAAAGTGTTGTCTTTCTTATAGAATATACTAGCACAGAAGAACAAGCTACGATGTCTTTATAAATGATGGTTAATTGAAAATGTAAAATCATTTGTTCATTTATGAATCGTTTATTTTTTCAGTAACTGATATATTTGTTAACATAAATTTGTGTAATAACTTCTTTGTAAGTAATTTTTTCAAATACTTATATTTAGGTTCTTCTGTTGTACCAGTGTCTGATTGCAATAATAAGGAATATAATTCACAACATAAAGAGGATATGGTATTTAGAGATTATCTTAATTATTGGCGAACATTGAATTGCACCACACCTCAGTCTCAGTGTTTGTATTTAAAAGATTGGCATTTTCAGAGGCAAGGAATTGAAATTAAAAAAATAATATCAGTTTAAAACATTTTAGTATTTTATTCACAATAAATATTAGTAATTTAACATTAAATATTGATAATTTAATATACAAATTGTGTTAGTGTATTATCATGTCTCAGATATTATAAGTGTTTGAATTTGGAGTCATTAATGTCTGAATTTATTTAAAGATTATATGAAATGAGTTTAAAAGATTAATAGACTATATCAACTCAAGTAATATTGCTTTTTTAATTTGTTGATGAAATAAGTAGGAAAAAAGTTTTATTTTGGAAATTTGGCATGCCTAACATCTGTTTTCATGTTTTTTTTTTAATTTTAGTTCACATTTAATCTCATGCTTAAAAATGTATATATCTACCTATCTAGTATCTCATTTTAATTCCAGATTAAATAAAAAAACTTAATTTTACTATGCATATTATAAATTTCTTTATTGTGTCTACAAGTGTTTTCATAAACATTCAATTAAGCTTGTTTGTTTCTTAAGTGTTTAGTTACTACATAACCTTATCCACATGTTTATTTATCATTCTCCATTTTTAGATAAAATTTCTTTATGTAAAAAAAACTTTCTTTTATACCAATAGGCATTACCCAAATTATGAAGCTTATACGATTCCAGAATATTTTAGTTCTGACTGGTTAAATGAGTTTTGTGGAACAGAGAAAGATGATTACAAGTTTGTTTATATGGGTCCAAAGAACACATGGTATCAACTTCATATAATATTAACATAAATAATACAATTATTTTCTTTCTCATAATTGTAAAATCATGCCCATATATTATATATTTATAAATAATTATACAATTTTTCATTGTTGCACTCAATTTTAATGCAACGTATTTTGAAATTTAGGCATAAAGAAAGAATATCTGTAGTTGATTATTAGTTAATCTATTTTTAAAAATAGTTAACAGTAAATATTTTTTATCTCATGTTTTATATGACTACATACAGTTAGCTATATTTATTTCCGAGAAATTAAATATATTATGAACAATGTATATGGTATTTGAAATTTTCACTCATAAGTCAGAATACTACATACTTTTGTTTAAAATCAAAATATAATATTAATCCAACATGAATTAAAATAATCAATGCAAATAATTGCATGCTACTTTAGTTATTCAATGGTTAATTTTAATGTGTATCAAGATTTACAATGTATAACTTGACTTGACTTGATGTGATTTTGAGATTTATGCTTGCATATAATGTATAAAAATCATTTAAATTTGTTGTCATAAATGTTGTGTCAACAGGACCCCCTTACATGCCGATGTTTATGGATCTTATAGTTGGTCTACCAATATTGGTGGCAGAAAAAGATGGGTACTATTTCCTCCTGGAGAAGAAGAATTTTTAAAAGATAAACAAAAAAATTTGCCATATTTTTTAACAGATGATGATTTAATAAAATGTAATGTTTCTTTTTTTGATATTATTCAAGAAGCTGGAGAAATTATTTTTGTTCCAAGTGGATGGTATCATCAAGTTTGGAATATAGTAAATAGATTTTTGCTTTATATAATAATTATATTTGCTAATAGTTCATTGAAAAGTTTCCAACAATGCATAGTTTTGCAATTTTCTTATAAATTAATTAAATACTATTGATATTTAGCTGCATACTATTTATTATTTATTTGATAATACTAAACTAAGCCTAACGCTGTTCTAGAAAAAAATAACGTAACTGCTAACCTGTATGGTTTGTATGATACGAGGAAAAATTTCCAAATAAATTATAAAATACAGGTTTCAGTCTGAAGTTCTGTGAATTACAAATCAATTAATTACCAAATACATTTTTACTTGTATAGTTAGTTATAGTTAGTAAAAAAAGTCATTATAAAATTAAAGTATTAGATTAATACACATTTTGACTTTTTCTCACAGCAATGCTGAATGTTATAAAATATTCAACAATGTATGAAAAAAAAAAAGTTATCTTAGAATATTCCTTTCAATAGTAGTTTGATAAATGCTGATAAGGAAAAAAAGAATAATCAGCAGTTTCACAGGAAAGAATTTAAGGTAATTCAAAACCAAATATAACTATTTCGCTTTAAATTTAAATTATCTTATTTAAAAGCTTGTCTGAACAATAGACAAGGATAATTTATCCTACATAAATATTGTTGACCAAGACAATTTTTTGTCTTTTATCTATCAAGAAGCCTATCTGATGCAAGATTCAAAACAGCACTATAAATTTCTTTATATTGGATGTTTAAATACAATTCCACCTTTTTTCTGGATAAATAAAAGCAGTCTGTTTATTCAATGAAATATAAAATTTATTGAAAGTATACTCCATCTAAAGGTACAACCTTCATCCATCTCTCAGGCAATTTATGGATTCCCTCACTGTAAAAGTTTAGTTTTTTGGTAAGATCCAATTATTCAGCTAAATTTCCGATACCTAAGCAAACTTTTTCAGAAATGGGCGACAGCATTAATTTAAACAAATGGTAGTTTGAATGTCTAATATCTGATGAATATGGAGGATCGGATAATACTTCCCAGTTCTGTTGTTTTTATCCAGTTGAGCAACATGTGGTCTGGCATTACCATGGTGAAAAATGTGTTGTGTGTATTCTCCCAAGGTCATTCATGGTCTATAGTTGTTCAAACGTATTAGTTATCCTCAGTAGATAATTTCAGCATTTAGATATAACAGAGCACCCCATCAAATACAGAGTTGAACCTTGACAATGAATCTGTTACTTTAGTTGTGATGACCTGTTCCACTCAAGATAATTTTTTTTGTGTGTGTTTGGGATTTCAATACCAGTAACAATGAGATGCAAAAAAAAAAAAAAAAAAAATCCCTTTATTTTATTTTATTTTTTCTTTAAAGCAGTGTTTTAACCTTCAAGGTCTCTTTCTTTTAATTCATATGGTAGTCAATTTACAGAAATTAGGAATGGTTAAAAAACAAGCAGATATTGTGAAACATTAATGCAGCAACTAATTACAATTGTATTTGATCTTCATTAAATAATGCTTCCTTATGCTATATATTTACATTTTTTTTATGGTTTTATATACTCTTTTTTCTGTATTGAAACCATTCGTTAGAAGTTGCAAAAATTTATGGTGATCATATTCAATCAAAAGCAAGTAAATGATATGTTTCTGTAGCAGCTTTTTTTTTTTCAATAAGGTATAATAAAACTTCAAGCAAATCATATTTATTTGGAATTAAATTCGACATCTTCAATTGAGTAAAAGTAATACTTATTTACTCTTATAAAAAAATATAACTAAAAATGAATGCTTACTGTCACATCTGTCAAATATGAGTGTTTCACCATTGAACAAATATGATTAACGAAAAAATTTAAAAAAGGGGAGGTGAGGCAGAACCATATTTGTATACCAATAATATATGCAATATTTTTCCACAGCAGTAAAATATATCCAAATTGTATATTTTTACCAATCTTCCTTTTGAAAAAATATAGCAAAAGTAGTTGACTACTTAAATTATAATTTTCTTTTTTTTAGACATAGAAAAATTACAATTCCTTGTTATATCAAACATTTCAGAAACCAAAAAAACAGTATGATACAAATACCTTTTTTTAGATTCTGATGTTAAAATTTTAACATTGATAATTCAGAATTTTAAAAAGTGATTTCAAATTAAAGAATATATTCTTATTTAAGTAAATTACAAAAACAGAATGATATTTATCTATTATAGAGATTCTTAGATTACTACTATTGCAGATAGTCTGCCTTCGCTTGAAAAGAATTGCATGTTACTAGAAGTTATTGTATTTTTTAACTTTCTACATGGAGCTATATTGTACATTAATTTTTCAAAAAATAAGTGTGTGATTTTTTAAAAATATATTTAAATTTCCATATTTTTTTCAGGAAGACACTATTTCTATAAACCATAACTGGTTTAATTCATGCAATATTCATTACATATGGCATTGTTTGCATAAATCAGCTTTGGATGTTGAAAAAGAATTATCAGATTGTAAATCTGCTGATGATTGGGAGAATATGTGTCAGGTTTGTTATTTTATTCTGAACATGAAGAATAAATCTTGACAAAATTATATAGAGTAATTTACATTTGATGTTTTCTTTTCTTCATTAGGATGTTTTAAAAGAGCTTCATGGTTTAGATTACGAAAATTTTCTTCAAATACTCAAATTCATTTTTGAAATTAGATCAAAAGATTTCCAAGCTTATGCAGTTAATTGGCTGCAACTGCATGATATCATGGCCATAGAAAGTGTTTGTTCCAAAATAATTAGTTCTGAACTACCAGAAAAAGTGACACTCAAGGCAAAAATATTGAAACAAAATGTTATCCAGCTGCTTTCCAAGACAGAAGAAAAATATCACCTGTCTTGATACCATTCAATTAATAACACAATATTCTTCCTAATATTTTGATAATTCTAAAACCTGCTGTTATCCAGCAATTATTTAAGAACACAAACTTATTATAGATTCTTTGACTGTAAGATATGAGAATAACAATCACTTGGAGAACACTTGCTGTATCAATTTTGCAGGACTGCATGTAATTATGCTTTTATGTAAAAGAGCTGTTTTGAAATTTACTGTGGATGGATATTCTTATTTGTATTAACTATTGTATGTAAATTATAGAATACATAAAATGAGAATAAATTTATTGTGCTAAAAGTTTACAAGCAATATTAACAGAACAATTTTAACAGTTAAGTTTTTTCTATTATTTAACATCAATAATAGAAAGTTTATAAATTTTTAAACTCTTATTGTATGCTATTTAATATCCTAAGTTTTATATTGATCCTGAAATAATTAAAATAAAAAATTACCAAATATGTAAATGATATGCCTTTTTTAATGCATACAAATACAAAATCTTTATAGTTACAAAATGTCTCATTTGATTAATTAACAAAAGGATAAATTGCACTTAACATTTTTAAATTTCTTTTTTTTTACCTCATCAAAATACTGCATATAAAATAATACAGTTATTTTAAAATATCCATTATTTTTCCAGACTTTGAAAAATGTTGGATTGTTGCGAGCAAATTACTGAAATAAATTCAGCTAAAATCTATAATCTCGTTGTAACATTGGAAGGCAGCTAGACTTGCTTTAAAAGCAATCAACTTCAACACATTATCAGACATTTAACTAACACTATAAACTCATCTAAAGTTCACATAGTATGTAGAATTGTGCTTGCTATATTATAAATCTTTCAACATTTAGAGTAAAAGTCTATTTAGACAACATCATGAAAATGGAAAGGTAATATACGTTTTTTTTTTATACAAAACTAAATAAGGATTTAATCTTCCCTTCTCATACTTTTTTAAATAGTTCCATAAAGGAACTCAGATTGACTAGGAGTTTTAATTAGTTAGATAATAATACCATTCTGAAAAATTCAAAATGAAACTTGCACATGGTTTTAAGATTATATATAATTATTCTAATTGTTTTAAATTTTGGAAGAATGGAACTTACAATTAATTAATTAAAATATAAATTAGATACATTCCAAAATATACAATCCTTCTCCAAAAATTATGAAAGCTTTTTTTAGAAAACATTTAAAAAAATGTTAACAAAATATACACAATAAATAATTTAAGACAGAAAACACAAAACATTTATATTACAATACTTGTGTTAAGGAATTTTAAATTTCTTCTAAAACATCTACAAATATTTCAGTCTCTTCATAGATTTTTTTTTTTTTTATTAATACAGGTTCTAATAAAAAATTAGACTGCATTTTCAATATTCCTTAACACACGGAATGTTTAAAGAAATAAGAGCAATTAAATAAAATCTTATTCAAACATAAACTTGAATTTACTTCACAGTCGACTATTTTAAATTATATTCCTTCAAGACAATTTTCCTCTTCTAACTTGGACAGGAACTTCAATACACGATGTTCATCATCAGTCTGTTAAAAGATATACATTGTTAAATATTTAAAATTAGTTGTGTAGTGACAAAGAGGAAAAGCTCTTGCATAAAATGTAAATTAAAAATAGAAAATAAAACACATTTTCAAATAAACGATTAATTTAATTTTTCATAAAATATAAAAGTTATATCACGTAAAACTATATGATATTATATCATTAAAAAAATTTTTACCTGTCTGGCTAAATCAATGTATGCAAGCAATTTTTTTATTCCCACATGTAGCCTAAAAAAATGCAATTAAAAGATATTTGGTTAAAGATGCATTTTAAAACCAACATATTATAAATTTGCAAACAAATATGTAATAAAATTAGCTTAATATGTTTTTTAACCTCTATTTTGACACTCAAAGTGTTAATTTTTTTTTTTTTTAACCTACTATATTGAACAAGTCAAGTTTATTTTTTATTGTTGATGTTCCTTACATACTGAAGCAATTTTGAATATATATTGGTGAAAATAGAACAAGATTAATTATTTAAATTAAATTTTCTGAATTTAAAAAATACATAAAGAATTTCAATAAAAAATCTTATTGTTTTAATTATAATTTGTAAAAAGACTATTCACATAAATTGACAAGCTGAATTTTAAAATAATCACAATTTGAGTGATAAAATTAATTAAGAGACAATTTCAGTTATAATGGATTATTTTGTATATACTGTTTGGCATATAAAATGATTCTATTCAAATGATATTTTAATATAATATAAAAAAAATATTATTTATTATAATATAGAATGGAATTGGATATATTACAAACCTGCGTCCATAAGTTTGCTTTTTGATTCTTTGAATTTCTTCTTTTCTGAAACAATCTGTTTCTTCCAGTACAGCTATTAAGTGTTCTGATGAACTAAGATTTGGTACTCTCAGTACTGATGTGAATGCTGACAGCATTTCCATTTCTTCTAGCACCTGTCGCCTGCTGCTTGTACACAAAACTAATAATTTCCTTCCCTATAATGAAAATAGTTTTAAAATTTCTTGGCATTCTAAGATGGAAGTAAAGCACACATTTTAAATGAAAAATTCTAATAAGTAACCTTTGGTGGTTCCTTCTTAAGTAACACTAACAATGCTTGCAAGACCAAATTTGAATAACGTGGTCCAATTGCTCCATAATCTAGAAAGAGAATATCATAAAGTATTAAATATATGATGGTAACTTTTCAGATATATGCATTTATTACTAGCATATTTTAATGGGAATTAACAAAATCACTACTAACTGTGTTACAAAATATTTTCAATGTAAAATTATCTGAACAAATAATAACTTACATAAATTTAAAAATAAATCTATTTTACTATTTAATCATTAAGAATTTAATAAAAATTTCTAGACAGTGAGAGCTAATAATAATATTTTATAAAATGCAATTTTTTACAATAATTACCTAATAATCTCTCAATGCTGTCCACCAGAATGCAGCTGAAGATAGATTTATAAGCATCATCAAATACCTAATAAATAAGAACATAATAAATAAAGTTATCAAAAATATCCTTCAAACAGAAAACTACAGACAAAAAAATACAGACCTTTTTAATCATCTGGCATTTAGCAGTTTCAGTATACCCAACCATATCTTCTGGACTGCACAGCTTCACAAATGGGAAATCTGACTTCAGAGCTAATTTAGCTGCCAATGCTGTTTTACCACTATTAGGTGGCCCTAATTAGATAAAAATTATAGTTAAATCATAAGCAACAATCTCTTTAACATTTCATGTTTCACAAAAAGTTTTAATTACCTTCAAGAAGCACACTAACTAAACCTCGGGTATCTGGTGAGCGAGCTTGCTGTGTAAAGAGCTCTCCATCTTCTAAAATGTCAGCAACAGGGGCTCCCCAGTTTATAATTCCTTGAGAAACTAATCTTTCAACTTGTTCTGCACTTGTTCCAAAGGCCTACATTAAATTGAAATGTTATTTTCAAGTTTAAAACAAGTATATGAAAAAACAACTTAAGATAATACGTACTGGTTTTATATCATATTCAAGTGCATGCATGAAATCAGCACGACACACTCTAATTTTTTCAGTGGCTTCAGGATCAATCTCTACTTTACTTGCAGCCTACAGAATACATAAAAAAGATTTAATTCTTTCATTAAATTTAAATAAAAATATGTCATTATATAAATAGTCTAATATTTTATTTTTACTATCTATAGAAATTCTAAGGATGAAATGAAGGAAATCTTTTAAAAATTAAGGAATGCAAATAGAAATATATATTTTTTAAACATGGCACTTTCTAATTCTGGATACAAAATTCAGATCCAATAAACACCTTTAAAATATTTATTTTTAACTACTATTACTATAAAAAAATCTTATTCATTTTAATTAATTCCTTGTGAATTTATCCCCCAAAAAAAATTTTTTTTTAAATTTAATAAGAAAAAAATGAAGAGTTTAATAAAAAAAATTAATAAATTACACATGCATTTTTTTCACATTTAGCATTTCATTCTTCTACTAAAATTATTAAAATGTCAGCTTTAAATATGTGTTCATTCTTAAGAAATATATTTTATTCCACATAAAACTTAGGAGAAAATATTTTGTAGCACTTTTACTCAAATTAAATAATTGAAAATACAACTGACTTTTATCAATCTGTTCATAGCTGTGGACTGTGCAGCTCTTACTAAGCCTTCAATTTCTGCACCAGAAAAATTCTTTGTCATGGTAGCTAATTCAGCCAAATTTACATCATCAGCCAACTTTCTATGTTCCCTCATACGTACAGTATGAATGTTTAAGATCTGAAGACGACCCTTTTCATCTGGCAAACCTGCAATTAGCATAATCCAAGTTGCATTCACAATTTTAAACACTTTTGCACTATGTACCAATAGCTCATGTTATGAAATTTCTTAAAACATTTTAAAAAGTATTATACATTTAAAAAAACATTTAATAGCAATTATTATTGCAATCCAAACTACAATAATATTAAATAGTATTGAACTAATTCAGAACTCGTGATTATAATCATTTTAATGAATATATTTAATTAATTTTTAACTTAATTCTCTTCAAAATAAGAAAATATTTTTTATGAATGTTTATTTATTAATGCAAAATAGTTAACATTTAAATGTTAACATTTTTGAAAAAAATTATAATCTATATAAAATTTCCCTTTGAATTTGTTTTTAAGTAAGATTTTAATTTGCCTTATTAGCTCTGTGATAAAGTATGCATGTCTGAATTTTTTTACAAGCAAGTGTTGCAATATCCGCTTTTAGAAAAAAAGACATTGTATCAGTGTTTATGAACATCTTGCACTTGACCATCAGACTGCCTACAGAAAGTTTTTCAGATTCTCTCAAAAGACTTCACAAAAGGTAGTTCAAGGAATATTATGTGAACATGATACAGCTGATGGAACAATAAATCATCTTATTAAGAAAAAGTTTCCTACAGACAATTAATGATATTTTGTTGATACAATAGTTTCTCAATGAATAACATATTCACAGATTTCACCACTTACTTTAAAAAAAGTCACGAAACCTTTCTACATGTGCAATTTAACACATTTTTTTTCCCCTTGTCTCAGGATGTGAAATCTAATAGGTTACTGTAACACATTTAAAAACCATTTTCCCAAATTAATCAACGATAGGCTTAGAAGGAAATATATAGCAGAATTATTAAAAAAATTTTTTATTCAATTAAAAAAAAAATGGCAGATTACCAATTTCCATTTGGACTTCTAATCTACCAGGTCTTATTAAAGCTTCATCAATCATATCTTTTCTATTTGTCATTCCAATAACAAGAATGTTATTCAGAGATTCAACACCATCAATTTTTGCCAACAATTGGTTAACAACAGTATCATGAACACCAGTATTTCCAGCCTGCAATGAATAATTCATAATTAAATATTCTATGCATAAATTATTTTTAATTTAAAATCAATAAGAAAAATTTTTAAGGTTAAATATAGATATTAAATTTTTAGAGAAAAAAGAAAGATGAAAATTCAAGCTTTTATTATTTTAGCTTATTTATTCAGATTTTAGTAGAACATTTAATATGATTTATTTTTAAACAAAAATACAAATATTAGGAATCTTGTTTCCAATAATTTTAATTTTAAATAAACAAACATTCAGAAAGTTACAAAAAATATTTTATTTTACTTACAACAGAACCTCTGGCTTTGCAAATGGCATCTATTTCATCAAAAATTATAATATGTAGTCCGCTATTGGGTCCAAGCTATGCAATTTTAAAAAAGACTTATCATAAATTCAGAACAATTCTAAACATAGTAACATATTATGATGAAAACACAATTCACATTTTTTCTCCTAATCATTCTTATTTAAGAATTAAACAAAACTTTTTGTTCTTGTAATTTAACTATCGCCTTGAATGTAATATGATTTATAGTATTCAAATTTTAAAAAATGTTGTTTATAAATGTAAGAAAAATTAAATAATTTTAAAACAAATGTAAAAAATATAACTCAAAAACATTTTAATACAGCAATTATTACAAATTTAGGAACTATTTTTAAAGAAAATTATGTGAAGTTACATATAAGTTAAAGCATAATATATTAACTTTATCTTCTTCGCAGATAATAATCAATCATAAATGTGAAGAACATCAAATTGGTCTCATCTCACAATAATATTACATCTTTTTACAGCCTCAGTATGTAAAGTTCATACAAAAAAAAAAAAAATCTATCTCAAGATTTTCAGTAAATCTAAATATTTGAAACAAAAATGTTACAAAAAATACAACCAAAAACATACATTTCTTTTCATGCATAATATTACTCACACGTTTCTCTTCTTCTTCAGCTTCAGCAAAAAGCCTTCGAATATTGGCTTCAGATTCACCAACATACTTATCCAAGATCTGAGGTCCATTAACAATCTTTGGCTCTCTTGCATTCAACATCTGACCAATTTGACGAGCCATTAAAGTTTTGCCTGTTCCTGGAGGACCATATAGCAAAATGCCTCGAACATGCTTTAAACCTGTGAAGAAGATGAAAAAAATAGACATTTTTATTTCTGTTAATATGTATTTACAGTTTAACATACGATTAAATTCTACTATATAAACCATTTTAGTCTATTACATTCTACTGTATCTATGTATGTTACACGAAAAATCCGAAAGTCATTATAGAAAATATCAAACATCTTGAAACAATAATATTAAAACATAATCGCTTAAAGAAAAATTAATCTAAAAGTAGAAAAATATTAAGTATATTCATCTAATCAAAGTATATAAATTTTAAGGAATAAAATTATTGGCCTCCCTTAAATTTGATATTCCACCATTTAAAAGAACTCTTCCCTTGAACTTAAATAAATCTGCACATTTAAAAAAAATCTCACAAAGATCAATATTTTATTGACAGTTTCAATGAAAGAGAACATGGATTTATGTATTTTACAATCAATGCCTACTTCCAGGGACAGTAACTTGATTTTAAAATTTAATGAGATTATTTTACTGAAGCAGAACTTAAAAAAAATATTTTTTTATTTTATAAGACTAAAGACTGTTACACATTCTGTCAGTGTTTTCAAAGTGACACAGTTATTGCAATACAAAACTATTGAAACTATAATAACAAAATTACTTTAAAAGCATATATAAATTAGATATATCTGGTGTGTTTTGGGTTTTTTCTTAATAACCATCTTTTAATTGAACAAGAAGACAAAAAAGTTTTTTTTTTTACTTAAAACCACAGAATTTTAGGAAGGACTTTCAGAATATTATAATTCTTCATTTGAAATCAGTGCACAATAACCACTAAAAGTAATAAAATTATGAATGAAAACAAATATTCTTGATGCTCATCAGATATGGATATGACTTAAATTATGTGAAATATAGAAAACACGAATAAGATGTTTATAGGAAACTTAGTTAGAAAATTGTTTGAAAACCTTAAAATTCCTTAAAACGTGTGTTGGAAGCATTAAAAATTAGTATGCTCAGGAAATATATAAATAAATTCTGAAAATAAAAAATATTAAATTTTTATGACATTTCTATTATTTAAATTAAAACCACTAAAGACTTCTCGATTTTGAAATAAAGTACAAATATAATAATGAAGGAAAGAATACAAATCATAATGTATAAGATGAACATTTTTATATATATCTAAGAATTCTATTTTCATAAACTCAACTGCTTTATACAAACATGCCAAAAATTAATGAAAGCAGGATATTTTTTTACTAATCAATTTAAAGTTACCTATAAAATCAAAATTATTTATTTACTTAAGTTGATAGAAATTAGAATATGAAGGTAAAATTATAGTAATCTTAAAGTGTACATAAAAGAAATTCATTAATAAAATACACACCTAGTTGCTGCACAAATTCAGGTGGAAAGACTCTTGATGCAAATGCTCTTCTAAAAATGGCATTAAATTCTGCATCTAAACCTCCAATTCCCATTTTCTGAAAATCCCAATCAGGATTTATGATAGATTGCCTTGCTGTCATTCTAGAATGTGTTGTTTTCATAAATTAAAAGTTAAAACAACAAAAAATAATTAAAAAATAAGTAATACATATATTATATATCTTTAGATATGTAATTCTTTTGTCACTGAACTCCTCTTAAACGGCTGGACTGATTTCAATGAAATTTGTTGTGTGTGTTTGACAAAATAGGGAGAATATTTTTACGTTATCCCATTTGTTGTTACTTGCCACCAGATGGTGCTGCAGCATTTCGTCTTAAAATACCGTTCAAACGATATCCATGAAAATCAGTATGCACATATATTGGGACATGAAGAATATATTCGCGATACATCATTTTCTACAATGCATTTTTTTTTTTTTTTTTTTTTTTTTTGGCAGGAAAAAGTATGGCAGATTCCGCTAGTATATATATATACATATAAAAAGTTTGGAAAAAAAAAGAAATCATACAAACAATGTAAAAGAATACGATTGCGTAATGTAATATATATATATATATATATACCAAAAATTATTGCCTACAATTTCTCAGTCATAATTTGTTTCATCTCATTCACATCATGCCATTATATAAACATTTATGATTTGTGCTTGTTACAGTTATTTTTTAGACTTTCATTCTGCCTACACTAATGTTAAAGTATCTTGAATATCAATCTTAAACTAACACAGTAAATTTCAAACTTCTGAAACATTTATGAATTCATAAAAAATATTTATTATAAGTTAAAAAAAGCAAACAATTAAATATAAGGTATAAAAGAATCATGTTAAAACAAAAAGTATTTTTTTTTTTAAATACTGAATTAATAAATGTAAATACAAACAGTAAGGTAATATATACAAAAAGGCTCTCTTTGAAAATTCAAGAATCAATTAAAATAATTATTAAAAACAAAATAATTTGCATTATTTGATTCTAAATGGAATAAATTCTTTAAAAAAGGTCCATCCCTTTTGCTGCAAAGCACAACAGTCGCAGTCAGTGAAAAAACTCTATCAATTAACTTTGAAAAAAAGTATTCTTATGCAAAACATTTTAAAAAATCAATTTTTAATGGTACTTCCAAACACAGAAGATCATGGTAGTAAGCAGTGGCTATAATGTATATCTACAATTGAATAATCTATATCTACTGGGTTTTTTTTTTTTTTTTTTAATATATAATCCAATAATATTTAGTAAGTTATGGCAACTTTTTTAGCTATGACAAAAATGAAATTTAATAAAACAAAATGTAAAATATTGATAACATACTACATTGAATACTAGATTTGTTTAAGATACAGGCACTAGTGAGACAATCATTTTTTTTTTTTACTTAAAATGAAAAATTACATTACAATTGAGAAAACGTTTTTAATTAACTCAAACTACTTTTTTTAATGTTATTTAAATAATTTTAACAAAGTTAAGAAAAATATTTCTTCATGAATTAAAAGCAAATTAAGTAAGAGCTAAATTAATACATTATATGTTTATATTAAAGCATGCCATTGAAATAATATGTTTGGTTATTATTTGATGTAAATAATAGAAAACATGTCACTTGTTAATATGTAAGGATTTGAAATGATAAATTTATTATATACCCTTTAGCTTTTCCAATCAAATTTACAGCAGATCCTTCTGTTTTTTCAAAAACAACTACAGCATCTGGCAACAGTAATCCAATTTGAGTCTAGAACAAGAAAAAATAAAATTTGGATGAAAATTTCACACACACACATATATAGATATTGTGTTTGAAACAAAGTATCTTACTGTTCTTTTTTCACATGGTTTCCCATTTCCAGTTACTTGTTCGATATTTGCAGCTAGTAAATAAATAAAAATATAATTAAAATATTTTTGAAAAATTGTAGACAGGATGTTTGAACTATAGGTATACAAAAGTATTAATTTATACAGACAGAGACACAAGATTAGTTAAGAAGGTGATGCACTGTCGATTGGGGATTGCTCTATCAAAATATCACATGCTCACAATCGATTGCTGTTTTAGGCCATTTTTCATAGCATCGTCTCTTAAGAATTGAATTTGCTTCTGAGATGCTAAACTGTACCAAAAATGACACACAATTTGTGGTTGCTTAGTGATGAATCTATCTTCCATTTGATTTGGTGTAATGTGAACTTCCAACAAATTTACGAAAAAACAAATGTTATACCAAAAGTCAATATATACAGTAGAACCTCTGTAAGTCGAACTTCAAAGGAGACGGCAAATAATTCGAGTTATAGAGTTTTCAACTTATGGAGGATTTCGACTCACGCGGATATTGTAAGGAAATATTTGACTTGTAGAGGTTTAGATTCACTTATTTTGAGTTATAGAGGTAAAATAAATAAAAATTCAAGTTACAGAGGTAATAAACATGTTTATTTGTAACTTAAAAGTTATATTATGTATTACAATAAAAAATTTAAATAATTTCAAAACAACCATAAAATTAAAAATATTATTTATTAAAAAAGTCAGTTATTATTTATTTTTTTTTGCTTTAGACAATTTGATCGTTCTCTATCTATAGCATTATCTAAGCTATAAAGAGCAGAAAATTCTTTTTCTTCCGAGTTGCTATTTCATAGAATTGGTTATTCTATTTACTATATACTCATACATTGTTTTCTAAGAAACAATGACATGCATTGTCGGCAAATTCTTAAAGTCGGTAACTTATTTTTCTTCGAGCTATAGAGGTAATTAGTTTCAAACGATCGAGTTGTAAAAAAGATTGTAAAATAAAAAAAAACTAATGTTCGAGATACAGAGGTCCATTTTTTTTTTCGAGTTACAGAGGGAAAATATATACCAAAATGGCTTGAGAGAATCGACTAATTATTTCGACTTATGAAGGGTTGAAATTTCAAGTAATGGAGGTTTTACGGCTAGAAGGGAAGGGAACAAATATTTTTTCGAGTTGTGGAGGTTTTCGACTTATCGAGGTTCAACTTAAAGAGGTTCTACTGTATAATTAGATATGCTTGTAAATGGAATAAATAATTAATATATATATTTTTTCCGAAATTGAAAGTGGCAAGGTGCATTTACTTTTATACATTGAAAAAACTTTAACAAAGGGAATGAGCCATAGATGCTTTGAAATTTCATATTTCAAGAAGATTAAACTTCAGTGCATTTTCATGGAAATGTTACCAAGTTTTTTAATAACATCTTTCCTAGATTTTGGTTCAGAATAACTTCAATTCTTGGCTCTGGAAATATTGTAGTTAAACTTTTTTGCTTTTAACTTCATTAAAGTGGTTATGTATTAGGAAAAAGTTCACAAATTAGATAATTTGAAACACTATATTTTTGCAGCAATTAATTTAACATACTCAAAATGAGTCTCACAATAAATTTAATTAATCTGGAAAAAAAAATGAAGATTGACTTTTTAAATGCAACTGAAATTAAAAAACTAACCAAGAGTGGTTCACTTAATATAAAGCCATTATTTATAGATACTTTTATCTTGCACATCTTGTGTGTTGAAATACTTGATTTACAAGTAATAAAACTTTAAAAGAGATAATATAAATTTTCTATAATACATAAACAAGCCCAAATCTACACGAGATTTATATTTTTTTTTCTTTTCTAAACATGAGCTTAAATATTAATGAACATCTATAATAGAATAAATCACAGAGGCTTGTTTCATTCAAATTATAAATAAGTATTACAATGTATTAATCTCCTCATTCAAATTTATCTCGTAATTTTTACACTTACCCTCCATTTCTCTCACGATTAACTTCAATATCTTCATGTCTTGAAAACTGAAAGCCAGCTATATCGAAAATAAATAAGTATTTGAAAATAAAGAAAAGGTTGCTTTGCATAAAAATAAAATCATACAGATCTTAACACTTTTATTTATGGTGAAAAAATAAATACAGGCTATTCCCTCAGTTAAAACGATTAATTTTATATTGACTTTATTTTCTCAGAATCTATTGATAATTTACTGATTGTAGTATCATCTAATAATGCATGTTACCAAAATTTTCATAAAATGTAAAAACTGAATAATTTGCAACGGTTAATGGATCATTTTAAACAACTCTTTGCTTTGTTTATTAATTTATTTATTTATTAATCTCTGACACATATATTTAAAAATCAATATTGATCATCTTCTAGTACAGTGGTTCTCAAAGGGTATATTCCAGATAAATAAGTATGCAGATATTAAAATAAGTATAGTTCCTCTTGTTCTTATCAGTTTTCCCGATCAAAGACAGCTTTCATTGTAAGTAAATAACCTTTCTGACTGCTTTTTGCCTTCTTTTATTCATGTAAAAAGTACCAAACAGTGATAATGCACCAAAGAATGTTTCCCAAAAAGTAGCAGCAGCAGCAACTTCAATTGTTGGTTACTAGTAGAGATAGCATTTGAGTGATTGCTGTAGTTAAAAATTTTATTGCAGCCTGTGACAGTCCACAGTCTGTAAATTGTGGAGTTAATCATTTAATATTAACTGAAGATGAAAAACTAGTTGTCATCTAGTCATCATGGATTGAGGATTAAACCTAAGGAATTGTTTCTTGAGACCATTAAAAAGAAATGCATGTCAACGTCTTAAAAAAAGCTTTGAAATTTTTAATACAGTTGTCAACATCATATTTATTTGAATTAGGATTTTCTATCACCTCAATTATGTGTAAAAAAAGAGGAAATATTCAATTTATTAATGAGAACATGAGAGTTTGTCTTCCAAATAGATGCATAAATACTGAAAAAATTGCTAGGACAATTCAGGTTCATGTTCTTATAAACACAAAAATAAACTTGAGGTGCATTTTTAATTTTTTATCGCATTTTAAGAATATTTGTAGATTTGATGTAATTAGTATTTAACACTATCATAACATATTTCTCAGAAATTTGAATGTGATGCACCTTCAATTATTTGTAAGACTTTAAAAGCACCACAACTTCAAAATGTTCAAGAACCACTACTCTAATATAATCATTTGAAAACAATTCTTTCAATTCTTAGTTTTAAAAATACAATTCTAATCTTAAAAAATGATTCCAACGTAGTAACAATTTTTTTGTGTAAAGATACATTTTTAAAAAACAGGATATTTAAGTTAATATTACATCAATACTTAAAATTAAAATCCATGTTTTTTTATTGCAAAATGTGTTAATATAATAGTTTTTGACATATTTCTCATTAACATACACTATTTAGTGCTGACAGCATGTAGATATTTCAGTATTTATACTAAATAAAGAACTGCTTTTAAGTTCAAGACAATTAATTATTCTAAGTAAAAAATTTTAAATACATAAATTTATAGAAAACAAATTTAGTTGCCTTATAGATAGTACTTAATTTATCAAGCTTATAATCTTGACACAATTAACTTTAAGATTAATATAATATAATAAATTCTTAAAACATTAAATATTTTACCATTTGTCCAACAGTGAAGGCTTGTTTGCAAAAATTCTTCACAAATTCTGTAGCCATTTTTTCTGTGTCATAGGGCTCTAGTGTGCTATAATGTAATTGTGAATAATGTAACAAGTATAAATATTAAAACAATACTGAGCAAAAAATTGCTCAGTGATATTTTAACATAATGAAAATTTCCTTTCAATATAAAGTTTATTAATTGATAAAAAAAAACTTTTGTACAAATTTATGTAAGACTTAAAATAAACTTTCTTTTAAAATTTTACAACATTTCTTTATTTTTTATAAATCTTTAATAAATAATTATTTATTTGGTCCAATTTGTAACCAATTATATTCCTTTACCTTTACAGTTCAAATATAATATGCTAATCTAATAAAGAAGGAAATAATGAAATTTAAATCATAAATGAAGTACTTACGTTTTCTTATCTAAAAAATCCACGTCCAGCACTATCTTAGCAATATATTGAATATTAGGATTGAATGTATATGGCCTGACTTCAAGTGTTTGATTCAAAGACAGTTCAGCCCATTTTCTCTAAAAATAATATTAAAACAATCAATGTATTCTAATCACCTTTGCACTTGTAAAGTAAAAAACATTATTTTATTAATAAATTGCTTGAACATATATTTAAAATTTGAAAAAGTAAAAAAAAAAATAATTTCATGTTAATAAAAAAATTAATACAACTTTGCTTTCCTTCTATTATTTAATGCTGCAGTTTAATGGCACTGTTGCCTAACCTGAAATTATAATTTTTAACAGGAAAAGAAAAGATTAATATAATCAGTAAGTAATGTATGCCAATTCACTTACATTTTTTAACATATTATGTATAAATGAGTGGGGTTTTTTATATTCCATATTTTTTGCATGGTTTAAAATATTAAACAAATTTAAAATTTTCATATTTCATGTGATTTTAACACAAAATAACCTATTATAAATAATTACAAACTTAAAATAACTGAAAAGGGAAACAACATGCATGCATGAGGATATACAACAAAAACAAAAGAGAAACAATTAATGGACATATTACAAGAAAATAAAGCAAGTAAAAGTAAATAAAATCAAAACATTCACCAGAAATTCCAAGTATCAATTTCAATGTCATACAAAAAATAAAACACAATAGTAATTCCCTATTTTATTATTGACTATGATTTTATTCTAAATAGAACAAAATTTTTAAAAATTATTGGCAGTTAGTAATCTTTATTTTTTACTTGAAAGATAAGAAATCCTTATTAATATCAAACTAAAATATTAATTTTACCTCTTAAAATAATAGATATAATTTAAAATGTTTCACATCTAAAGTGTGTTTTTTTTCTATCTATCTGCATGCAATGATGAAGGATGCACAAGAAATTTTGCCTTCTTTTATAAAAATGCAACAATTGTTTAACATCCATGGTTGCCATAATTTTCTTTCTTTAAATTTAAAAAGATTCATTCGCCCCTTCATATGAAAAATTTATTCAATCCTCTATGTCAAAAAAGGACATTCAGATGGTGTTCTTTTAGAATTAATTTTTACTGGAATATCCCAAACAAATGTCCATAGATAGTATGTAATGGCCTATAACCCTAATAAAAAATTTTAACATATAATCTGCAGATTATTGGTAGAACATTGGGATATTTGACATTTAAATTTTATGGCAGAATATATTTACCATAGGCAAGCTGAAACCTATTTGACCAGATGGAAAACGCTGGCAACCCCTAAGGGTAAAGACATACTTGCGATTTGTAGATGTTGTGACTTCTACATGCCTGAAATAAACAAAATATAAGAAAATCTCTTTATAGAATATAGAAGGTTTAATTGATTCTAGTAATATATATACAAAATTATTATAAAAAGAACATAACAGAAAATTAGCCAAAAAAAAAAATTCTACTGAAAATTTTAAAATTTCTACATAAAGAAATTATGCTTACAATAAGATAGAATATTCATAAATAAAAATTCAATTTGAAATTCCTTTTAAAAACTATCGCTATAAACTAATACTAGAAAAAGAGCATTACATTTATGTCATTATTAATTAACATAGTTAATTATTTATGTCATTATTAACATAGTTAATTATTTATGTCATATTTAATTAGCAAAATAAAGTACAATTATATGTAATTAAATATATATAATAAAATAAGGACAACTTTTGTGACGGTATTCTATATTCTAAGTGATATAATTTATGATTAAATTATCAGACCATTAGATGAATCAATAAGCTTAAGAAATATTCTGTATTTATCAATTTAAAATATTACATATATAAAATAAAATTTTAAAACACAGCACAAGAACAATTATAATTTTGACATTAATAAAATTTGAACCATAGTTTAACCAATTATGAAAAATATCAAGCCAAATGTAATTCAATGCACAAAAACCAGAATTTTTTAAGCACAATATTACTATAATTTTACATTCTAATAAAAAAAATTTGTATATTTTTTTCAATACAGCAACATCTCAAAGTTAAAATTTCATTTAACAAATTTTAAATTTAGTATTTTGATTATTAGATATCAAAACATTTCTAGGATTTTTAAAACATTTGAAACTTAAAGAACCTAAATTTCTTGTTAATATTGAAAATCTTGAATGGATATATGATGCAAACTATTTAAATATAAAAATTTACAATTATTAAAAATTATAAATATGTT
Source organism: Caerostris darwini (assembly GCA_021605075.1). Classification (NCBI taxonomy): domain Eukaryota; kingdom Metazoa; phylum Arthropoda; class Arachnida; order Araneae; family Araneidae; genus Caerostris; species Caerostris darwini. The sequence continues at coordinate 142,003 of BPLQ01003416.1, read as the reverse complement.
GATTTTATATAAATAACAGCAATGAGTAATCAATACTTTTAAAATATAAAAATTTAAATAATAAGAATAAAGATATATTTTTATCAACTGCTCACCTCACTTTGTCCAAAGGAAAATCCTTCTCATTTACTATTGCACAGTTTGTAAATGATAAGTCTTCGGTTGGACATTTTGCAACAGTTAAAACCTATAAATTAATTATTTTTATACATAACTTACACTAAATAATGATGCTTGGAAAAATGCAATTACATGTGAATAAAAACTTTAATAATTAAATTTTAAAAAAAATAATAATTGCAATAAATGTATCAAAGAATATATTTTCTTTAACTATATTTCAGGCTGATGCAATATGTTTTCTTGTAACAAAAAATAAATAAATAAATAAATATTTAAATAAAATTAAAATTGTACGATTTCCTTAATAAAATGTACAAATCAATTACAATAAATATATTTTTTTTAATTTGATTATTTAAAACTTTTAGTTTGGTTTTTCTCACAGGATTTCTTTCTTTGAATAGATTTTAACAATATATAGTTCTTCTTAAAAACTATATTAGTTTTTCTGAATTAAATTCTTTAATAAGCCATATTTCAATTAAATCCAAAATTTATTTTATACCATATATTATAAATAACAAACAATATATTTCCATGTATAATCTGAGAATATTTAGAACTTTTTTTAAAGGGTTGGTTTAAATATGGATAAACAAATATCAAAAAAATCATAGGTTACTTTTCCCCTAAATGTGCCTAAGTGATGAATCATCAAATATGTTCTGTTAAAACATATTTGATGATTCATCACTTAGGCACATTTAGGGAGGAAATTTTTCAATAGCTTAAATGTAAACAGGCGCTGTTAAATTTTTTTTAATGAGCAGAGTAACTCGTTTTAATAAAATGAAACTATTAATATAATTTTAATGTTGTACTTTTGTAATTGTTTACATCATTTTGTTGTGCCGCAAAAAAAAAAAAAAAAAAAAAACTGATATTGCAGAAATGCACACGGCAAACAGAAAAGTTTCTAAATGGGAAGCTCTGCACTATAGAGTTCTGCTTGCTTATTTGGTGATTTCCCCCCCTCTTGGTTTTGACCAAGTACCCTTCTAAACAAATAAAATGGTTATTGCCTTTTGGGGTTCCATTTGGCTGGAAAAGACTTAGCAAAATCAGAATCCTAAAGAGCAGAATCCCTCCCCCCAAAATGTAGATCACATATAATAATACAACACCAGAAAAAAATTAATGTTACAGGAATTTTTTCTCATTTTTGATTATACATGGATTTTGAACTTTCGTAATTTTTTTGAAGTAAAAATGCACTCCTGGCTTACATTCAGAAATATAAAGTAGTAATAATAATAAATTTTCTTAATAAGTAAATTAGACAATTCAACAACAACAAAACAAAAAAAAAACATTGAAGAAATACATTTTTTTTATGGCATTTCGATCTACAAAACAACAAATTAAATTAATAGGATTCGTAGCAGCGATTTTATTTTAAGAAAAGAGTTTGATTTTCGTTACTCAGTTTTTATTATTATACACAATATTAAACATATTTAAATCGAAAAGTAAACAGTGCGCATTTAATTAGTTTTACAAATGAATAAAATCAATGGATCTTCCTAGTAAAATACAAGTACATATTCTAATAATAGTTAATTTATAATTATGTACTAAATAAATAATAATAAATTTTTAGAATTATATTTATATCTGAAAATATTGACTGTAAAAATTCGTCAATACAAAATATTTATATACATATATATATATATTAATTTTTTTTTCAATTAAAGGAATATATTTTTGTTAGAATAATAAAAAAAAACACAGTTCTAATTCTTAAAATTTAAATTACTTCGCACTTTGGGAAGATTAAATTAGGCATACTAAAATTGAATACATCAGCTCAAATGAATTGATTTCATAAATTTTATATAAAATAAAAATAATTAGAACAATCAGCTTACTTGATTAGCCATTTGAATGTCGAAAGGCGTTTTCTGTATTCAAAATTCACCTTCGAAGTATATTTTATTATCTTTTTGACAAGTTCACTTTTGCATGTAATGTAAACAAACCGCACTGCGGTGTTGTATCGTAATACTTACGTGAATGGGAGTAGACATCAGAGACTTCATTGGTCGAAAACAGAACCGTTAAAGATGCCGATTACTTTCGATATTATAGTTTCTTTTTTGCTTAGACTTTTTCTTTTAAATTAGTAGATTTCTGTTTTTTGATAACTATTTATAATTTCAACATTAATAATTGAAAAATAAATGTCACAGCATAACAATAATTTAAGGTTATTTAAAAGTGAAGCATATAAAAACATTTTGAATTGTGAATTTTTGCAATTTATGAATACAAAATAAAATCGTATTTAACATCAACTAGATTAATAATTAATTTAATTAAATTAGAGTTTAATCTTTATTTATGAAATTGATACATTTATCCTTCATTCACACTTTTTGAATGAAAATAAAAACACATTGATAATATTTATAGCTTCTATTTATTTAAATATTAGTAAAAATTGATTATTTATCCTCTTTATGTTTTAGTTTTGAATTATTGACAGTCTGTTTTAAATGTTTTTGGATTTAAAATGTTTCAATGATGCAGAAGGTCAACGTCCCTGTTATCCCGATTCTATGTTTAGTTTCTGAGTGACAATCATTGTTTTTCACCTAAGATTTCAAAGCTCTGCCTTCTGCTAAGAGCTAGTGTTGCATGACGGTCTATCAGTAGTTTGTTATTGATGTTGTTTGTGTTACTAGCTGAGTAGTTTTAGATCATATCAATAAAAATATTGATGAAATCTTGATTATTGATCTCTTCTTGTAACTCTTAAGAATAAAAAAAATGCTTGTCTTTTTATTTTTTCGAGAAGAAAGTCATCATCGATCTCTGAGAACCTTGGGAGATTTTTTACCAAAATCTGCTCAATGTATCATTTCTAGATTTTTTGAATTTTAAGGATTAAGTGTTATAGTAATAATATAATGTCTTCTGAAAATGAATGTTCATATTATAAAAGTGGTAAGTACAATTTATCATAAAAATTCCTTGTTTAAAAATAGTTGTTAAATCTTGGTGACAAGTTTTGTATTTCAATGTTTACATAAACGGAGATTATTAAGTTGACAGTATAACCAAAAATATAAATAAATTTTTGTGTTTTGCTATTTTGTATCCAATTGTCTTGTTAACGTTGAAGAATACAATAACTCATTGTTAGTCATTTAGTTGGAATGTTAATGACAACTCCCTAATTTTAAAATTCATATGTTTTGTTTAAAATTATAATAAATATTTATTGCTGAAGGTACAGTAATATAATTAAAAGTATTTCAAATAAAAAAATCTTAATAATAAGTATTCATGATAAAATTTTTCTGAAATTCACTTATTCAAAATTCAACTGAAAGTTCATAATTTTATAAAATTAAAAATCATTTTAATGCTTTTTTTTTAATAATCGATAGCAAAATTAATAAGTTTCAAGTTAAAATAATCCTCTTGTAACTTCAATATACTAAGGGCATGTTTATATACTGCAGACAAATATATATTTAAAAACATAATATTATTTTTTAAAAATCATCAAATGCAATACAGATTTAGAAATGAATGTGATCTTCTAATTATGATAAAATAAAAAACTGTACTGTTTTATAGCATTTTTAATTTAAATATTTTGTCATAAATAATTTATATTATAGAATGTTTTGATAGTTTTTGAATTTTCAAAAAAAATGCAGAATTAATATGTTTTAGAATGTATGTTCATTTCTAATTAATTTCAGTTTTTCTACATTTATAGGATTTTTTTTTTATTAACTAAATCCTAAATGACTGACAAACCTATGATATTAAACTTGCATACAAATTTAATAATATAGTTATATGAAATGGATGCAGATGAAAATAAAAAATTTGTTTGATTTTTTATAAAAGTAAATTTATTCATCAAGTATTGTAGTAATATTTTATCTATTAAAGGGTATTCAATTTTATTGCATTTAAAAAAAGTAAGGAGATGCAGTTGGTCTATCCTATATTAAACCTGCTTAAGTTGGTATTTACCTGTATGACTATCACATTTTAAAGTAATGAGATAAATAAATATGCATAGTTAAATGCTTAATAAAGTAAAAATATTGAAATAAACATTATTAAGATACTTTGTACTTGCAAAAATATTTCATGATCAGAATTATCTACAGTTATCCTAATTTTGTATATTCCTTAACTTAAAATTAACTTATAGTATGTTGTCTTATATTTTTTGAATTTTAATTTATTTCTTTGTTGTATTTATTCTAATATATTATGAATAACTTTTTATTCAGAAAAATTTGATTGTCTTATTATAACAATTTATTTTGTTTTTTCAGGTATCCATCAACAACAGAATATCAGAGCTGTTGATATTCTTCCACTGTTACAAGAAAAAATTGCTATTGTTTCAGGTAATTATCATATATTCCTGCGTTCATTTCTCATATTAATATTTAAAAGCTGATAAACATGTTTGTATTTCTGGTTTTTTTTTATATATATATTTATCCGACACTTATGATTTTCAGCAAAATATTAACTTAATTTCTGAAAATATACCACAATTAACTAAATAAATATAATTTTCTTTTCATTTTTAATATTTACTTAATATTAGTGATTTATGTAAATAAAAGTAAAAATTCATATTTTTAGATGAAAATGCTTCTTTTTTTTTTTTTTTTTTTTTTTTTGGAAAGGTATGGAACCATTTTTATGGCAGTAATTTTGTGTATACATACCTCATTGCTTAGATGTAGTTCCATCATATTTTAAAAGCTGTAAAAAAATATGTGATTTTTCTACCTATTTTTTAAAATTTTCTTCAAAATCAAATTTGTCTATTTATTATCCGTTTAATAACTCATATATTCCAATTTATTCTATTTTATACATATATATTAACTCATAAAAATTTAAATTCTTAGAAATAAATGTTATTAAATCAAAGTACAGCTAAGCTTTAATTTGTAGGTAAAAAAATTCTTTATTTTTTAAAATTTATCTTTACTTAATTATTGTAAAATGATTTTTCAAAAATCTGCAATGTAGGAGCAAATTAAAAGCTTGTTATACAGTTGATGAACAGATTACAAAGATGGACACTTTTAAATATAAATCATTTTCATAGACAGAGATATGTCAGTTATCAAAATCAACAGACATCTGGGAAGAATATCAATAAAAGAATAAATGTTAATTTTGCCTATGTAATGTGTGTTTATGATATGCTAGCAATTTTTTATCCACTTCCTCTCATTTGAATATCTATATTATCTGCAAGTCAGAAAATGTGGGTGAAAAATAGTAAAAAGTTTGTTTCATGTTCAAATGTTATGTTTCAGTCATGTTTTGATGTTTCTTGAATCTTAATGGTTTTCTGAAACATTGTGTTATTTTACATATAAAAACAATTAACATCACATGTAACAGAGCATTGTACTATTGCAACAGGACAACTGTGTGAATATGTTAAGTGCAAAAGATAGGTTTATGTTAATAAATAAATGCTATTTTATAAAAAATGGTTCCTTTTTACCAAATTAGTTGTAATGAAATACTTGAAATTTACATTTACCACTTTTTCTAATTTCTTTTATGTAATAACTTTCAGTTAATTTTATTTTAGTGATATACAATTACTTTATCATTTATGATTTTTTTAGGAGGCAGAGATCGTAGAGGCTGTCCAATCCTCACATTCCCTGCTCGCACAAGACCTGAAAGATTAAGATCAGAAGACCTTAAAAAACTTTTATTATACTTATCTACAACACCATGGTGGGTTTATTATCTTCTTTAATATCTGAAAATTTATCATTTTACAATTCTAAAATATATTAATTAAACGTGCAAGACATGAAGTATTCTAAAATGTTTAATATAGCATATTTATTTTTTTCTGATAAGAATTAATCTTATAAGAATAAACTTGGAAAATTTTTAAGGAAAAAACATATCTCTTTTAGTATATTATGCTTCTAAAATAGATCTGTTATTTATTAAATTGGATATTTTTATTGTCAAATCTGCCTATAAAATCAAAATTTTTAAATGATTAATGTAGTAAGTATTCATATATTCTAAATATAATAAAAAGATGTTTATACAAAATAATTTGTTGGCTGTGTTTGAAATAACCATGCATGAATATGTTTATTCTTGCTTTGATTGGTGCTTTTGTAATAAACCTGAATAATTGAATGATAATAAATCTGAAAAAAAAAAAAATTCCCTTTTATTTATAAAATTATTTTTTATGTTTATATTTCTGTTGTATCTGAATTATATTTCTGTTATTGTCTTATTTCATTTGTTACATTATCTATAGCTGTATACATAAAAATATAAATTAATTTTGATGTATATATGCCAATTTTAGTGAAGAAGCGGCTGATATGGGTTTTTCTGTAGTTATCGATATGAGAGGTACAACATGGAATACAGTTAAACCTATTTTGAAAGTTTTACAGGTCAGTAAATTTTGTTTTATATGACAAAAAAAAAAGTATGCGTTTTATATTTTTAATAAAAAATATATTTATTTTTCGATATTAAAGCTGATTGTCCAATTTCATAATTGTATAAATCTTAATTATGATAAATATATTAAATTTAGTAAACATCAATCACGGCTTCATAGATGCAATAATTAATATGTATATAAAGTTCTAAATATATTTTCCTTTAACTACTTAAGCATGCAGTTGGAAATTTAAATTCGAATTCCTAAATAAAATGTAAATATTTGGGACAGTATCTTAAAGTTTATTATTGACAATCATCACTTTAAACTCAAGTATAATAAAGATATCAAATGTTTATTTTTAATTGATTGTAATTATATTTTTAAAATTAACTATACCATCTGTAAATATTTTTACAATCTTTGAATTTTGCAATTTGTTCCTTTATTGTGGTTTAAATAGAATATTACAATTTGTTTTACAAAAAATAATCATTAAACTATTTTTTATTATTTTTAGGAAGCATTTCCCATAAAAATTCATACTGCATACATTATAAAACCTGAAAATTTCTGGCAAAAACAACGCACAAGTTTAGGTAGTGCTAAGTATAAATTTGAAGTAAGTAAATTCAATTTATGTCCTCACTGCATTATATTTAAAGTAATTAAATTTATTTAATTTGGTAAAATGCATGTTACTATTTAACAAAATATTTAGAAGAATCTGAAACTGAGTGTATTTTAAATATTTTTTTGTTTAATAAATGTAATAAATTGTATCAATAATAATGGATTTATATTTGTAATTTTTTTAAAAATGGCATCAAAATTTTAATCATAGTAATTTACTGCAAACCAATTATTTTCAGACTTTTTATGTTTGAAAAGAAAAATTCTGTCGTAAACCCTAATTCTTTTTAAGTATTGAATGTCATTGTAATGTTGAAGTATTATTCAACTGATTTAGTATGCACCAAAATTGTTGATTAAAATTAACTGATATGTGTATTGAAATGTAACAATGATTAACCATCATGTACTTTATTTCTAAATATATAATAAGTAAATTGTTAAAGTATGAATGAATATAAAATAATCAAATCATCATTGAAATTTGTATCCCATTTATTTACTTTATTATATATAATTTCAAAGCTTAATGTATTATAAGAAAGGTTTTTTTTCAGGGGGGTTAAGATTTATCTTTTTTATATAGGTTTTATTTACTTCACAGTAATCATTAAAAATGTCCTTCAAGCTAGATCTTTACTATGAAAGAAATTATGATCAGGAATGCTTTCAGATTTAAAATTGGAAATTGCTTATCTCTTAGAGAGAAAAATATTAATAATTGTTAAATTCATGATTGTAAAAGTTTTTGTAAATTAAAAATTTTCTCCTCTTTTTTTCTTTGTAATTTAACTAATATAATAGTGAATTATTTTTTAAATTTTTATTTGTAAGAGTAAGGATGCACCTCATAGTTAAAGAACCATTTCAGTAAGCAATTTGATTTAAAACTTAAGTAGACATAAAAGTGTAAAAAAATTTATTTTCAAAATTGTCAATCTAGTTTTATTAATTTATTTTGAATACTCATTAATTTATATTCATTTTTCTAGACCAGCATGATATCTGTTGAAACTTTGTCTAAGTATATTGACCCATCTCAGCTTACCAGTGACTTAGAGGGAACTCTTTCCTATGATCATAACTTATGGATTGAATTAAGATTGGTAATAAATGTTTTTTTTTTTTTAAAGATTTTATCAATGTGCTCTTTTATTATCTTTTATTTATTTATCCCTTCTTATAATATAGTTTTATATACTTACTACATATTTTATTATAAGTGATATATTGTTTTTTTATCCTTATTATATTAAACTTGATTTTTTTTTTTTTTTTTTTTTTTTTTTTTTTTAAGTCACTAGAAAGTTTTACTTGGAAAGCTACTGATTTGCTTAATAGAATGGAAGCCGTTAAAGATGACTTAACTAAAAATGAGTTTGCTGATGATGTACCAACTGCTAAATCGATGATAGATGCTCATTCATCTCTCAAAAAAAGGATTATACAAGTGCCTGTTGAAGACATTGACCTAGAAGGACAGCAAGTTCTTCATAAGTATGTATAATTATGCAAATATATCATCATAATAATAATTTTATGTAAAGTAGCATTGTGCCTTATTATAAAGCTCATTTAGATTTTAAACACTGTTTGCTGAGAAAGAATTAAAAGTACATGAGTATGAAAGATTTAAATGAAAGAAGAAGTGCACTTCACAAGAACTATCACAATCAGATTTCAAAATTGGAATAAAAGCTCTAGAAAAAAAATGAAAAAAAATTTCGTATAAGCAAGACTATAAAAATTTTTTAATGAAAGCTTAAGTAGAAATTGAAATACTATACTTTCAATCTCTATTACAAAATTTATTTTAGCTGTTGTAATTTGTGCACATTGATATTGAAAGATAACGGTATATAAACACATATTCATCTAAGTATAAGCATTTGTGTATTTGAAAATTTTCAGAGTAATTTCGACTAGTAAACTTAAATACATAAGAAAACATCAATGCATAGGAATGGAAAGGATAACATGATAATAGATTTTTCTTGTAATATCATGTATTGAGATGTTGGCTTATGCATAAAAAGATTATACCTAGTGCTAAATAGGGTTATAAATGTTATGTGATATTATATTATATACTGAAGATTTATCAAGAATTGTGTATGTATACTTACTGAAATCTTAGATTTTATGAAATACTATACTGTGTTATTGTTTTAATGATGTTAAAATGTGATATTGAATATTATATTATACTAGAAGCCTGAATTATTTTTAAAAAATGGACGAAAAGTTCTTTTCTAAGATTAATTTAAAAGAAGGTCATTATATTTTACAGCTTTTTTTTTTCTGAAAAAAAATTATATTAAAACTTCCTTGTTTAATTCATTTCAATGTTAAAATCTTATAAAAGCATGAAGTATAGAAACATAATGAAATATAACTAAAAAAATCGAAATATATATTTTTCTAGAAAATTATCCAGATTAAAGAAAACATATTGCTACTGTTTAAAATAGATATTATGAATTCCATAGTGCTTTTTTAAATTGTCAATATAGTTTTTTTATGGATACCTCTTCTTTTTAGGTAACTGTCTATCTGTTAAGGTTTTACATTATTGCAACATCAAAAATGTTCTTGATTTTTAAAAATATATATGTTATATTAGTATAAAATGTTCTGTATAGTTACAGAAATCGGACTTAATTGGTACATAGTGTTCTAGAAAAAAAAATAAGTATTATTGCCTACTTATTTACTATTGTAGATTATACTTCAATTTTTTCATTTTGATACTGAAAATTATGGCACTGCATATTATAGATGGCAAATAAGACTACAATTATTGACGTATGTTTTTTATGTTATGCATATTTGTTGTTAAGCTCTTTAATACATTTTAGGTTAAGTTTTGCAACAGGTGGTAGCAGTGGAGGTTCATGTGATTCTGGTTATTCTAGTAGAGATAGTGGCCCTGCAGGAATGGCTGGAAATGTTGACTTCCAAAATGCAGTTCCTCAAGTTGTCCAGCTATTAGAAAATATTCATGTTACAAGGCAGCATCTTTTACAGTTATGGCATATACGTAAAGTTAAGCTTGATCAGTGTCTTCAGCTTCGCTTATATGAACAAGATGCTCAAAAAGTAAAATATTTCTTTTCAATAAAATTTTTTAAATAAATTATATTTTTAGATCAGTAAAGAAATGTTCAAATTGCAACTTTAAAATTTTATTTCTATTAAGAATTAAGTTTTTGTTAATGAAACCAAATATTTATATTACTTTTAATTTAGTGTTTGTAATGTCTAACTTGTGGCAATGTGCACTACTGGTGAACATTAAGCTTGAAGAAGAAAGGGGGGAGGGAGACTTTTTAAGAGGTTCAATCTACTGGCAGCATTGTTGTAGACACTGTTTCAAAAAAAGAGAGTCGAGGGGTTTGTAATGTTGAACATCTTACCTTGCTAGTAGCACTACCTGGTAGGAAGTTCCCAGGTTTTCTCCCATGTGATAGGCAAATGTGGGGTAGTTCCCATTAAAAAGTCTTCCCAGAAGGCACTGACCTCCTTCTACAGTAACATGGAGCCAAGTTAGACTTCTACTTACATGTGCTGTATCACAACAGAAGCTGCTTACTTCCTTGAGAACACATGGGTTCATGGACTTGGTCTAGATGTTGCCGTCGGCCAAATGGGATAAGAAACAGCAGTATTTGTAATCAATTTCTTTTAGTCACGCAATTTATACTTATATTGAAGTTTGTGAGCCAAGGATTAAAAAATTAATAATGATTTATTTATTTTTATGCAGTGTTTCAATTATATGTAACAGTAAAACATAAAATTTTATGAAAAATTTAAATACAAATCTTCATTGATATTAATTCAAAAATAGACTCTCAAAACGTTCTTTCAATCTAATCATATTTATAATGATGGTGATGCTTCAATTTAAATAGCAAAAATTAATAATTTATTTTTATATTATTATTTAAAATATAATAAAGATAGCAATGTCACCAATGATTTTTGAATGAAATAAATTTTTTTTTTTATATTTTTAACATTCCATGATAAAAAATGTATGTACAACTTATTCTATTTATAAAATGTGTTAATAATGTTAAATAGCATGTTCTTTATTTAGCATTCTTTTCTGTCAAAACTTTTCACAGCATTTTCCTGTGAATAAAAATATTTTCTAAATAGCATGTTCTTTTACAGAATACTTTATTTTGATTAATGAGAATTTTCCTCTTTTTTTGTTCCAGATGTTTGATTGGATTTATCATAACAGAGATTTATTTCTTGTGAGTTATGTTGATATAGGATTAGTTTATCAAGAAGCTAAAGATCTTCAGGAAGAACATACTCATTTTACTAGATCATCCATGGTAAGTTTGTAAACTATATTCTTTAAAAATCTATTTAATTTTTATGTGATTTGCACTTTAAGATTTAAGCTCGTTAATGTTGCTTTATCTCAATAACATGTTGTTAAAACATGAGGGACATTGGGCTGATGCTTAAGCAAACTATTGTAAAACTCAAAATTTATGAATCCTTGTTAATCTTTCAAATGTGATTGATTTTACTTTTGATATTTTATCAAAAGAGTTATTATTGGCTTTCATGAGATATTCTTTAAATAGAACTGCTTGTACTGAACTTGCTACTGACAGGAATGAATTTCCATGCTTAAATTTGTTGTAATTCTTTTCAGGATTAAGAAAAGATTCAAAAAAATATATACAGAATTTTATACAAAATGAACGAATTATTTTTGCTTTCTTATTAATTAAGTTATCTTACATAAAACTGTTGATTAAGTTAAAGTATGACATATTTATTTGAGTATGATTCTAAAATTTACATATTCATGTATTTAGATTTTAGAAACATAAGAAAGAAAATAAAATTGAATTAACAAATATATAAATTATTAAAAACAGTTTTTTTTTAAATTTTATTTTAGAGTGTTATATATACTTTCTGATGTTTATCATTTTCATATGAATTTGAGAAGGATATAAATTTTAGTTTTGGATAATTTAATGTTTATATTTAAAATGTTTCTCCATATTTTTAACTATGAAATTTATTTATTTATATTTATTTTTTTATATAGAATGTCTATGTAAATATCAACCGCATCCTATCAGTAGCTTCTAGACTAATTGAAGGAGGTCACTATTCAGCTGCCACAATACAACAAATAGCAGCTCGACTTGATCGAGCTTGGAAAGAATTTGCTGCTGGTTTAGATGAAAGAACCACTGTTCTTACTTTGTCTGTTTTATTTCATCAAAAAGCAGAACAGGTATTATGATTATTTTTATATGATTAATTTTTTTCACTTGTTGCTTAGAAGTTAACATAATGTTTAAATCATATATTAATTTTTTATCTCCTAATTACTTTTAGTACATGAACAGTGTTTCACTTTGGAGTAAAGCATGTGAGCAAACAATTGTTCCCAGAGAAGTCACTCATTTAGAAGATGTCATTCATCAGCATCAAACATTATATGAAAACATGTGCCAAGCATATACAGAAGTATGTAATAATGTGATTTCCTTTAAAAATATAATTAAAACTTAATCTATTCTTACTGATGTATCCATTATTTTTTTAAAAATTTATTGGGTACAAAATTCTTTTATAGGTACATAGCACTAGTAAAAAGCTTTTATATCAACTAGATCATCTTGTCCAAGTTTGTCATCAACCAAGAGTAGACATGTCCTCTCGAAAACATGTATGAAGTTTATTTTATGATTGATCTGTATTTTGCTTTAATAACTTACTTAGTTTTATTAATAATGAATAACTCTGATAATAACTCTCAATTTTTAATTTAATTCAATAAATTTATACTGATTAAATAATAATTTATTTGTCTTTATAAAAAATATTTTCAGTCACATGGAGACAGCAAAAATTTATCAGAAATGCTGAATCACATTGGGAATAATCATCATTGTAATCCAGCTGCAGATTATTCTGAAGGTGCCAAACATGTTTTGTCTGTAATTCATGATATATTAAATCATCATCGTGCCCTTGAAACTCAATGGCATACCAAAAAGGTTAAACTTCATCAACGTTTAGCTCTTGGTCTATTTCAAGAAGATGTACGACAGGTATAAAATATTCTTTAATTGATATATTTTAATTTTTTTATTGTATGGGAAACATTTTCTAGAGTTATGCTATATCTAAAACATTATGCAATGTATAGATATTAAATTCATAGCCATTATATGTGTTAAAAAATTGTTTAAGATTTTATTTAGCTGAGTTAATCCTAATTTTTTTTTAAATCTTAATTTAAAAAATATTTAAGTTACAAATTACAAAAAAGAAATTTATCAAAAGCTTTTGTTTTCAACAAAAATTTTTCATTCTATTTGTTAACATATTGTTTTGATATATTTCTATATAGATTTATTATTATATTTAAAGGTTTTAGACTGGTTGGAAAACCATGGTGAAGTGTTTTTAAGAAAAAATACAGGTGTTGGCAGAAATCTACAGCGTGCAAAAGTTCTTCAGAAAAGTCATGAACATTTTGAAACTGTGGCACAAGTATGACTTTTTTAGTATTTTTTAATTCATATATAATAAGTCATTAGTATTAGTTAATGAAATAAAAGTCAACAGATATTCTAAAGAAGCATTTATTATTATTAAAAAAAAATTTATTTTTGTTATCAAAAGTTGTAGGTTACTTTCATGAATTATCTTATAAATTTCTGTTATGAGTATATTTGAAGTATTATGAGTTTCTATTCTCAAATTCATAATCCAGTCTCAAATAAAGTATTTAAAAAATCATCTTTCTATATTAGTTATTGTTTGTTATATAGACAAATATAAATATCTTTTTATGAGTATAAAATAAGTGTTGAAAATGCAACACACATTTGCAATACCGTAATTTTGGATTATTTGTTAAAAATTTTCTGGTTTAGAATATCAATCACTGCAAATAATCTGTAGATGTTTTTTTACTTATTGGAGTCCTTTTAAAATCAATTCTATGAAACAGCTACCTAAAAATCTTTTTTGTCCAACAAAAATTAATTGAGTTTTGTTTGAGAGAAAAATACACAATTTTCTTAACATAAAAAGAAAAAATGTAACTATTGTTGATGATGCAAGGCAGTTGTACTTTTTGACAAAAAGTAACTTTTATCATACTTCATCGTGTTGATAGTGAATGAAAATGACTTGAAATGCAGTTGAAAGATATTATTTAAGTGAAAGCCAAATTTATAATTGTGATACTGATCAAGGCTTTCATCTCTAATAAATATAAAGTTTTCAAATGGTCAGAAAAATATCAATTGTTTTGTTTTCACCATAATTTTTAAATGTTTTTTTTTTTTTTATCATAAATTTGTGACATTATTTATACATGTATAACAGCAGCATCAAAAGCACTTGTTAAAACTTAAAAAATAAGTAAATTTTATGTCATGGTATCAAAATAGAACTTGATTAGTATATAGTATATCAAAAACCAGACTCAATAATCTACAAATATATGCCAGTGCAAATTATGCACGATATTTTATTTTGAGGGCTAAAACTTATGCCTGCAGGTTATATACTATTGTGGATTATAGGTATAAAATTATAGTCTTCTCAAAAAAAAATTGTTCAGAAGAAAACATAATTTTAAATAAAATATACATGTATATTCTACATTTGCTTTTATTTACTTTGAGAAATGAAAAAACATTAAATAATAAACTTTTTTGAAAACTTTTCTAAATAATATAAATTTTATGGTTTTTGTTAATTTTTAATTGGAATTATTTAACAACATATTACAAAAATTAAACTATGAACTTTCATTGATAAATGCTAATAAATTTGTCTTGTTGTTCTAAACTTTTTATGTATACTTATTTATTGCTTGTGTAGTACTTATAATTATGCATAGTATTAATTCCTCACACTACCTCTACAAAATTTTCATAACTTTATTTCCATTTTCATCTTAGTGGGATAGATTTCGACAACTGACAGACCTGGTGGTACTGTCAATATGCTCATATAGATTCATTATAGCAATGCACTTGGATGTTTTTTTAATTACTGCTAAAAATCTTATTAAGTTGTTTAGTAACAATACAGTGATGATAAAATTTAGTAGCAGGGAATTAGCTGAATTTTAGATATCAGTAAAATTGAATTCTGCCTTCATAGTGGTAAAAGACAATTTTAATTCCATTTGAGGAAAATTTGACTTTTTGTTGTCGTTCTAATAAAAACTAAATATCACTTGCAAAATCTATGTGGAGAAGGAAATAAGGATAGCTGTATCGAGTTTAATCCCATGATTTTCAAAAATGTGCTATTATCAACATTCTCAACCATCCCATTAATTAAATTTTTGAAATTGCATTTTCTAAATATGTATGTTTTTCTATATATATATCTAATCCTTTATTAAAAAATAATATAATATCTAATTCTTTATTTAAAAAGTGGATTTATTATTTTTAAAAAGTTATTTATTAAAATTTAACAAAGGAAAACTAGGCTTTAACAAGAATATTGAGAATCAAAAATATGTGTTGACCTTTGATATAGTGCATTCTTCTAATAATTTTTATAAATTATCAAATAAATTATTAAAAATTCAGTAAGAATTTTTACTATATATAAATGTTTATTTTATTTTTCATTACTACTTTTACAGAATACTTATACAAATGCCGAAAAATTACTTGCTGCAGCTGAAGAGCTTGCTCAAACTGGTGAATGTAATGCTGAAGAAATCTATGGTGTAGCACAAGAATTGGAAGGTCACATCACAAGTTTTGCTGCTCGTGTGGATCAAAGGAGGAATCTTTTGGATTTAGCTGTAATGTTTTTCACTCATGAAAATGAGGTGAGCTTTTTTTATTTATTTAATTATGAAAATGAAGATATTTAATAGAATTTAAAAATTATAATGTATTTTATAACCATAACACTTTTCTTGAACATATTCTGTTAATACTAGGTTCTCGCCATTTTTAAAAATATTAATCAATATTATTTTAATCTAGTAGTTAGTATTATTTAATCTCAGTAAATTTTTGTTCAGAAATTTATTTACTTGATTATATTGAATTAAGGTTACTTATGAGATTGATTATGTTAGAAGTTTTTATTGTGATTTTTTTCCAGGAAAGCATTTGCTGTATGTTGTAGTATTTGTAGTATAAATAATAAAAATATAAAAACTGAAACTAATAAATGCAATTCAACTATTCCCCAAAAATTTATTTTAAATGATTTTTATCATCATTATTACAATAAATTATCTATTATTGCATGTCCACTTGGAACATTTGATAATCTTAAAAAAAAAAAAAAAATTGTAATTTAAAAACTTGGTAATTTTTTTATGCAGTTCATTTTGTTATTTAATTTTTTTTTCATCCTTTTAACTCTGGTGTTTTTAGTTAACTAGTTGGTTTGATGAATTGCGACAAGAATTGCAAAGTGATGAAGTTGCTGAAAATGTTGAAGGAGCTGAACAATTACTTGAACAGTTCAATCAACAAAGAGATTCTACAATTGATGCTGCAATGAATACAGTTTCTGAGGGTGAAGCTCTCTTAGAAGAATTGCAGTAAGTATTATTTTATAATATAAATAGTTCGTAAATGATTTAGAAATTGGTGATTTTTTTCAAGTCTTTGTTTTCCTTATAGAAATTCAGGATTAGAACCAGACTCTGATTCTAGTACATCATATGCAGCTATTGAAGGATTGCTAGAATCCCTTAATAGAAGCAGAGAAGATTTAGAAGAATTATGGGCAAATAGGAAATTAAAGCTGGATCTTTGTCTTCAATTGCGATTATTTGAAAGAGATGCTTTAGAGGTAATCATAAATACTCAGGTTTTTCTAATAGCCTAGCATTAAGTATGATAAGAACTATAGTTACTGCCCACTAAGGGTACTTATCTTATCAGTATTAATTTATATAGTAGCCTATCATTGCTATCTTATCTATAACCCTCCTTAAGGGACAACAAAAACCCTAGAGTGAATGTTTTGCATTAGATTTGTGTGTAGACTGACAAGCA
Organism: Caerostris darwini; assembly: GCA_021605075.1. Classification (NCBI taxonomy): domain Eukaryota; kingdom Metazoa; phylum Arthropoda; class Arachnida; order Araneae; family Araneidae; genus Caerostris; species Caerostris darwini. Next base: position 124,762 of record BPLQ01003416.1, on the reverse strand, counting down.
ACTAGCATTACCAAAAGGCCTCTCTCATATGATCAGATGTAATCTTTAAACTGAATTTTAAAATCCAAGGGATTAGAAGTGGGGTCCCAGAATGTTTTGCTGCTTTAATCTGATCATTCAAATAATATCTTGGGTCTGTTTGTTTTATTGGTTACTATAGATACTGCAGTGGTTTTATTTATTAACGATTTTCATACATTTGTGGGAATTCATTGTTTATAATGTGATATTTATTGTTTTTTAAATTATGTACTATGAATAAATTTTTAAATCATTCAATAATAAACTTCTAAGTTCTAATGTACATAATTTAGTATTTGCTAGTTTTTAGTAAATTATTAATTTTTTCTATTTTCAGATATCATCACAACTAGAACTGTGGTCAGAAGAATTACAAAATGCTGATATTGCTCGAGATATGAGTGAAGCTGAGCATACTTTGCACATTCATAATGAAAGTGTCAGCAATATGCAACAAACTGCTTTAGATGTCATTCAAAGAGGACAAGAACTTTTTCAAGTATGTTGATGTATATCAACTAATTTCATTATTATTATTTGCTATTGATAGTTGACATTAAATAATTTATAGTTATTTATAATATACTTCATAATACATTTTATTTTCTTTCATAATTAGCTTGAGATATCTTGACTTTTTTATTAGAAAAAAAACTCTCTATTTAATTGTAGAATATTTTATATATTTAAAGGGCATATAGTTTATCTTTTATGAGAAAAATAAATTAGCTTGGTCATTGAATTATTTATTATATTACCATTTGTAGCCATGATGTTTTAATACAGCATCGATAAAAATGTGAGATTAAAAAAATAAAAAAAAATCAATGATTAATATTATTATTAAAAGGCTTGCATAAGCATAATAAATTTATCCATGTAATACGCTACAAAAAAGTACATTACATGACAAAAAAAGTTACCTTAAATAAACATTAATTTATCATGTAATTTTTACATCTTTCAAATGCATCTTTCTTTCAACTGCAAAAATAGAAAAAAATCAAAATTATTATATATTTTTTATGATAACTCAAAAATTATCAATTATTCAAATAAACAGCAAATTAATAATCATGCATATTATGAGTTATGACCAGCATTTACAATAAAGTTTTAAAAATTAGTCATCTAATCTCTTCATAAAAAAAGTACTATGCTTCACTTATTGCTCAGTGGCAACGTCCGCCGCTGCTGAGCATTAGGGCTGAAATTCTAGAATCTTTGTTGTAGATATTTCAGAAACGAGGTGACTCGATGGAGTTTGTAATGTTTAGCATCTTGCCTCTTTAGTCAAATTACATGGTGGGAGTTTTCCAGGTTTTCTCCCATACAATATGCAAATGCAGGGTAGTTCCTCCTAAAAGTCCTCCTTCATGGCACTGCCCTCCTTCTTCAGTGATGCGGAGCCAAGTTAAACTACCTACAGGTACTCCATCACTATAGAAGCTGGCCCTTTCCCTCCATCCATGAGTAGATTACTCGTGTGTTTTCCATTCCATACTAGAGGACACAGACATAAAAATTGACATTTATTTAATTTTTTCAATAAATTTTAAAAGAAGAAATCATGTTTCTGAAAGGCAATTTAACCATCATTCTTCATGCCTATTAAAAGAAAAAAAATCCTGAAACATATTCTTAAGTAAATATTATTTATTCTTATCATTTTGTGTTTACTCATTAAGAAATGGATAGTTACAAAAAATGTTATTTGGGTTCTTAATCATTGAATATTATGAATATTATTATTATTATCATATTTCGATAAACCACTCAGATATTATCTCATAAAAAGTGCAAACTTTTAATAAAATGTTCACTAAATTACTTTCATTGTATTGAGATTACAGTTTTTTAAACATTTGGATAATAATGAGCAAGTTTTATATGATTTCCTTTTTTCAAGTTTATATATATATTTTTTTGTTATACTTGTTTTAACTGGTTCATTTTGTAAGCAAATATACATTAATAATTGTACTTTTAATTAAATGTTGGCTAAATTGGTTTCATTCCATTTTAATCATAGCTTTTTGAAACATCTGGTATTCAATTAATGGCTGATGATCAGTATGATGGGCAAGCAAGGGTGCAAGTTTTACTTGACTTTCTTCAGGAACGTCATTTAGATTTGGAAGATGTTGCTGAAATGAAACGAGTAAAGCTTGAGCAAAGTATTCAACTGTGCCAACTAGAAAACGATGCTAGTCAGGTTTGAAAATATTCACTTGTAGCAAAAGTTAAAATGTAGTAATTTTTGAATAATTATTAATATTACTTCAAATTACTGAACTGTTTCATAAATATATATTATTTTCGTTACGCAGGTTATGAGTTGGATCAGAAATGGAGAAGCTATGCTTGTTGCTTCTTTTATCATCCCATCTTCTCTGCAGGATGCTGAGCAGCTTAAAACAGAGCATCAGCAATTTCAGATGGCCATTGAGGTTAGAATATTATTCATTATTTCTTCAATAAATATATTTATTTACACCATACAAAATTTATTTTTCCATATACATCATAAGTATATGTAATTAGAATTTTCAATAGTACAAATCATAAATATATGTTATAGGATTTTTTGTATAGGAAATTGATAGAATGGATAAATTCAATTTATTGTTTGTTGTATAATTTAAACTTTAATGAGATGCTTAAGTTTCAAAAAGTTTATAGATATAATTAGGTTAAAAGCTTATAATTGTATACCTTTTCTTAAAAACATATATATTGTTATTAAAATTAATTAAAGAAAATATTTTTATAACATTATTCATAGATATTTTGGCACTAAATGTACAGTTACATAAATAATTTTTATTATATTATTATTGCTGAATATAATGCACCAAAAAAAAAAAAAAAAAAAAAAAGAATGAAATACTCTTCAGTATATAGATAAATGGATAGTTAAAAAAGTAAAGCATTTTCTTAGAATAAGTATATTGGTTAATCTTGCTGTTCACTCTCTTTTTTTAATCTTTTTAGAATATTTTATTTAATACTATACTTCTTTTTATATACATTTATAAACATTAAAGAAACTTCTGTTATCTATCCATAAATAGTTGTTTGATTTTATCAGCAAATAAGGACTGACTGGCAATTTGTATAATCAGGCTTTAGATGTTTACAAACGAAAAATTAAATTTTCCTTTAAATTATACCGGTATTAAAGTTAATAATTTTTTCCTAATTTAAAAACATATTGTATTTTATTATATATAATATGTATATATATTAAATTACAATATAAACATATTGTATTTTTCATTTTTAAAAATTGATAAATTTTATTCCATAGAAAACCCATTCAAGTGCAGTTATGGTACAACAAAGAGCTGAAACTCTTGTTCAAGCAAATCATTATGATCCTTCAAGTGTTCGAGCAATCTGTGATGAAGTAAATTCCAGCTGGCATCAGTTGATGACCCATGCTGAAGACAGGCACAAACTTTGTACAGCTTCATTAAATTTCTACAAAACAGCCACACAAGTAATATAACTCAAAATTAAGCTCTTGTACCTCTTAACAGCCTCATTTTGGCCTATTTTAGTGACTGAACATTTAATATTTTGCACTAAAAATTTTAATTCAATGATTTTTTTTTTCTGAGATTAGAAATGTAATTTACATCATGGAATTTTGTATAGTACAGAAAATATGAGTTTAAAATCAATTAAGAAACTAAAATTTTTATAATATTATTCATAGATGTTTTGTGGACTAAATATACAGCTATATAAAACTTTTTTTTTTATTACTTTACTGTTGCTGAATATAATGCACCCAAAAAATTATGGAATACCCTTCAGTGTGCAGATAAATGTATATTTTAAAAAATAAGCATTTTCTTAGAATAAGTATATTAGCTAATTTTGCAATTCATTCTCTTGTTTTTAATATTTTTAGAATATTTTCTCTTATATTTTTTTATTGCATTCTTTTAAAAAATGTATTAAGAGTAAATCTTATTTAATACTATATGCATTTACAAATGACAAAGAAATTTCTGTTATCTGCTCAATAAATAGCTGCTTTACTTACAACATAATAAAGTCAACCAAACCATTTTGTTGATCTCATTACTTGTCATTCTATCCATTTTGCTGCCATTCAGCATAGAGACTGTTAACTCAATGGTAGAAATTGATGAATGCATCGGATGTAACGTCACATCAAAGATTAAATATTCTCGGAAGCATTCCATGCAATTCACATAAGCCAATTATGCAATAAATTATTCGATTGCATGTCTGAAGATATTAACTTTCTGTGATTAGTAAAATTGAGTGATGGTTAACATTTATGTATTTTTATTAATTGTAATTTCTATATTAATAATAAGGAAATTATAACATATTTTCACTTCTCATTCTGATATAATTCCCAAAATATTTCCCCTTTTAAGTTCCGTTGAAATCCCTTTGATTAGAAAAGGGGACAGTAATTTAAATATGCATATAAAGGAATAAAACTTATATTTTATTGAAAAAATTGATACTATATGAACAATGTATAAAATGGGAGGGGATTTATTTTTTAGTGGTTTGTATTATTAGGATATAAGCAAGATATTAAATAGAATGATCTAATAAATAAAAACTGAAAACTTTATTCTTTAAAAAATAAGAAATTTTAATGTAAATATTGCAGCTTTGAAGAACAATTTTATTGTAGTTTCTTCTTCAAATAAATATATATACAATGTGTGTGTGTTATATAATATAATTTTAATTTCCAGGTGTGTTCAGTCCTTGATAGTTTAGAAAGAGAATATCGCAGGGATGAAGATTGGTGTGGAGGCAGCAATGAAACTAATGATAAAAAAGATAATCAGGATAAAATATCTCTGGTTTCACAACTTTTAACTAAACATCAAGAGCAAAAGGAAGCATTTCTAAAAGCCTGCACCCTTGCTCGTCGTACTGCAGAAACATTTCTGAAATACAGTTCACGCTGTGTTCAGTATTATAGCTCCCAAATTGAAATAAACAATAAAGCTTCTGAAACTAAAGTAAAAGGCAAGTTAAACTTACAAACTGTACATTTTATAAACAGTATTTTTAATTAACTCTTTTTTATTTCAAAGTTAATTGTTTAATGCATGTTGAAAAGTTATAAATTTTAAAATGCTTAGTTAAACTTTGGAATTAAAAATAAATAAAATTTCCTAATATACATTTTAATGTGTATCTTAAATATAAATGCTTTTAATATCCTTTCATTATATGTTTCTTTTCAATTTAAATATTTGTTTATACATCAAGTTCATTATATTTCATCATTTTTTTAATAATACTATCTATTTATTATAAAGGTATTCTTGAACAATTGTTAAATCAAGAAAATAAAGTATTAGAACATTGGACTGCTAGGAAAAAGAGATTAGATCAATGTCAGCAATTTGTACTTTTTGAGAATAGTGCTAAGCAGGTTAGTTTACTCTTGAAAATAAAGTCATTATTCTTAGTTTTTGTGTGTGTATATTATATAAAATAGTTTTTTTTTCACACAAATTAAAATCTATCATTAATAATATTATTTAACTTTTTAATTAATTTCGTATTTTCATTGAAAAATGTACTAATGTAAATAATGTACTATAAAAATAACAATTATTTCCTAATATTTTTAAAGTATTTTAATTATTTAAATGAAAAAATTTCTAGTATAAAAAATATTTATTTGTTAAGCAATGAATAAGTTCCTGAAATGTTAATTGATAAATGTTATGTGAAATTTTGGATTTTTGTACATTATACTAGAACATGGAATTTTATTATTAATTTATTTTGCTTTAAATTTTATATATCATATTCAAAATATGTAAATATTTTGTCGAAGATGGGAGATTGACTATTTTCTAATCTTAGTTTAAAAAATTTTTAAAGAGCAATTAGATAAAAAAATATTTAGACATATTAAAAATCTTTTTGATAGCATTTTTTTTTACTTGTTCTTTTTTTATGGATATTGTTGATTTATTCCACTACTTTAATTTCTTTGTTTTGTACCTTGTAGGCTTTGGAGTGGATTCGTGAAACAGGCGAAGACTATTTAGATAATCGCAGTACATTAGGTGACAATGTTGAAGAAACTAAATCATTACTAAAAGAATATAATGAATTTAAAGGAAATGCAAAGGTAATGTTGAATCGTTTTATCATTTATGTGCATCTAGAGTGTTATTTATTTTATATGTCAAATTTTTATTGCTGTAATTATCTAAATTTGATTAATTAAATTCAATTTGAAATATTAAATTACTATTCAAAAGATTTATTGGCTATTAGAGATTTATTTCCTTTACATAATTTTTAGAGTTGTGGTTGATTATGTATTCAGCGAAAGTGTGTATCAATGCCTTTTATTAATTAATTGTTTTTAGATTGTTTGATTAATTATTGCATTCTTTTTTTTTTTTTTTTTTATACTTGAAATGCTTCAATTCTGTAAAAAAAAAAAAAAAAAATTTTAAAAATTCTGAGAGGGTAACAACAAAATAAAATTCTTTAATCTTTAGATTGCAAGTAATCAACTATTTAATGTTTGATGAATAATGTCTTAAGTTATATGAAAAATCTGTCAACATTTTGCATTTAAAAACTTAGCATATTGAAGGGGGGAATAATCCAGAAATAATTTTAAATGTGAGTAGATATGAATTTAATATTTGAAATTCGAGTATTTCAATCTTTATGTAAATGTTATTTAAAGTCTGTTTCTTAACCTTTATAAGAATTTTTTTACTATTACAAATTCAAAAATGTAATAATTATTTTAATGAAATTTATTCTTTTAAACAAACTCTTGGAATCTATAAAATTATGAAGACATAAATGAGTAGCTCTGCATAATACATGAGAACATATAAATTAAAAACACATACTGTAAAACTCAATAAAGATAATTTTCTGTTATTTGTAAATATTATTTTGTGTTTTTAAAAATTTATGTGTTTTATTAGTTTTAACATTTCATAATATTTTGATTAAATTATCTATTCATCATACTTTTTACAGGAAACTAGAGAAAAAGTACGTCTGCTCTTGCAACTTGCTGATAGTTTAGTGGAACGTGGACATGCTCATGCTTCTGCAATTAAACAGTGGGTTGCCTCAGTTGATCAAAGCTACAAAGATTTCAGTGAACGCATGGACCATTATAGGCAAATGCTAGAAGAGAAACTTGGTTTGCAATCTGATGTAAGAATTTATTTTGAACTTAATTTAACATAATCATTTTAATAATTAATAGGTTTATTATATTAATAAGTGTATTTTTAATTAATGAGAAAAATGGATGGTATTTACTTCATCTTAATCATGAGAAGAATATCATTTGCATGAAATAGACATGTCTATAATATTATAATTTTTTAAATGATTTCAATATTTTTTGTACTAATTTTTTTATTTTTTTTATTTATTAATTAGCGTGATATAAAAGATTTATCATTGGATCGACATAGTGATCCTTCTTTGGAAGACAAAGTCAAAGAAGCTGCTGCTAAGGAATTGAATGAGGAAAAAAGAAAATCTGCTCGTCGAAAAGAGTAAAATTTCCTTTTAAAATTATTCTACATACTTAAAATTAATTAGAATAAATTCTAAATATATTTTCATTTATATAATTTTATCATACAGCATCGAATGCAATAAGAATCCTTTATAGTTAAGATATGTTAACTTTTCTTTAATTTCTGACTATTTAACTTTAAAAACTTTTGAAATTAACTGTAAAAAAATCTAAAATGTAATTAAATCATAATTATCAGAGTATGAAATGTAATATGAAAGAACTTATAGTCCTTTAAATTTATTCCTCTTTTTTTTAATTCAGCTTGTATTATATCATTTCTAGTTTTAAATTAGGTTTCACAATAAAGCATTTAAACTTCATATATTTTTAAAAAAATATTTTCTTTTGTTTAGATTTATTATGGCAGAATTGTTGCAAACTGAAAGAACTTATGTAAAAGATTTAGAGATGTGCATAAAAACATATATGACAGAAATGGAGAAGTCAGATGACTCCACCCCTATTGGGTTACAGAAAAAAAGCTCAGTGCTGTTTGGCAACATGGTAGAAATATTTCAATTTCATGATCAGTAAGTTTTCTCTTTTTAATATGCAATACATTTAATTTAAAATATATCAGATATTAAGAGTTATTACACTCTGTTTATTATTTCAAAAGAAATATTTTCTTGGTTTATTTTGTTTAGACTATGAAATTTGCACTTTAAAATAATCAAAGATAATTCTTTAAAAAAATACTAAAATTGGACATTTGTATAACATATTGAGTTGAATTTTGGTAAATTAAAATCTCACATTCAACCCAATATCACCGAGTGATCATCCTCCACATGTGTCTGTTCTGAGGTGTCATGGGTGCAAACTTTGTTTTTATGGACAAAAATACTTTATCATATTGAACTCATGCTGTTGAGGAGCTTTTAAAAAGAGAAGATAGTACTAGAATGGATTAGCCAACCTACTATTTAAATCCCATAGAACGTGTGGAATGCTTTCAGTGATACCTTTCAATGAGATTATATCTATCAGAGAACATCCAATAAATGAAATAGCTGCTAAATGAGGAATGGGTTTATTGACCTCAACAATTATTGGTTTATCTAGTGAGTATGGAGGGACAATACCAAGCAACCATTATAGATAAAGGAGGTTGTATCCCATACTAAAAGGCATCTTTGGCACAGACATGCATTTCTATCAAAGCTATTCTTCCAATAAAACCTTTTTTTTTTTTTTTTTTTTTTTTTTTTTTTTTTTTTTTTTCCGTGCTGTGTGCGGTTTTTATTTATTTTTTTTTTTAAGTATAGTTTCTTCATCCTTTATATAAATAATATGTCTATATTCTGAATTACATCTAACTTTACAATAAGTCATTGCTTAAGTTTTGCACATTAATGTAGTTTACATATATGATAATTCAATGAAAAGTTTCTACATAATTATTTTAAATTCAAACAGATTTTAAATTTATATTATTATGAAAAATATAATCTTGCCGAAGTGAGTTGCTCCATCTTTCTTAATACCTATTTCTTTATTGTAAAAAAAATATATTAAAAAAAAAAGATTGTGTATTTGAATCTGCTATTTTACTGTGTGTTTTTTTAACAACTGTGCTAATTTTGATTTTTAAGGTGTTGTAATTTTAGTAACTGCTTAATTTTTAACTGTTAGCATTTATACTATACTCATTTTTACCATATGCAACTTTTTTAGTAATTAGATTATCTTTTCTAAATTAGAATATTTTTGAAAGAATTAGAAAAATATGAAACCATGCCAGAAGATGTTGGGCATTGTTTTGTCACATGGGTAAGTTAATTAAACACTAAACTTAAGATTTTATTTGTGAAAAAGTTTTTTCTTTTCATACAAATATGTGGTTATTTTATTTTATAGGCACAGAAATTTGAAGTATATGTAAAGTATTGCAAAAACAAACCTGAAAGTAATTCTTTACTGGTACATCATGCTGGAAATTATTTTGAGGTATGTATTTAAATTTTACTGCGCAGTCTCAAACCGTAAATTATGATTCTTTATTTTCTAATAAAATACCAATTTTAAAATTCATGTTTCCTTCAAAAATATTGTAATTTTCTAAAATATGTTTACAGGATGTGCAACGAAAACACAATATTCCTCATCCTATTGCTGCCTATCTAATTAAACCTGTACAAAGAATAACTAAATATCAATTATTATTAAAAGATTTGTTGTCCTGCTGTGAAGAAGATCAAGGTGAAATTAAGGTAGAAAATATTTTTATTATATTCAGGTTCTTTTCTTTTTTCTGTTCATATTTAATGTTTTGTTACCTTTAAAAAATGAAATAAATTTTGACGAACATTTTTAAATAAGATATATACAAATTTTTCAGAAAAAAAATAATAATTTATTTTCGATGATTTAATTTGTTCATGTTATTTTAAACATTTTGTTAAATCCATATTTCAGATATATGCAAAAAATTTAAAAATTTCGCTTCATTCAATATTCATTTTGATCTGTATAATAATTATCTATATGCATTAAACCAAAAATTTTTAATAATTCAAATTCAATTGAATTTCAAAAAAAAAAAAATTCAATTGAATTTTAAAATTTTGTATTGAACTTTTTTTTTTTTTTTTTTTTTCACCTTCTAGGATGGTCTTGATGTTATGCTAAATGTACCCAAAAAGGCTAATGATGCTATGCACCTTAGTATGTTGGAAGGATGTGATGTATGTATCTTTTATTATCTAGTTTTTTGTACATATTAAAAAAAAATTTATTTTTAATTGTGAAAATATTTTACACAATTTTACTAAGATTTTTATTTTTGTCATACTCAGATTATCTAATTACTATTAGTCTTAGCAAATGTAAATAATTATACATTAAAATAATGGAATTTGAAATTGTGTTTGTTACAATAAAAACATGGGAAACATATTAACTTTAACTTAAAACCTAATCAATATTAGATTTATAGTTCTTTTATTACCTTTTGAATTAGAAGCACAATTCCTAGAATATTAGAAATTATTTTTGTTATAAATTTATGTACAAATTCTGTAAATAAAAAAAATTATCTTATGTATTCACTTCAGTGAAGTATTAAAGTAGGGTAAAGTTTCAATTCAAAACTTTTCACTTTTCAGGTATCGCTTGATCAGTTAGGTGAAGTAATACTTCAGGATTCTTTTCATGTCTTTGAACCCAAATCTCTCATCAGAAAAGGGCGAGAAAGACACATATTTCTGTTTGAATTGTATTTACTTTTTAGCAAAGAAGTAAAAGATTCAAATGGAAAAGCCAAGTACATTTACAAAACAAAATTATTGGTGAGTTTATAGCAATGTAATATAATTGACAATTTTATTTTTGTGTTGGTAGATTTTTTTTATCTGTTCATCTTAGTTAATGATCTGTAAAAGTTAGATTAAACTTTTAAATATTCATATCCTTGTTTTGTACTAAAAATTATTATAATAAAACTTTCCTCGTGTCTTATAAATCATTAAGTAAAATACGAATAATAGCTAGTTTAGTATAAGTTTTAGACAAATATTTTATCTGTATACTTGGTGTCATAACTTTTTTTTTGTCATATGGTGTATGCTTTTAATTTTGATTCTCTATCAAATCTATTTTCATCACATCTCATTGTGATATTATTTTGATATTGATTTGGTTTGTTGTTTTTTTACTTGTATGTCCACAAAAATACATATCGAGAAAATACTGGCATCAGTAAAGTATAACACTTGTTATTCCATTGATTTACTCAGGTGCTGAGTAACATTGGCCACTGATTGGTATTAATCTCTTTTTTCCTGCAAGACAATATGTTAGTTATCAATTTCTTGGTCAACCATTTTTAGAGATTTGAAAGGTTCTTTCTTCTGTTAATATAATTTGGAAGGTTTTTCAACCTCTTGAATGACACTTTTGTTAATTTGAAACTCTTCATTGTGCTGTCGCACTATACCCCTCTTCAATCTTGTCAATAATTTTATTCTTCATATAATGTTAATTGAACTTCCAGAGAATTTCTTTAATAGTGTCTTTTATCCTTGTTGTTTTGCCTTGTCCCTGATATTTGCATGCAAATTATCTTTCTACTGGATTTAGTGCTCATTGTACTGATTGTGACCCTGTTGTATACTTTCATGGCTGCTGCTTAAAAATTGCATCATTGCTTAAGTTTTGCTTGACAGTGTACTAGTATAGTAAGAAATGATTTTTTATTTTAAACCTTTATTATTTTTCATTTATTTAATAATTTATAATGTATGTGTATATATATATATATATATATATATAATTTGCATTTTTTATCTATAAAATGTCATTTGTTCAATTTATATGTAAATGCTTATTTTATTTTAGACATCTGAAATAGGCATTACTGAACATGTTGAAGGTGATGAATGTAAATTTGCTGTGTGGACTGGTAGAGCTCCTCTAGCTGAAAATAAAATTGTTCTAAAGGTATTTTCTTTTTTTGCTATTTTTAAATGAAATAAATATTTTATAATTAATATAGATAATAGTTTTACAAGTATTATTATATTTTTAAATAGTATTTCTGGTGGAATCATATCAGTGTTTCTTTTTTAGTAAATGAAAATGTTTAACATTGCTTAACAAATACACAATACACGAGTATTAGAAGAATAAAGCAAATAAAAAAGTGAAAAGTAAGGAATGTTTAAATGCACTAATAAGATGTCAAAATAATATTAATTTAAACCAAACATTACAGTGCAAACATAATTAATTTAAAAAATAGCTCATAAAAAATCTAATGTTGAGGATAAAAAATTGCAGAATTTATTAAAAGTTCAGAAAAAGTAAATTCATAAAATCTAAGTTAAATATGAAAAAAAGGCAAAATAATCTAAAAATAAACTAAGCAATTAAATTTAAATACCTATTTAATAATTATACAAGAAAAATGAGAAAAAGAAACTTAAAAATGATTTTGAAAATGAAAAATCAGGCTGAAGCCAGGTGCATAATATGAAAAAATAATAATAATAAGTAATTAAAAAAAATCAGCAACTATTTGTAAAACTGTATCTTCAAAGAAAATTTAACCACTTAATGTAAAAAAAATAGTGATGTTGAGGATAAGTTTAAATGCAAAATACCATTGAAATAGTCATCTTCGTTGTGTTTTAAACTATAACATCAAACATTTTGTCTTTATTACAGGTGCTGTTGTGTTGTAATAAATTATTTTACATTATTAAAAATTGAGAAATAACAAAAATTAAATTTTGCTCTTATACTGCCATTGTCTAGAAATGCTATTTTAAGATGATTTATGTATGATTTTATATTTATCTCTTTCCTAGCATTTTTCAAAATTTAATCAATGTGTTAAAAGTCATACATTTTCTTAGGCAACCTCTTTGGAAACTAAGCAATCTTGGGTAAAGAAACTGCGAGAGGTAATCCAGGAAACATACTTCAGTAGTGCTCTTTCTACTCTCAATCTTTCTAAATGCCATTCAAAAATATCCAAATCAGTCAGTAATAGATCAAGCAGGTATGAATTTTTCCTCTTTTACTATATGAAATCTACTATTGGATTTAAATATCTTAATCAAAATAAAATAAAAGTAGGAAGCATTTAATAAATATAGACAAGTTATATAAATCACTATTTAAATTTTTTTAAATTATTTTGCATGAGACATAAAAAAAAATGTTTATTTTTTCAGAGATTTGGAGGATTCTTCAATGGATGAAGGTAGCATTGAAAATCAAGAAAGAGGATCTTTAGCATCTTTTGGATCTGGTAATACTACTGACAGTGAAAAGGTATAGCATGTATTTTTGATATTTTGTTTGAAAATGTGTGTTTTATGTTTGGTAGTTTCTTTGTTAAAAAACCAATAATATGATTAAAAGTGAAGAAATACAAATTTGAACCAGAATACTGTGTGTTTTTTCTCCTGATAAATAGTAGTTTTCATTTTATTTTGAAATACTTTCTTTTGTTGTATTAAAAAAATGTCTTTGAAATCAAAATGTCAAAAAAAATGCTAAGTAAAATTCTTAATCTTTATTTTATAAATAATATTGCTTTGATGCTACTTATTTTTAATCGTATTTAACTAAATTATTTTTTATTATTATTATTTTATTTTTATTTTTTCCAATTTAGAAACTTTCTTGGTTTATATTTTTTGACATCATCAATGATTTTTTTATAATTTTAAATGATGTAAATTAGAAACTGAAAATAAAATAATTTTTTAATGTAAATTTTTCAGATATTTAAAAATTGCATCATAATACTAATTACTTTTATCTACTTTTGAAATTAAATTAAATGCAAATGTGATTTTTAACTTTAAAATATATATGTTTGTTTGTTTTTTTAATTAACCATATGTGTTCTTTTTTATTTGTTTTTAGGGTGGAGAGATCATCAACATAATAGAAGATCATAAAGCTCTACCAGGTTCATTAGAATTAACAGTTCATGCTGGTCAGCAAGTAGAAGTGTTAGAATCAAGCAATGATTGGTATCTAGTCCGACATGTTCCGAAGGATGAGTCTAATATAGCCAGTCAAGAAGGTCTTATTCCACCTTCATGTATAAAAGTTCCTTTGAAGCAGTCATTATCAAAAACAAGCATTGAGAATGAAGGTAATGTATTGTGTGCCAATGTTTGTACTTATATTTTAGATTAATGAAATTATCATCCAAAATAATTTTAAATGAATCTGTCAATTTCAGATGTAAATATTAAGTAAAAAAATGAATAAAAATTATATATTGGTGACAATTATTAAATTTATTTGGAATTCTTAAATATGAAATTCAGAACCTAAACTTTTAATAATACATAAATTTGCTATTAAATATTTTACATTATTTCTGCAAAAAGGAATATATTAATAAAAGGAATATGCAGTTATTAAAAGAATATTATTCTGCTTCCCCTCATATTTCTCATTTTCCCCCCTTATACTACTAATATGCTTCTTCAAAAATTTTAAGCATTAGTGAAATCTAAGTTATTATTTAATTATAATTGTGTCATTTTATTTAACAGTGATACAGATATATTTATTAATACGATAGGATATTTAAAGTTATCTTTTGCATTTCAATTAGAGAATTTTCAGAAGAAATTTTTTGAATGTGTTGTATATTATAAAGTTATAAGTATGAAATTAAAACATGTTTATATATATATAAACATCATTAAAACCATCATTATCCCTCTTTTTCTAAATTTGAATTTATATCACTTTCAAATAAAATTGCTAAATTGGATAACTTCTGAATGATTTTCCTTTAATATTTTCAATTATAATAACACAAAAGATAATTTTTATTTGTTTGATGGTAATAAACACATATGCATTTTTGTATATGATTATTCATATATTTATAGTTATATAGATTCACAGGCAAAGAAAATGTCGAAAGTTGGAGACACAACTTAATTATGAGTAACACACATTGATAGAGCAAGAAGTAATCCACGAAATTATTAAAAGTTCAAAATAAAGAGTTTCATCTGTTAGGAACAAAACAAGGAAGAATTTTAGTTCAGTCCAGAAAATTGAAATTTATTTCATGTACTATTTGAAATTAATAATTATACCTTGATTGTTCATTTGTTTGTTTAGTTTTTATATAGATTACTTTGTAATGTGTAACTTTATTTGTAGAATCACATGTAAATACTGCAGATATAAGTCCAAGTGGTTCTAACGCATTCCCTCTAACAAATATATCAACTTTACCAGCATCAAAACGACGAGGAGCTTTTAGGTTAGTACAAAAGGAGACAAAAATTCTGCAATTCTATTCTCAGACTAAGATTTTGTTTGAAAATCTTAAAAATGATATATTTTTAATTTACAAAATACAATATAACTGATTTTCTTTTTTCATAATTGTGAATTGAAAGTATTTATTCTACTTAAATATGAATTTTGAAATGAGTTTTAGATTTTGCTTATTATTTGTATAGGCATAGTTTATACGATATCTTTATTAATTTAATTGTTAATAATAATAATTTTATTTTAGTCATATTTATTATTTCATGCTAAAATGTTAGTATGCATGATTTTTTTTTTTTTTTTTTTCCTTTAGAAAATGGTTATCAAACCCAGTGCGTAAACTAAGTCATAGCCGTGTTGAAAGATCTGGTAGTGAAACTTCTAAGTCAGTCCCTAATAAAAAATCAGCCCAGCAGCCAAAGGTAATTTTATTATCCTTAACATATTTCATTATGTAATGTCACTGTGTTATATTAAGCTTTTAATTTTATAAACTACATTAATTTGCTTGTTTTTTATAGACTGTATTAAAGAATGAATTACCCAAAAAGGCCTTGCATAATACTACAAGAAATGGTATTTTACAGGTAAATGCTTAATGGTCATTTTTTTAAGTCATTATTTTGTCTTAAATGATTAGTACTTGGAATCAGAAACATTTAAATTGTTTATTGTTCAAAAATCTTATTATTTTTTTTTTTTTTTTATCTGGTAAGCCTATTAAATATTTTTATTAATAATCTTTGTTGAATTCTACAAATATTAAATTTTTGTTTGCTTTGTTACAACTGTCATTTGTGCAAAATTTAACATTTTTTTTTTTTTTTTTTTTTTTTTTTTTTTAATGTATTGTAAAGAATTTCTGGCAGTATTTTATAAATAAGTGTTTTACAAATAATTTTTGTATCATTTTTACTAATTCATTTTATTAGACTGAATCCAATAAAAAAGTTGTATCAGTTGAGGAAGATGAAGTGCTAGATGTAGAACTTCCTCCTCCCATGAAAATACAAGAACATAGCTTTACTCCTGTTCACCAAAATCTAACTAGTGGCAATGCTGAAAAAGTAAATTTCATTTCTTTTATATTGATATTACATAATGTAAATCTATATTAAATGAATTCTAGTTTAGAATATTCCTAATTTTATTTGATAGTGAAACTAATGTTTTTCGAATTAAATAATATATTCATTTAAGTACGCTGCATTACTTATGTGAGAGAGATGTATCTGGGTATTTTTTGTATGAAAAAAATATTATGAATTTAATTAACATAGTAAGGAAGACGCTTCTAAAATTTTTTGCTGTTTGATCAAAACAAAGTGTATTTTTACTTTTGTACTACTGTACTTATTGTAGCATAATAAAATTACACTTGGGAAATTTTTCAATTAACATGTTGTTGTTGTTTCTTATCCCACTTTTTGACAGCAACCTCTAGACCAACTTCAAGAACTCATGTTGTTTTATGGAAGGGGGGCAGCTTCTGTTATAATAGAGCACCCGTAGGTTGAAGTCTGATTTAGCTCAATGATGCTGACTTGTTACTGGGTAGGGTTGTCAGCCCTATGCCCAATGATCTACTGTCATTTACATAATTTCCTTGATGGGAAAATCAACTTGCTGTTTAACTAATAGATGTTATTAACTACTGAAAATGGACTTGCAGAAACATGCATAAAAATAAAACCTCATATACAAATGAATAACTCCCTTAATAACAATATTAAAAAAAAAAAAAAAAAAAAAAACGTTATTGCAATTATTATGGGCATTTGATGTTTTTTACTTTAATTATCTTTAAATATTATGGTCATATTCTTAGCAATTATTATGAACTTAACTAGCCTTTTAAATGAATGCTAAATTAATCACAAAATATATTTATGTTGTTTTTTTATGTCTAATATTATTAATTGATTTGCATGTGTCATAAAAATAATAAAATCCAATAATTATAAGTTATTACATTAAATTTTCATAGATATCCAACTGTACCCAAACTAACACTAAATGCTAATACCATTAATGCTCATAATTTTTAACATTTTCATTTAGCCTATAACCTTACCGTCAGCTGATGGGAGTAGCTCCACAGATTTGGCTTCTGAAATAGAACAAATAGTAAAGGAACGTATGGTGTGTGTGAAAATTATAAAAATATATTTGCATGGAGCATGCTTATAAAATCCATGTTACATAAGTTTTGAATGCTTTAATGGTTTGTGAATGTAATTTGAGAAGCCTTTTGTTGTGATAATTTTTTTTTTATATGTTTTTGACATCATCTGTGTTATTATAGTTAGCTTTACTTTTTGAAATTATTTTAGTAGCATTAGATTTGCATACTTATTATTTTCTTTGCAATTCTGTTTTTGTTGAAATTGCACACAAATTTAATTTTAAAATTGCATGCTTTACTTATATATTGTAATGAAGGTTTTTTTAATCTGTATAAAAATAACTTTCATTTTGTTTTTTAATTTAAGGAACATCATACTGAATGTGTAGCAGATGAATTAAATAAAAAGCATACTATTAGTGCAAAAGAAAAAGAAAAGATTTTACTGAACCGCAAGTAAGTTTTAAAATGCAATTTTTTTTATGAAGAAAGTTTTGTAAGTACTTCGATTGTGTATTTAAAAAATTTCTTATTTTTTATTATTAATTTATTATTCTTTCTTATTTTTTTATTATATTTGTATAACAAATATTCAAATGTACTTTATTTATCTATTTTTTTCCTGTAATTTGCATAGTAGAATAGAATTCTGAAAATTTTTGGTTTGGATTTTAAGGTTGCTTTGTACAGTCTATGGAAAAAAAATTTCAGATGTTTTATAAAATCAAAAGAACTTGAAAATTAGGCCTGTGTGAGGGAGGAAATTGCAGTAATTTGAAAGTTATTTTTTCTAAATGATATTTAATTGTTCTAGTTAATATAATAGTAATTAAAACTATTTTAAATAAAAATTATCTTTTATTTACTCAATATTGTATAGTGTATATAATTGCTCAAGTCAATTATATTTATCTCAAAATAATAATGTTAAAGATTAGATATATATTATTATTAATGGAAATCCAATATTAACTTATTGCTTCTTGTTTAATAGGTGTGTGATTCAAGAATTTATTGAAACAGAGAAACATTATGTAAATGACTTAGAATCTATAGTTGAGGTAAAAAAAAACGTATTAATATGTTGAACAAATTATTTGTATTGTATATTTTAGTGAAAAAATTTAATAATTGCTTTTTACTATAAAATTGCATTATTTTGAATATATAGGGTTACATGAAGAGTATGAGAAAAGAATCTTCTATTCCTCAAGACTTTATTGGTGACAAAGGAAAAGTTGTCTTTGGAAATCTTGAATCTATATTTGAGTGGCACAGAGAGTAAGTTAGCTTTACATGTTGATTAGTTATTAATTTATGATAATATTATAAATTTTATCTTTTTTAATTCTATTAGTTTCAATATTTCTCTTGTTAAAATACATATTTAAATACAAAAAAAAATCATTTTTTTTCATGTTTTCTAGTTAGTTTTTCTTTTCATGCAATAATGAAAAAAAAGTTAAATTTAAGCAGCATATTTTTTGTAAGTCTACTGTAATTCAAATTTTTATTAGTCTATTTTCTCTTTTAGCACATTTTTTCCTGAACTACAAAACACATTGGAAAACCCACGAAGCATTGGTCTTTTGTTCCGAAGATCAGAGCGAAAATTACACATGTATATTGTATATTGCCAAAATAAGCCCAAGTCGGAAGAACTTGTAGCACAGTTTTTAAATACATATTTTGAGGTAAAAATTAAAACATAATCTTAATAAATAATGAGTTGGTTGTTTTTTCAAAACTTGTTTTATATTTATAAAGTAATTATTCACTTAAATAATAATTTTTCCTTGTAACGATAAAGTATATATATAAAGGAAATAAATTTTATTTATTATTTTCAAGTGAAAAATATTGATTGAGATGCTTGATGTAATTGTCTAACTTTTGTGATTTTAATTACTGTTCATATTTAATATGAATGGATTTATTTTTAATTGCAAAATTAAAAATTAAATAACTTTCATAATTCTTAATTATATAATTTAATTATTGTTGTGATTGATATTGTATCTGTATTTATCTCATGTTATTTTTAAAATTATAGCTTTCTCATTTTGAAATTGTTCACAATGGTATATTTTTTAATTATATTTATTTATCCAATAAAATACTTCATTAATTTTTAATTACATTAAATGCAATTATTCTATGATATAATATCTGAGTTGAATGTTTTTAGAGGACAATAAGTTTATTCAAATTTGCTTGCTTATATATTTATTCTTTTTAATATAACTTTAGGAAGTAAGGAGAAAATATAGCATTGAACGACAACTTCATGAATTGCTGACTAGGCCTATGCAGCGAATACTGGAATATAAACTTCTTTTAAAGGTAATAATATTTTTTTTTAGATAATTTGAATGATATATAAGTATATATAGATAATACTATAAAATAAAATAAACCACAACAGCAAAAGTTTTTATAAAATTTCTGCATTACAGGTTTTTGTATGTTAAAAGCAATTATATTTTAAATGTGTCATGTTTTTTTATATATATATACAAGTAATTAGAATAACTAAACAAATTTTAAAATATAAAAATTATTTTTAAAAATCTTTTCTTCTATTTGTCATTTTTATAAGGATTCATTTTTTGTATACATTTTCTGCTTTTTTAGTACAAGCAGAAAATCTGATTTACTTGATCAAAAGGAACTTTTTATTCATGTTTATATGAATTTTGTGCTTGACAGGTACAATAAAAAATGACAAGTATTAAATTATTAAAAAAATTATATTTTTGCTAAAAGATTTTAATTTCTGGAATATTATTTTCTTTTATTTGATGCACATATATTAAATTGGTTTTGTGTACAGAGCATTAAAATGTGTTTTAAAATTATATTTAGAAATTTATAATTTTTCATTTACTTGTTGACATTCCTTTCTTTTCCATAGGATATTTTAAAATATACTCAAGAGGCAGATCTTGATGAAGAAGTTCAACAACTTGAAAAGGCCGTCCACATAATGCATTTGATTTACAAAACTTGCAATGATGTTTTAAACCTTAATCGATTGCAGGGATTTCAAGTAATTCAGAATATTTTATTTTTAAAAAACATATATGTTGTATGATTAGTTTGTTATTGGTAATATTTATTGTTTTTGCTTATAAAACCTTTTTGTAAAATTGGTTGTACTAATTTTAAATATTATAATTAAACAGGTACTATTTATAATTTAAAACAGGTACATAAATGTTATCTCTGTATTTTATTTTCATAAGTTGATAGCACAATGCTATGCATCATCTGTTGCTCAATGTGTAAACAGAAGCTAATTTTGTAGTCAAATATTTTAAGGGCTCTGCAGTTTTTACACTAAAAAAATTTGTTCATAGCTTTACAATTTGTGTTAAAAATAAAATTTTGTGTGCTGAATTGCTAAAAATTTTGAAAAAACATACAGTGAATTGTTCCCATCAAAAAACACAAGCATATGAATGATATAAAGCTTTCAAAGAAAGCTGAAAAGTGGCAGTTGATTTTCCTCATTCTAGTCAGCCTTCAAATGCTACAATAGACAAAATCAAGAAATTGGTTGTCAAAAATCGTCATATGGATAGTAGAGAATTGGTTCAAGAGATGAACATATCTTTTAAATCCATTAATAATTTATTGACTGATAATTTGTACGGGAAGCACGTTGGTGGTGTTGAAAGACCTGAATTCAGACCTGAAGCATATCTCTAATGACATGATTTTCCAAGCATTTCATGGCACTCATAATAGGCGAGAAGATAGATATGAATTTATAAGTGCTATTGCTACCATGTAACTTTTTGCTATTCCTTAAGTTAAAATTACCAGTTTGAAAAAGACATTTTTTACTTTTGATTCCATAAAAGTAAATTTGCAGATGAAACTGAAGGCCATACCTCAGCCATCCAATGAAAAAATTATCAAGGATTAAATCAAGTTCTGTCATAGTTGTATTGCACTTGATAACCATAATTCGAATATGACAAAATAAATTTGATGAATAAATTGATTTTGTGTTATTTAACAATTTTGGATACTTTTTACATAAAATGTATGTATTATAAGAAAATATCAAAGTAAAGATGCTTATATAAATTTTACCTACTATTATGTCAAATAAATATATTTATTTTATGTAAATTCTTAAATATACTACAATATTGTCTAATCCTTTAGGTTAATTTGGCCAATCATGGACAAATTCTTTTTCAAGGCCAATTGAAAGTAGGAGACCATACAAATAAACTCAAGGATCAGCAAGTGTTCCTCTTTGATCAAATAATAGTTTTTAGTGATATTATTGCACCTAAAAGTCAACATTCTAGTCCTGTTTATATGTTTAAAAGTTCTTTACAGGTATGTTTTATTTTAGAATCATTAATATTTTTCCTGGTTATGAACTGTAATATATTTTGCAACATTGATTTCCCCCCCCCCCGCTAGCTAAATCATAGTTATTTTTAATGCAATTTAATATTATATTGAAAAAGAATATTTTTAAAACAAATTATTTCAAATTATAATTTATGTGTAAAGTGCAAAAAAGGCCATGAAATAATGTGCTTGTAGGTAATGCTGGCAAATTATATAAATATTCATTGAAAAAGCTCTTAATTAAAAAAATTAATATTTTCTTTTGTTTAATTAAAAAAATCATATAACTTATAATTTATTTTTCAGGTGGATAAAATAGAATTAGATGATGTTAAAAATTCAAATAAATTTACTCTGAAATCAAAAGATTCAACCAAAGACATTTTAATCCTACAAGGCCACAGTATAGAAATTGCACAAGAATGGCGAGATAAAATCAACTATGCTGTAAATATGCAGATAGAGTATTTAAAATGTAAGGCATTCATTTATTGAAATTATGTAGTGTGAATAGGAATCAAATTGTAATGCTTAGTATATAAGTTAAACTTCTTTAGCAATGTTTGTGAAATATAAAAAAACTATTTCATAAGATGTGTATGAAATGATTTTTATTAAATATGTGTTCTTATTTTAAATTAGTGTGGAATGGCTTGAATATAAAATTCAAAAATTAAGTCTTAACCCTTTTACATATTTTGTAGCAAATAAACTTTTGATTAAACAGCATAACATTAATTTATTTAAAATTAAAAAGTGGTGTGAATGTTTCTGGTGTTAGCGTCGTTTTTAACTGCTAAAGGAAATCATTATTCTAATTAATTGCTGTATTAAGATTAAAAGTCTTGTTCTTAAAAGGATATATTTTCCTTAGAAAATTGTAAAAATAAAAGAAAAATTGTATTTGCCATCATTTTTTTTAAATCAATAAAAAAAAAAATAGTAAACAATTAATATTCTTGTATACATTTGATATGCATGTATAACAAAATTCTGTGATTCAAATTACAAAAATCTGTGTTTATTTTTTCCATAATTTCATGTAAATTTTAATACTAATCATTTTTTTAACACCAGAAGAAGAAGAAAAGTTATATTGCTTAAATATTTCAAAATTTACTTTTATATTATTAGTTATATGCATTTATTTTTCTTTATGTAATGTTAAAAAATGATTAGAAATTTTTAAGCGCAATTGTTTGAAAATGTAAACCTTTAAAAGTTTTGTTTGCTTTGTAGCTTTGCAGTCACCTACGCCTTATTCTTCAGATGTTAATTCTGGCAGGTATAAACTTCATTTATTAAATTTTTTAGATGTATATTAATTTTTCATAAAGAAAGATATATTAGTTAAAGCAAAAATATTCTGTAAATATTTTAATTTAATATTTATGCATTCGATTAAAGCATGATTGCTATTTTAGGCAATATATTTTTTAAAGCAATCTTTTTAGCTATTAATTAGTGTTTAATAAATAATTTTAATTTATTTATGTTAATGCAATTAGTAAATAAGTTAACTTAATTACTTTAATACAATGCCTAAATTTCTTTCATAAATTAATTTTTTTCATTGTTTTATTTTAAAAATTTAATTTCATACTGAATTTGTTAAATCTATGCTTCAAATGGGGCTGGGAAGAACTTGAACAATACCCATAATTATCCCAGATGCAGTTGTTTATAAATTTTTATTCAGTTATGTTCACATATATTAATATTTTTATTTCTTAATTTACTCTAGCTCCCAAGGTAGTTGCTGACACTGGCCTTACACCCCCCTCAACTCAACCCCCTAAGTCTCTGTGTATGTAACACTTGCTTAATGCTACTGCTTATTCCTCTAAGTGTTATCACCAAAGTACTTAAGTAAAAGGTGCCTGTAAAGAACTCTGCTGGATCATGTGATCTGATCTCATCTAACTTTGCAATTAAGATACTACGAACATTGTATTCTATGCTCTTAATATTGTGATTGCACCCCAACATTGTCTGGATCTCTCATCCTTCATCACATTTTTATTACAACATTGTGATTAATCGTGCAGCTTTCAATTCACAGATCACTTTGACAGGTTTCTTGGTTTTTAAAATTGTGTTCCATTTCTACATTAACATCAACTTGGAAATGCTTTGTAAATATGTATATATGAGATTTTTTTATTTAATTTGACATTTTGCCTCTTAACTGCTTCATAAAGTGCAATACTACCTTTAAGGTACTTAGTCACTTTCCTAGGAAAAGTATCTTTCTTGTATAACTTGTACGTCATAATTTTTCAAACAAAAAATTGCCTTTGAATATTTGTATACTTGTTACATATTAGTCTTGATTTTTTATAGTTAATAAAAATATGAGATGAGAAAAGTCTTGTTGTAGTTTTATTTTTCTGTAAATTTTGTACATAATGCATTGAATTTTAATTTCTCTGAAAATAAAAATAACAAAAAGGTTTTATTGCTACAATTTAATATCAAGTCACTCCCATCTTTATATAGAGCATAAGATATTTGTTTGCATTTCTAAAAAGCTTTTAATACATTGTAGTCTTTTTTTTTTTTTTTTTTTTTGAATTTATTATTTTTTTTTATGATAAAAACCTTATTTTTTATTGTTAATGACAAGTGGCATGATGATTAAGTTTTTATTATTATTACTATATAGACTTAACATGTTTTGCATCTTAAATTCTTTTTATTTATAAATAACGATTCAGATTAATTTTGCCAGATAATAATTTTTAATTTTTATCTGATGTTTTGTACCTGCAGTTATGATCTTCTCTTGATTTCTTTGTACTTTTTGTCAATATTTTTTTTTTTTTTTTTACTAATAAAATGTACCAGAATTAAAAGTGTTTTATTTTGTGTGCAACACCAAGCATCTGTTAGTTGCTTAGTGACTAAAAATACTAAGTATAAAATAAATAATTTCTAAAAACAGCAATAATTAGAATTAACATCGATTTAGGGGAAAAATGGATGAGAAGAAAATAATTATGAGTATACTTTATTATTTAGAACATATTTATCTCCACAAGCTCCATGAAAAATTTTGATTTTGAAAGCTTTTGTTCAAAATAAACAATTATTTGTCACATTGCTGTAATTATATGCACTTTAAAATTTAGATGAAATATGTACTGAGATAACTAATGGTTGGCCAATATGTATTTTATATTTCATTTGGAATTGTCTGGCTTTCAGAATGTAAACAGATGGTTTCAATTTTCTCAAAGCATTTTCAAAGAATCAGTTATGTTTATGAAAGTTAATTTTAGCACCACTTTATATTCAATTTACTATTATGGAATAAGCAAGAAAATATGTTCATACATTATAAATTCAAATTCATTGGGGATTTCAGTTTTTTTTTCGAACGATAAAAAAAATTAGAATTTAGAAAAACAAAAAATACATAAACAAAACAGATTTTGTAAAAATAAACTTAGAAAATTACGAGCTGCAGATAATGAAAAATGTTCATACTCTTACAACAGATGAAAGCTAGGCATATCACATGCTGATAAGTGCAAGCTAATAAAATTTTTTCACTATTTTTTTTATACCATTAAATTAACAAGTCTTCCATATAGGATACTAATGACTGAAAATTGATTTGGCACCAATTTCATTTTGAGATTGACGATTTTTTTTTCGTCACAAATTTTGCACCAGTAATGGATAGTATCTCCTAGACTAAGAAATAAGCAAATAGGTATCTATATATAAGTGTGCTGCTAGCGAGTGTAATTTGGAAATTGCTTATTTAAAATCACATGATGTAAACACAGGATTGCTGCAGCTGTTACATTTAATTGAAATACTCCCTGCAAATAGGGCAATGCCTGTTGAATTAATTAAACATTGTCCAACTGTAAAGTAATATTGGTTTTGTGAAAATTAAAATATATAAAATTATAATTTTAATTTCAAAAATAACTACGTATAAAAATGTGTTCTTTGTTAATCAAGTAGCATACTGGAATACTATCTATTAGCAAAAGATTTAACAACCTTTCTGTTTTAATTAATTAAAACTTTAAGATTTTTCATATGAGTTTATTAATACAAGAGATTAATATTTACTGTAAAATTTTGAGGTCAGAATGCAACCGTGTTCTTGTAGATTAATAAGAATATTTTAGCAGTTTTGGAAACCTTAAAAAATCACACTGAATGAAAAAAATTAAAACCTAAGTAAACTTGAGTAATTTTCACTTCTTTCAAACATTTTCAGTAACAATTTATAGAAAGGTAAAATTCAACTTTCAAAAGAAAAATATTGATATGTATATATATATCATTATTAAGCAATGTAATTAGTTTAAATATATTATTTTTGAATAATAATGATTTTACTTTTCCTAAAACAAATTTCAAATTATGATTTTCATATTTTCTGGGAGTTATCTTTTAGATAGCTATAGAAGTGAAGCTTGCCAGCTAGCATACATCCTCATAAATTTTAACTTATATCTATTACCTCTTTCATGCATTCAATAGAATGATAAAAAAAAAAGAATAAACGCACTCGATATTAGTAAAATTTAATTATTTAGGAGTAACTTACTTAGACCATCTTTTTTCTAATTTTAAAGCTCATATATATTTAAATATATTTCTTGCCACATGTAGTTTAATAATAATCTTGACTATACTTCTTATTTATTATTACCCACTGCATGTATCAAAATTGACAATACTCAAATTGAATATTTGAGTTTAGAAAGAAAATTTTTATATACGAAAGTTTAATATAAGAAATTTTTCTTTGCGCTAATTACAAAGCAACTGTACTATTCTATATTGTTTTAGTGCATAGATAAAATTTCAAACTAAATGACCTTATACTTGCTATTGACTATTTTTCTGTCTTCAATCTTTCATTCATTACAAAATTAATTTTTTTTGTACACAAATTAATCATTTAAAATTGTTAATAGTTGAATTTTCAAATTATAGACCAGCAAATTTATGAGAAATTTAAAGACAATAATGAAGAATATGAATTGCTTTTAGAGAACTTAGTAATGTATTACAAATGTTCTACAACAGAAAATTATAAGTCAACAAACTCCATTATTATATATAAATTATTGTGGCTAGGTTACTAGATTTTATATCAATTACTTTTAAAATAAGATTTATGGTTGTTTTGCCCTTTTTTTTTTATAATTTTAACAATTGAATTATTTTGTATTGGAAAGGTACTACTTCTTTTTCAGCTATATTCTGCACAAGAAAGCCTTGTTTATGTCAACTTTGCTACCCTTTTATCTAAATATTTTATAGCATCAAAACAGAATCTGTCATTCAAAAACTGTTTTTTTTTTTTTTTTTTTTTTTTTTTAATCTTACAGCAAGTGAAATTCTTAGCAGCATTCTTTTGGTATTGTAAATATTTATTTGAAAATATGAAATAGATTAAATGTTTCATAATTCTTGAAAAGTATGTTGTTTATGCCAAATGTGTTCCTTCCAAGAGGATGAAGAATTTAACGTTAAACTGTTAAAAGAAAGGAGCAAAAAGATCTTACAGTCGAATTTGTGAACTCATCCCCAATTTGTGGACACAGTCAAAAAGAGATAATTGCCGTCAGAAACATGGGAGGAGCCAATGGAGCTCCTTGAGTACGACCCAATATGGTTCATGGGGCAATTTCAAGTTCAGATATCGGTTTATCATTTTTGGTCACTTCCTTTGGCGCCTATAAAAAAGTGCCAAATTATCTTGTCCTCTATACTGCGATTTAGCCAAGCATAACTTTCAAAGTATCATTCGAAAGAAATTGGTTACATTAAGTAATTAGGGAGCCTGATGGCCGAGTGGGTAGTGCTCTGCTTCTCGGTACCACAGGTATCCGATTCGAATCCCGGTGGTGCCATGGATGTTTGTAGTGGTTCGGAATCCACTTTAAGTCGTAGGTCCCGGTATCATTACAGTAGAGCGTCACAGAGCCCAATCAAACTTTTCATCCACATCATTCCCAAACTGTATAGTAGTAGTGGGTTACATCAATTACGCAATTTTATGATAATATCCGACGAGTGCGGTTAAGTAAACGCCTCCGTATTCATATCTCAATTTATCCATTTGTTCGTGTTTAGATTTTTTTCCTTTTTTGGGGGGTAAGTCATCTCTCTCTCTCTCTCTATATATATATATATATATATATATATATATATATATATATATATATATATATATATATATACTGAAGTGACAAAAGTCATGGGATACCTCTTAATATCGTATATCGTGTCGGCCCTCCTTTCGCCCGGCGAAGTGCAGCAACTCGACGTGGCATGGACTCAACAAGTCGTTGAAAGTCTTCTGCAGGAATATTGAGCCATGCTGTCTCGATAGACGTCCATAATTGTGAAAGCGTTGATGGTGCAGGATTTTGGGCACGAACAGACCTCTTGATGATTTCCCATAAATGCTCGATGGGATTCATGTCGGGCGATCTAGGTGGCCAGATCATTCGTTGGAATTGTCCAGAATGTTCTTCAAACCAATCGCGAACAGTTGTGGCCCGGTGACATGGCGCATTGTCATCCATAAAAATCCCATCGTTGTTCGGGTACATGAAGTTCATGAATGGCTGCAAGTGATCTCCAAGTAGCTGAACATAAGCATTTCCAGTCAATGTTCGGTCCAGTCGCACTAGAGGACCAAGTCCATGCCATGAAAAAACAGCCCACACCATTACGGAGCCACCACCAGCTTGAACAGTGCCTTGCTGACAGTTTGGGTCCATGGCTTCGTGGGGTCCGCGCCACACTCGAACCCTACCATCAGCTCTTACCAACTGAAATCGTGACTCATCGGATCAGGCCACGGTTTTCCATTCATCTAGGGACCAACCGATATGCTCACGTGCCCACGAGAGTCGCTGCAAGCGATGTCGTTCTGTCAGTAAAGGCACTCGAGTCGGTCTTCTGCTGGAATAGCCCAAGAAAGCCAAATTTCTCCGCACAGTTCTAACAGACAAGTCCCTTGTACGTCCCACATTGATTTCTGCGGTTATTTGACGCAGTGTTGCTTGTCTGTTAGAATTTACGACTCTTTGCAGACGTCACCGGTCTCGGTCGTTAAGTGCAGGCGGTCGACCACTGCGCTGTCCGTGGTGGGATGTTATGCCTGAAATTTCATACTCTCGGCACACTCTTGACACAGTGGATCTGGGAATGTTGAATTCCCTAACGATTTCCGAAATGGCATAACCCATGCGTCTAGCTCCAATTAACATTCCGCGTTCAAAGTCTGTTAATTCCCGTCGTGCGGTGATCATCACGTCAAAACCTCTTCACATGAATAACTTGAACAGAAATGAAAGCACTGCGCATTTATACCTGTTCTACGCGATGCTACTGCCATCTGAAAATTTGCATATTGCTATCCCATGACTTTTGTCACTTCAGTGCATATAAACCAAAGAGGTCCTACACTTTAAGTAGGCATGCGTTTCGCGCTTAATATGAAGAATATCACTTTAAATTCTAATTTAATGGAGTACGTCTCATATGAAAGATCACATGAAATTTTTATGTTTACAGTATATTCTATTCGATCTATTTACTATAGTAATCGAGATTTTCAATGGTATCGCATCCTAAAGTTCTGAAAGATAACAAATCATCCAAGGGTAAATTAATCATTTCCACTCATTATTTTGATACTGCCAGAGAACTAGTAAATATGAAGGCTATCACACATATTCCGATTTCAAAATCTCTTTATTCAGAAAAAAAAAAAAAACACTCGATTTTTATTCCATAACTATATCTTTAGACAAACTCGGGGGAGAGAAATCATCGGAGGAGGAGAATAATTTCATAGTCACCGAACTCGGCAAACTTTCTGGTAGTCAAAATAAATATATTCTATTCATACCTGTTTTAGTCACAATTTTGGTTACTATTTTACCAGAGCAATCGAATAGGTCAGAGTTTGAAGCATGGAATTACCTACAGAAATCTTAAAATTCCTTTATTAATAATAATCTAAGTGGCTGAATTTTCATTAAGGAAACGTGATTTAAGTAAATAAATATACTCTCCACTAACTGTGTTGTAAATTCTGATCACTTTCCATTATTGTAAAGTATTACGTTCTGTTATGAAAGACATTTTTTTAGAGTATTTTTTGTTTTAATGTATGTATTTTACTTTAAGTCAATATCTTTAAGTTGTTTTTCCAACCAATTTATCAGTTGTTTTCCAATAAAGACAACAAATTATACAATAAAGTCTTTTTTTTTTTTTTTAACAGAAAATAAACTATATTTAAGTGATCTACATAGTGACTTTAAATGGTATTAGCAATAGTCTTAAGTCCGTTTCTAAACCTTACTACTTCTTCAATGGCGTGCATCCTGATGGCCAATTGGCTAGCGCTCTGGCCTTTGATACCACAGGCTTCAGGTTCGAATCCTGGCAATGACATGGATGTTTGTCAACAGTTCGGAATCCACGTTAAATTGCAAGTCCCGGACTAGTTAGCCTAAAGAGTGAAAAAAATTATCGTAGAGAGACAAATTAAATCTTCATAGGTGCAACAGCCCCATGGTGGGCGAAGGTCGTCTGTCTAATGGCAAATTTCGAGACAGGAGTTAACTTCTTTTTAGAGGTAGGAATGTCAACTCGACACTCTACAGTCATGTTAGACAGGGATCTACAGTTTAAAGTAGATTCCAATCGCTACAAACATCTATGGTATAGTCGGGGCTCGAACCCAAAACTTGTGGCACTGAGAGGCATCTAAAGCATATTATAATAATGCAAATAAAAAGTTTCTTTTTCTAGTACAACTGATAAAATGTTTAAATACTGTTAGATTTATCATACAATCTCTTCCTTAAAACGTTGTATATCTTGAGTAAAAAAAGACGTGATACGATTTATCATACTATGATTTATTTTACTAAAAAAAACGCATGAATATCTGATGTAAAAACGTGCTACTGTACAAACAAATGTGCCTTTTTTTTTTTTTTTTTTTTTTTTTTTTTTTTTTTTAGTATCAGCTGATTTTGTACACTGAATTTAGTTACTGGTTACTGGATAATATTTGTCAACTAGTTAAGAAAGAAATGTGTTAAAAATATATCTAAAATATAAAATAAACAAAATCCAACTTTTGAGAACTTTTAATTAATACATTGCACATTGTCAAAATAGCATTTAGTCGGAATACGTTATACATTCACAGTTATGAAAACAAGCAATACATAACAAATATAAAAAATACTGCACCCTGTTGAAAAAAAAATTCAAAAAAATGCAGTTTAACATTTCATAATAAAAATTTAGACACCAGCATCCATTTTTTAATGTTTTTCTTTATACTGTCAATATAAAAATAAAATACACCTATGAAGAATAATATCTTTTCTCATATAGAGATTCAATAGCTGCATCCAGTATTAAATATTTCTCGTTTAAAACTATATTAATTAAAGGGATGGTGGGAAAAACTAATCATAAAATAAAATTTTTGGATGAAAAAACGCCAAAATAAATATATCCTATATTTGAATTTACTATAGACACTTCTAATTTAAAAAAATAAACATTAGAGTACTCAAAAGCACTAACTAATAAATCGGACGAGCACACTAACTGAAACAAAGCATAGATCTTAATAATAATAATAAAAAAAACACAAAACTTAGTCAAATACCTATACCACTGAAACTAGTACTACCCATATGTGGCGTTTATACTTTGTGTTGAATGTGAATTCAATATCCTTACACGACAGATTACAGGACAATCTAAGAATCCACAGCGGTAATGAAAAGCAGCTGCCACTGTGTTTTTGCTATGCTTTTACATTCCCAGCATGCGATGGACAGTAATGGAACCATCCACACTGACATTCGTTACTTGGCTACAATCCATGCGATACGGGAAAACTGCCACTTCGTCTCCGTCCACGATCAAGACGTACCTGTCGTCAAGACACAGGATGTGAACTGCGACTTCGGATCCAGCAGCGATTGGATTTTCTTCCCTGACTTCTTCTCCCCAGGTGCCACCTTCTCGGGAATTCATCACCAATTCGTTACCGGGTTCCCATCTAGGATTGAAGTGGAGTGCAATATCCATGTCGGAGTCTCCGTACAGCAAGTTGATCTCGAATCTAAAAGAACGAGTTTAAAAATTGCATTTAAAAACATAAGAACGAATCCTCGACTGTATTAGAGATGCATTTTAATTGATTTACTGAAAGTGAAAAATGTTTACCAATACATTGGATGTTGTAGTCGTCATACCCGTATTACTACTTCAATGAGTATGACACCATATTCGTCATACCCGGATTACTACTTCAATAGGCATGACGACATTTTTCGTCATACCAGGACTACTCTTTCAATGGGCATGACAACAATTATCGTCATACCCGAACTATTACTTCAATGGGCCTGACGACATTTTTCGTCATACCCGAACTACTACTTCAATGAATCTGACGACATTTTTCGTCATACTCAGACTACTACTTCAATGGGTATGACGACAGTTTGTCATACCCGGATTACGACTTCAATAAGCATAACGCCATGTTTCATCATACCCGGATTACTACTTAAATGGACATGACGTTTTTCGTCATGACAATTAGCCGTAATATATTGAATGCATTACATTTTCTGTAGTTCTCATCTATTAAATCCTAGCAGGGTTATATTCCATCATACTGTTGATGGGTCACGTTTTTGCAGTCTATTACTTGAGCGCTATTCATGAAAATACGGTCGCGTTTCACACAGTCGTCCGCTCATACATTGTGGTAACTCTTCGAAAAGATTCGATTCCTAAAATATCTTGTCGACATAAATAAAATTAATACATTAAAAACGATTTTCATTTATTACTTGAGGTGTGATGTTGTTACTCATCACCGAGAAGAAAAAAAAAGTACCCAGTGTGAATTTTCTCTATAATCGTTGTATTGCCCTCGAAGGCAACTATTTTGAATAATAAAATCAAATTCTATCAAAAAAAAAAATAATAATAATAATAATTCTATGCTAGCCTTTGAACTTTTCATTCCACCTAATATAAATAGCTGAAAATAAATTTTCTTCTTTATTTTTAATTTAACTAAGCAATTTGTTGAATACTTTATTAACATACAAATTGGTAATATATAAATAGATAGATATTTGGAACGGTTATATTATGATATATTAATTCATATTTTGCACAGAAATATAATAAACTCACCGTGAAGGAGAATCGGCAACTTTTCCAGACACGAAAACTCCTTTTCCAGGTCCGAAACCACCAGGAAGAGCCATTGTCACAGGTGTAGTCTAAAAAATTTTAAAAATTGAATTTAAATAAATTTCATAAGTTGTCACTGTCAAAAACGTTATATCAAGTTTTTAAAATTTATCTAATTTGAACAATGGTATTTTAATGAATTGAATCTTTGGTAAATTAAATGTAAAATTATCAGACGACATTTTAATTTCAAATAGTTTGTTGCCAAATATTTTTTTATTCCAAAAAATCTATTTTTTTTTTTTTTTTTAATCCTTTCATTCTAAAAGTGTATTAATTCTCTTTTTCATAGTTAAAAATAACTTATAGAAGTTGTTAAAAATACTCAATGAAAACTTATTTTGCAAGTTAGCAAAAGGTTTGCTGATTTATTTTTATTTCCAACTTGCTCTTCCCCGCAAAAATAAAATGTTGAGGACGAGACAGTTAAAAATAATTTAGTCGATAAACAAGATAGAAAGCAGCTTCTAAATTATAGATTTTATTATTATTATTATTATTATTGACGAGAAATAAATAACTAGTAAATGATAATAACTTAAAAACAATTTTTTTTTTCGAACTAAATAACTAATTCGCTACTTTTACAAAATTGCTTTAAATTTATCCATACACTTTTGACAATCAAATTTATAATCAGTAGCTCGTTTATATTAAGTAATCATCATATACTTAAGAATGCAGATACTTACAGCTCGTAGGGCTTGGACGGTCTTGTCATCGAATGCATCGATATCGATATCAGGAATATGAGCAGGAAAACGCACCTACAAAAAAAAACCTTAGCATTGCAACACAATAATTAAATATATTGTTCAAGATTTTATACTTTATCGAATTCGGTGAAATTGCAATAAAAATTTTCATCCTATTAGAGAAATTTCACTTATCACCCCAATGGTCCCAAATGAGTCATCGGAACTTCAATTAATATTTATAGTTTACTTGCAATGCATTTTTTTCGTAAATATAACGTTTATGAACCATTCTATATCAAACGCGAATACTGGAGAATGGTCTTTGTTGTTCATTAGTTTGGGAATTGTTTTTATTTAATTAAAAAATAATTAAAATATTTTCATAACTTCTTGCTACAAACCAGTTAAAAATAAAATAAATCCGGACAAAAAAAAAAAGACTGAATTTTTTAGTGTTAAATTATAGTTCCCAAATTATTCTGCAATATACCTCACATTAAAATTTGTATTTGTGTCCCTATGTAATCCATACAAAAGTTCAAAGTACATCTTATACCACATACAGAGACATTTAACTATATTTTAACACAACAGGGACATATTGATATTTAACCGTTTCTAAAATGAATAGGAAGATTTGTAATTCAATAATCTGTAGACGAAATGGCTGGCTCTTATCAATAACACTATTTCATTTTATAGAAAGATCCTATTATTGGTTCAGATATTGTACAGATCAGATTTGCATAATTCTTTCAAGACAATCGATTGAAACAATAATGGTTTCACGGATGAAGAGTAATTCCAGCAAAAAGAAAACTTCAACAATTCTGCTAACTCAATGCAAAAAAAGATCAGTTACTTATATATTTTATTAAAATGGATCATGTTGATTTTTTTACCGATATTCTTCAGACTAGTTTCACATTTCATTCGATATCATGTTTCACTCGATTGTCTTGATATTCATATGAACAAAAGGAATTTTTTTTTTAGTGAAAAGAAGAAATTTCAGCAAGTCTGCTAACTTACAGGAGGACAATCAATTGTCACAGATTCCAGTTTGATGTCGCCATCAATGACCACAGAGCAGGCAGCACAAACATCGAGCCTGTGTGGGAAAGTTGGCAGAGGATTTCCATTGACGAATGGTATGAATCCCTCTTTGGCAGCAACGATGCACCCCACGATGCGGTCTCCAGGTGCAATTGGTGAACCTTCCACGCTCTGTTCATCGCCCCACGAATCGGCACAACGGTTGTTGCAGACAATGGCGTTGTCAGGGAAACGAGGATTGAAATGGTACATGATGTCAGCGTCTTCTTTGGCTCCACATTGGAAGTTCACGTGAAACCTATAAAAAAATAATTTAAGCTATACATATAATGATAAAAAAGATTGTATAGCATCTCCAGGTGTACATATTAAATGATGTTTTCACGAATTTAAATAAAATACGTCGTAAAATGAAATGGAAGAGACTGGAGAAAGGATAAGATGGCTCAGAGTTATAAAGACAAACTATAGTAAATGCACTTTAAAAAGCAATTTATTTGAATTGGATTTTTAACAGATTGTTAAAAGATATGGCATTGTTTGAAATTTAAAAAATTGAGGTGTAGTAAAACTATAGATTTGTAAAGGCTACAGGCCGCATAATACTTACTGCAATTTGGCCGCAGGCAGCACAATTGAAAACTATCCAATTGGAAAATTATCTAAAAATCATCTGCTTTCGTAACTTTTTCCTTTATTTGCGATTTAATTTTTATAAATATTAAATTTAATAAACTTTCAATAAAGAGTTAACAATGCATTTTAGAAGTGGCAAAAATGGCCGAGTTATTCAAATTGTTTAACACATAAATGAATTTTAAATAAAACATTTCCCTTTTTCTATTAAAAAATGCATTTGGTACTGTTTTTTTTTTTTTTTTTTTTTTTTTTTTTTTTTTAATAGGATATTTGTAGAGCACAAGAATGTCTTTTAAATGAGGGCAAATATTATATACATTTAAAGTTGTAAAATTACTTAGTTATAAAAAAACTGTTTTTTATAGAAACACGAGTTCAATAAAAATCATTGAATTTATATCACAAATTCTTCTTAATTCATTAGTAAAGAACATAATACAGAAAATTAAGGAAAAGAGTCAGGAGTCGGTATAAAAACTTCGACTCAGGAATCGGAAATGTTTTGGCCGATTCCCAATCCTTGCTTTAATTTTTATGAAATAGACGCATCGATATAATTTTTGTCATTTTCCCAAACACATCTGTACAATTAAAATCAGAAATCTTTACATTTTTGTAAGTAAAAGGAATTATTAAAAATAATAATAGTAATCTTACCTATCAGCACCACTAGGTACCTCACCGGTGAATACCAGCATGTCACCATAAAATGTATTTTTAGGAATGCGGAGAACCATAGGAATAGGCTATTTGAAAAAACATTGAAAAGCGTGAATATTAATTTTATTATCATTTGTAATGATATTGTTAAATATTTATTAAAATAAGGATTACTCAAAATCAAGCATATTTATAACACAATGGTATTGAGCATAAAATGTTTTGTTCTAGGGTAATTTAAGTTATTTTATTTACATTTTTAAAGGATAAAATAAAAAAATATAAACATTGTGGATAGATATACAGTCATTCTTTAAAACTCAAATGTATTAATTGGATGCATAAGATTGGTTATGACGAACATCATCAGAATAAGATTGGATCACAGGAAGGTCTTCTGCCATCCCATGCTTCCCTATTAAAAGGCACAGTTGACATATACCCAAGTTAGCGATTACATATTTACTTTCTTTTCCATATTCTTTAAAAATATTTTTAAAATTTACATCGAATTCTTGTTTTAGGTGTATTTTTATTAAAACTTATACTTTTTAACACCACCAAGCATAAAATAAAGTGCTCTTGATTTTTTTTACAAAAATTTTATTACTACATTTACATATATAATTTTTTCAAAAATGCTTATAAAAATATTGACTGATATTCAGTATAATATTTGCTTCGTCCATTTATTTTAAATTATTTTTTTATCTCTTGATTAAATATGCTTTTTAAATATCCATCAATAAAATTTATTAAATCGCTAAAAATGGATTTCAATCTTAATTAAGAATCAAATAATCTAACAGATGTATTAAAATTGCTCTAAATGAAAGGGGGATCGTTGAGCATTAAAGTAACGATAAAAAAAATAAAACGGAACTTCATTTTTTTTTTTTGTTCGATGTACTGGAAAAAAAAAATTTGTATAAAAAGACGAAAAAGATTATTGCTGAAAAGTCAGCAATGAAGGAAAACTTACCAATGAATTAAGAGGCACATGAATGCCATATAGGGTAATATCTCCCCACATGGCAATGTGCGTGACGTCACACAGAGGCATACCATCTCTGTGATTATAAGAAATAAAAGGTGAACCATTCACTTCGACCTAAAATTAAAAAAAAATAATAAGTCCACGGTAAAACAAGAATTTTCCAGGCGCGACTTTTCCCCCCTCTACTGCGCATGCTTATGAAACAGTTTAAAAGTGTGAGTTAATCGCTTCAAATTCCTCAACAGAAAAATTTTTTACAGCGTGCCCGAAAATGATGTCATAATATATTTGTTATATCTTCGGTAATATTATCTATTTTTTTTGTGAAAGGGGGGGGTGAAAAATGATTTTAAATCTTGTGGGTTGCATGTGGCAATAAAAGAATGTTGTCATCAATATAATTAGAATGTTGAACTCTGTCCTTTTATAGGAAGTGTGGGTGTGGTGCGCGCGCCAAGAGTTTTGGAAAAAAGGATACATTTAAAAGTCTTCGGTATTTCGAAATACAGAAATACATGCAAAAAGTTGACGATTGTGGATATTTTACCACTTTAAATTAATGCGAGAAAAGCGTGTAAATTTAGAATTTGGGGCTAATTAACTGTCAAGAGTTAGAAACTTCAGAACTTATATGCTTCTAATCATCAAAAATTACATCTTTAAAAAAAATACAGCTCTGAAATTGTACATAAACATAAATATCCGGACTATACGCACTTCATTATCCTCACCAGCAATTGGAGCTTTAAAATTAACGTCATTCACTAAAGAACTTGG
The DNA here is from genome assembly GCA_021605075.1 of Caerostris darwini. NCBI lineage: Eukaryota > Metazoa > Arthropoda > Arachnida > Araneae > Araneidae > Caerostris > Caerostris darwini. The sequence goes on along the minus strand of BPLQ01003416.1, from coordinate 86,759 downwards.
TTAAGTAAATGATAAGAATTTTTGGAACGGAGATCAATGCTCTTAAAAAGTTTTTTTCTTGAATTAGATACAACATCAATTTATAGAAATTTTACAAATCCAGTTACAACAGTTGTAAATATTTAAATGTCCAAATGAATGCAATAGCGAAATTTAATATTGTTATCGTCATTCCTCCTACACACTGGCAAGAGCGACTCTTTTTGGCATTCAGGAGAAATGGTCAGTTGGCATCGAGACTCTCACCCGAGAGGAAGTATGCGCTAACATACGCTCCCGCCGAGAAACATATAATTTAGTCTATCACAAGAGGAAACACAATCATGCGTATATCAAACACAATCATGCGTATAAGCGTATTTCGCGCAGCCTGTGCATAGTTGAGTATTGGATTTTCGGCATGTAAATAGCGTTATTTAACTAAAAAAATATCAAACCATTTATCATTTCCAATTTATAATGCAAACGATTTTAAACTATCCAACTCTTATTAAATTCTTAACTATATATTTTCTCAAACCAATACTTTAGATTTAGTAGGCAAAGAATAATGAACTTTAGATTGTACCTCAGATTATTATTGGTAATGTATGCAGTTAGCATGCAAGAATACTGAAATTCAAATTCGATAAACCACTAGTAGTGTCTATTGCTTTCCAAAAATGGTGGAGACGCAATGGCGATTGTGACAATGTGTGTAAAGCGTCTCGAGCCAATTATCAGGCTGCCTGGAAGGATAATTTCGGTTTTTCTCCCACACAACATGCAAATGCGGGGCAGTTAAAACTAAAAATAGCCATCCCCTCATCACCTGTCTTTATGGCATACACACATGGAATACCACAAGGCCTACCCTTGTTTAAAAAGAAAAAATTGCACTTGGATGAAGTTTCATCTTCAAACCCTCAGCCAATTGCAGGTATGGTCAGATTATGTCATGCTCACTAAAAGAACCTCTGCCCAACAGAAAAAAAAAACTCGTTTTAAAGACACATTTCAATTTAAACCTATTTTTATGTTATTTTACTTTAAACATTTTTCTTAACAATAACTATGTAATCTTTTGTTATGATTAATTCTTAATTATGATGGAAGTTTTGTGGTTAAAAAAAAACAAAAAGAAAGTACCTAAAAAAATTTACATACATTGATTGGCCTTTGCCATGAAAAATCATATACACATTCTCAGATAATTGATCTTTGCCATGAAAAATCATACGCACATTCTAAAATGATTGGTCTTTGCTGTGAAAAGTCATATACATTTTCAGATGATTTTTCTTTGCCATGAAAAATTCTATATACATTCTCAAATGATTGGTCTTTGCCATGAAAAGTCATATATACACTCTCGGATGATTGGTCTTTGCCATGAAAAATCATTCTATTCTCATGATTGGTCTTTGCCATGAAAATCTCATTCTCAATGATTGGTCTTTGCCATGAAAAATCATATACACTACATTCTCATATGACTGGTCTTTACCATGAAAAATCATATATACTACATTCTCATATGATTGGTCTTTGCCATGAAAAATCATATATACTACATTCTCATATGATTGGTCTTTGCCATGAAAAATCATATATACTACATTCTCATATGATTGGTCTTTGCCATGAAAAATCATATACACTACATTCTCATATGACTGGTCTTTACCATGAAAAATCATATATACTACATTCTCATATGATTGGTCTTTGCCATGAAAAATCATATATATACTACATTCTCATACGATTGGTCTTTGCCATGAAAAATCATATACACTACATTCTCATATGGTCTTCTGGTCTTTGCCATGAAAAAGCATATATATTACATTATCATATGATTGATCTTTGCCATGAAAAATCATATATACATTCTCAGATGATTGGTCTTTGCCATGAAATATCATATATGTATTCTCATAAAAAAAATTTCCGCAATAAAAATCAACTCGAACTTATACGTTAAAGAAATTTAAAAATAAATTACCTCATAGGCATCGACAGTTGGAGTAATCTTAATCAAGAAAGGCTGTCCTGGAGCAAAAGGCATGTCGCCGTCCCTCTCCTCATCTCCCCAGGCCTCGTCCAATCGGCTGTTTCGAACGACACACCCTTCATCAAAACGAGGGTTAAAATGGAGATAGTTGTTGGCATCGGTTTCGGCATTTTTCAAGTTGATGGCGAATCTGGAATAAAAAATACACTAAGTTTTAAGAAAATAAAATTATCGAGAAGAATAAAAAGATAATAAACAAATTGTCATAAAGGATTCATTTTTTTTTTTTTTTTTTCAATAACTTAAGATTTTAGATATTGGAATTTTTAGTTGTGCCCATCCAAAATGTAGGAGTTGTGAACTACTACTTAAGGTATGAAAAATAATGACCTTGAAGAATATATCAGAAAATGTCAAACTTTTCCTGAAAGTTAAACTAAAATTTAATAATTAGGCAAGTAATAATTTTAGTTTGAAAGATAGTTGGTAAGTTAGATTAAATAACTGAAAATTTGTTATAATATATGTTAAACTTCCAGCTATCACCATCATAAAAAGTTTTCAAAAATGTTATCAGAATACATTGAAACAATTTGAGGTGGTTGTTGTTTTTATCTTGTTTTGTTTTTGAAAATTTAAATACTTCATAATATTTAAAAGATTTATATATATAACATTTCGTGTAACACATCTACAATTCATTTGTAATAATTTTAAAAAGGCGGCATTCTATAAAAAGAGTGGAAAAATATAGCATGAAAGCAAGAACTAATCGTTTTTACAAGAATTTAAATATATACTACAACTTACTTTTCTCTTCAATATACACTTGTAAACAAGAAAACATCCATTATGAAAGAAAGAATAGGATAAAACTTATTGCACATGTTGTGCAATTACCTAGCGTTTCCTTATTTTCTTTACCTTGAAGTTATATTTATAGTCTTTTGTTAGAGGTTTTTTTTTTATTGTATTTGCATAAAAAAATACAATTCATGGTCACAGATACATGAGCATATTTTAAGGCGGGAATTTTTGGGACAAGAAAAAAAATATTCTGTGAAGTGATTATCTTTGATTTTAATGTATTAATGATATTCAGACAAACATTCTTAACAGAATTCCAATGATTTGTTGCATGATATTTGTTTGAAAACCTCATTTATAAGAGTAAAACATAGCTCTAAAAATGTTAAATCACTAATTATCAATATGGATAAAAGAATGATTTATAAAAAGTAAACAAGCAGTTTGACTGCGTTCTGTCAATGATTCTTAAAAATTTTTTAAAGAATATTTTTAAAAAATTTAAAAGTTAAATTAAAAATTAATTTTTTATTTTTATTTTCTATTGACTTTTATAAAAGAAATTAAAAAATCTGAAAAAAAAATCTCATTTAAAAATATAACTCCAAAGTTGAAACACAGGCTAATAAACGTTCCAAAAAAATTACATAAATTTAAAGTAAAAATAACAGAACAAATCTCAAGTGATATTCAAATTTCCAGTTGTGACTGTCATTCTTTCTAACAAATTTATTTTATCTATCTACAATTAATTTTTTGTATAAGATTAAATATAACCATTTCCACTAAATATTTTAAAAATTCTAAATTATCTTTATTTTTCATTTACTAAAAAATAATTTCACTTATTTTATTTATCCAAACGATTTTTTTTTCCCCGTCTTTTCCTGGTTGCCAATTTCTATAAACCAATTTTCATTAAAATCAAACGATAATTTATTAAAAACTGGATAATTTACGACTTAATGTGAAAAAAGTGCAACATTAATAAGTGATGAAAGTGATGAAAAAAAAAACTTGAAATGAAAGTGATGAACTTTTCTTAGCAGGTCAAGATTAAAATATAAGTATTCTTTCTTTAAAAAACTTAACTACCATTGCGAGAAGTTCATGACACCAATCAAACAAATGTATTTCATTGCCCTCAATGACTTAACAGGGAAGTCACAAGACTCAACATTTTATGGCCTTCATTATCTACCACGAGTAACATTCTTTTTAGGTGATATCATCAACATTTACGTCACTAACAAACGCGTGGGCCTTCAAGTGGTTTTATGCCGCTAGAAAGGAACCGGTAATCGATGATGCACCGGACAGTACGAGAAACCTACATTGTCCGATGACCTTGGCTTTCGTAACGATCAAAGGCTATTCTAGTTACAAAACCAATTTAAATATAGATGTGACAAGCGAGGGCACTGGTCAAATTAAATGAAATCTAGCATACAATTCCACCCCACCCCCTTTCACTTGGTCTTAGAATCTAGAAAATTACTCAGGGAAAGTTTTGGATATTGCCAGTAAAGAATATAAATAGTCTTAATAAGACTGTAATTAGATATTAAAAGTTACCAGTGAAACATATAAATAGTCTTAACAAGACTATAATTAAATACTAAATATATTAAATGCTACCAGTGAAAAATATAGTCTTATTAAGACTATAATTAATTATTAAATGTCACCAGTGAAGAATATAAATAGTCTTAATAAATTTTTTTTATATCTACTGAAGTAGATTTTAAAACTTGCAATTGTTACGCATTTCATATGGTAATTTTAAAATTAAACAAAAAATTAAGATTTAGCTTCTTAAATTGTTTCAAGATTTTATTAAAAATTTCTTTTTACCTATTTCCATGCAACAAAAATATTTGTGCTTATGTATGCTTATTTTATTTCTTTTTTAAGTTAAAAATTATCTCTCCCAAAATTAAAATCTTGCATTATAAAATTAAAGAATGCTCATTTAACGTATTATACTAATAAAGTAAAAATATCTATTGCAATGATGTCATTTATATGAAATTTATCATTTACAAACATGAATAATTCATTTCAATTTTAAGAAAGTGCATCTAACAAAAAGGGATCAAATTAATTTCATGAAAATTATAAAGTACTATTTAAAAATAACTGCTAATATATAATTTGTAAAATTTATTTAGAAATAGTACAACCATGTATATGAATCCTTTACCAAAACCTTTCTTCAAAAAAAAAAACCCACCCCAATTTTTTTTTTTTTTTTTTAATTAAATAAACTAAAATTTTTTAAAACAATGGAATTGATAAAATAATTATACATTTTATTGGCATATCAATTCGCTTTACATATTATCTCATATCTGTTTGCAAATTTATTCTATTGCGAATTAATAGAAACATTAAATATTCCAATTGCTATTCAAAGGAAGAGAATGTCAAAGCATATTAATTAAAAAGTGAAAGAAAAAGAATATTAAATTTTTTAAATAAAAAATGGCATATGTGATTAAATTTTATATTAATATTTAATTCATAATTTGCAAACATTAATAGCAAAATTTTAAATAGTTTAATCCACTAAAAAAAAAAAAAAAAAAATAAACACACAGATAAAATTATTTAATTTCTGTAAATTAATCTATTTGAAAATATTTGTCAATTGCAAAAAAAAAAAAAAAATTTTAGCAAATAAATGGTGATTTTAAATTAAAAGTTATTAATAAATAATTACCTACTCTTTTCAGTGATATGCAATTTCCAGAAATAAAATGGCTCACATAAATGAGTGAGCAATTAAGAATTTTCCAGAAAAAACGTGTTCGATAATAGTTAAATTTTAAAAAAATTTCCCACAAGATTATAAAATAATATTTATATTCTGAATAAAACTAAACCTACAATATTCTACAAAATGTTTTCACGTTACAGTTACAAGAAAAGTAGTAGAAATAAATAATTGTAATTGATTGTAACACGAAAAAAAAAATACATGATTAGAATGCTAATTATTAGATGATCAGAATGCTTATTCCAAATAATATAATATGTTGTTGTTTCTTATCCCACTTGGCTGGCCAAGCCCACGAGCCCATATGGACTCATGATTGAAGGGGAAGGAAGCAGCTTCTGTTGTGATGGAGCACCCGTAGGTAGAAGCCTGACTTTTGCTCCGTGGCGCTCTTACAGTCATAGAGGACCGGGACCTACGGCTTAAAGTGGATTCCGAACCACTATAAACATCCACGGCACCGCCGGGATTCGAACCCGAAACATGTGGTACCGAGCGCCAGAGCACTAGACACTCGGCCCATTCAGGTCCCAAATTTGCCAACGGCACGCAGTGTTCCCAGGTGGTCACCCACCCAAGTACTGACCGCGCCCAATGAAGCTTAACTTCGGTGATCTAACGAGAACCGGTATATTCAGCATGGTACGGCCGTTGGCATATAATATAATATTGTTTGTTAAATCCAAAACATTGAGAAAAATACATTAAATCTTTTGATGTACTTTTTATTATACATTTTCAGAAAAATTAAAATAATACTTTTAAACCCAAATATATCTCAGAAAAGTTTTCGTATTTAATCTAGACATCCAAAAAATCGTCTGCGTTATTTTAATTTTCAAAAATAATTTTAAAAAATTTTTTCCATATAAAATTTAAATCGTTTGCTTTATAATAAATAAAATTGTTTGCTTAGAATATTAATTAGTTTTTTATATAGTATTGATTGGCAACAGTTACCACCATGACTGCATCAAACAAGTGTGTGTCGTTAGAGATTCTATTTTTGCAGTTTTAAAATAATTAATCTAGAAATCTAAATATTCTGATCTAAGAAGGTTTGCAGAAAATCGAAAAAAAAATTTTTCTTCAATTATTAAACAGGATGAATGGAGGAGTTTTGATTTTTGGATGCAATTTCATCTGATAAGGTAAGTTTGTTCGAATTTATTAATTACGCTATAAGATAAGTATGAGTATACATAAATTTTAATTAAATTGTTAAACTATCGTGCAGAAATCTTGATCAATAGAATGCCCTCCAAATTCTACCACCATAATAATGCTAAGCATTTATTTTGAATATTAGGTTGCTGTTGTTTTAAAATTGCTCATAAGTTATTAACATGTTTCTTTAGTCACCAGATTTGAACCCATTAAAACATGATTGGTAATGATTTGAGAATAGAATCTGAAAAAAATAACATTTCTTGTAAGAAGCAGCTAAATTCTGTAATAGAAAAAAATGCAAAAAAGGCATTGAATTTACTAAAAAAATTAATTCAGTTCTACACTAAAAGATTAAAAAGTGTTCTTAAAACTCGGGGATATCCAAAAAAGTAATTAAAGATTTAATAAAAAGTTCAAATATCTTTATTAGACTAAACCGTTCTTTGTGTGAGTATCATTCTTTCTTTTTAAAGATTTTGTTCTAAATAATTATAAAAAAAAAAGTTATATAACATGTAGTATACCTCATACTCAACTGTTTCAAAGCAATACATTTTCATTATTTTAATATTTGTTTTATCTAAGAATATGTGTAAATAGCACGATTATGCGAAATTCGTTTTGTGAGGCACTCTATAACTTTTTGAATATCGATTAAAAAAAAAATTTTAAATTAAAATATGTAATCGTGCTTCCTCCTACACACTTGGCAAGGGCGCCCACTATGGGATTCGGGAGAAGTGGTCAGTCGGCCTTGAGACTCTTACCCGTGAGGAAGTACAGCGCAAGCTGCTGAGAAACGTTTAGTTTATAGTCTCTCATCCTGATAGGGATATATTTAACGCATTCCGGCGCATTAGTTGGCCTGCAGACTCTCACGTGGAGAGAAAGTATATTTTTCGCACCCTGAGCGTAACCGAGTTTCGAGTTTTCGGCCTAAAAATGGAGTTCTTCCACAAATCTATAATTAAATGTCTTTAAATGCATTAAGCATTGTATCTCTCTAATTGTATGCGTATGTAAATAAAGCAATGACTTCTTTAACTTGACCCCAAATATCTCAACCCAACTATACCCAGTTACAATATGGTTTCCCAATCTGCACACTACAAATGTTGATAAATATGGAAAAAGGATGTCACAAAAGTCAATGGACATCAAGATGCTTTTAGACAAATTCAAGAATAAAAAATATCGAGTCCTTTTTTTTTTTCTTCTTCTTATTTTAATAGTTAAATTTTAAGAAAGTAAAAAATATTATATAGTTTTCCAACGTTTTGAAAACATATTTTTCATTATAAATTCATTAAGATTTTCAGAAATATTATTAAATTGCTAAGATAGCAAATATGACTTTTTTCCTTTGACATAAATCGATTCAAAGAAATATGGATTAAAAAGAATGAAATAGTCCTCCATCGAGGTTTAAAGATTAATAACAATTCGTAGAAAAGAAAAATGAAAAATCTAAGCACTGTAAAACTTTCTGTAGCCTATATTGAAAATTTTTATTTCTCAATTTTCCCTTAAACTGTCCAAAGAGTGATCCGTTCTGCTAGGTTTCAAGGGCGTTCCACCAAAAGAAAAATTTTGTGAGTCTAACGAACCAGAGATGTTTTCAAAATCCATGATAAATCCATATTATTGGAAAGATACCCAATTTGAAAACTTTGAACTTGATCTAATTCACATCTCTGATGACTGTATTATAACTTAATCCAAATAACTTTTTGAGGCATTGAACCGTGAAGGTGTCCTTGAGCGGAAGGAAGGGAGATACTTGATTGAATCAGCTTAAAGCACTCGGTCTAAATGAAGTCTAATTCAATGAAGTATCAAGATAATGATCCTTAGCACATTCCTCTCTTTATAACTGCCATAAATTTATCCAAAACATATTCTCAATCACTGGATTTCAATAATTATATTCAAATATGTTGCATAATAAAGTTAAATTAGAAAATGATATTAAAATAAAATACCAACTAAAGAAAATGATAAAAAATACAACAAAATTAAGGCAGAAATGACAAGAAGTCTTCATCAATGGTGCAACAACCACGTGGTGGGCCAAGGCCGTCCGCCTAGCGGCAGATTTTGAGATAGATGTTTTTTTATGGGTAGGGTTGTCAACTCTACACAAAATGCTGTACAGTCATGTTAGACCGGGACCAACTGTTTAAAGTGGATTCCGAACCACTACTAACATCCATGACACAGGCGGGACTCGAACCCGAAACCTGTGGCATCCAGCGCAAGTCACTAGGTCATCTTGTGCACACGAGGGCTAAACAGACCGCCATCTAAAGTTTAACGTGGATTCCGAACCATTAACAAACATCCATGCCACCACCAAGATTCGAACCTGAAGCCTGTGATATTAAAGGGCAGAGCGCTAGCCACATGGCCATCATGCCGTTGCCCCATAAAAAGGTTAGGAAAATTAATATTGAGAAGTTAAAAAGCTATTGTGAATGCTACAAGATATCTTATGAATTAATAATTAATATTAATATTGTGAAATTCTTATTTTTTCCAGTTGATTTTTATTTGCATCAATTAACTTTTGTGAAATTACTTTTCGTTTACTTAAAAAAGCTGATTAAACAAATGAGTTTCATTATTTAACTAAAATTATGTGATTAGTTTTGCTTATAATTGTATAAAGAAATTTAAGAATTCTTATCAAAATCATTCGATATTAACCACAAGATATTACGTTTTTTCTATAAAATTTAGAATTATCTATTCGCTTATAGAAGTAATTATAGTTACATACTAAAACAAAATATAAAAATTCGTAAGTTTAAAAATAATAAATATATTCGTTAAATTATTTTAACTAATTTAGTTTTGTAACCTTGAAGATTCGAAAGTATTTAACTAAATACCTCAAAATATTTATTTAGTGATTTGAAAATGTTGGCTAATACTAGAAATTTCAAAACGTCAAATAAAATTTTTTCCCCTTTCCTCAAGAAATTTTACAATGTAAAATTCCATGCATGTGTATTGTTCTGTCTGTGCTGACGAGAGAATTGTAAAATTCTCTTTTATTACAGTTTTTAAAGGGAAAAGGTGGCAACAAATGGAAACCGCACATATTTATTTTCAGTAAGAGAGCATTCATTCCAGACGTAATCTTACTCAGACATCAACTTCGAAGATAAAAAAAAAATGTTATTACAGAGTTTTGAAACAATTTCGTTTCAGAATAACATAAGTTCTTATCTTTCTTAATGTTCTTTAAAAAAAAAAGAATACACTTTTTTTCATTTCTTACGATAGATAATATCCGAGGTTGATATGTCAAGACATCTAGAGTTTAAATTGAATTCTACCATATATAGAAACGACAGTTGTTTAAATGTTATGTACAAGATTTCTTGTATTCTAGTTGATTTAAAAATAAGTTATATTTCAATGAAAATTAAAATCGAAAATTTTTTTAGTTTATAAGCAGAATAATTTTACAAATATATAAAGAAATTTAATGATGTTAAAAATAAAAAAAAATGACATTACGTTAAAAAATTAAGTAAAAAGTCTAAACTAAAAGAATTATGAATAAATACGATTAATTTTATAATATCAGATTATAGGAATTTTAACTGTACTATATAACCTAACTTATGAATACATACATAGTCAATAAAATTTGAAATAACTATAGGATATAGCAATTTTTATGGAACAACTTGCTATGAATTCGAAATTAAAAAATTAAGAAACGTGCTTACTATTTTTGTTACCAAAAATGAAAATGTCACAAAATGTATAGTACATTCTGGTCAAAAACATCTCCCACGATGAATAATCTGTATATATGAATCGGTAATTTTCTTTCAGATAATAAATTACATTATTTATATTGAATTATTAAGGTGCTGCAGTTCGGTGCCGTAGGTTTTTAGGGTTCAAGTCCCGGCGGTGTCGTGGATGTTTGTAGTGGTTCGCAATCCACTTTAAATCGTAGGTCCCGGTCTAATATGGCTGTAGAGCGTAGGGTTGACAATCTTATCCCGTAAAAAGAAAAATGTTTCTCCTCTCGAAATCTGCCAGTAGGCAAACGGCCTTGGCCCACCATGGGGCTGGATGACGAAGAAGATTATGTAAAAGCTTTATTTCTATTTCTCATTTTCGAAAAAAAAAATTTATTTCCTTTTATAAAATGAACGTATCAGTGTGTAAATAGATTAGGGTGTATAAGAAAACGATTATCAAATTAAAAAAATTATGAAACTGCAAAAATCTACATTTCTAGAAATTAAAACTATTTATCATAAATTGATGAAAAACTGAGGTAACAAAACGTGCAAATAAAATTTCACAGAAACAAATAAATAATTTAAAAATTAAAGAATAATACAAAATAAAATTATGAATTGACCAAGTTAGTAAGAAAAAATTGAGTAAGTTAAGTAAATTTGATTAAGTTAGAAAAAATGCAAGTATGTTAATATTGAAAGTTCATAAAGCAGAAAACCTGATTATAAATTTAGTGATTCAATCAATTATCAGATTATTTAATAAATTTTATATGTAGATATCATGATTAAATTAAATTTAAATCTATGACGAGTAATAACTAATCTTCTATAGCGTAACAACCCCATGTTGGGCCAAGGCCATCCACCTACTTGCAGATTCCGAAACATGATTTTTTTTTTTTTTTTTCTTTTTTACGAGGTAAGGGTGTCAGCCCTACGTCTAACAGTCATCTTAGACAAAGGGCCAAGGCTTAAAGTGGATTCGAACCAATAAAAATATCCATGGCATCGCCGGGACTCATTAAAACCTGTGGCACCGATCGCCAGCATGCTAGTCATTTAGCCATTACAAGAAGACTAGGAAATTTAATATTGAAAAGTAAATAATGTTAGTTTTTTTACACGTTGAAATGCGCTGATATGAATTTCACGATATAATACAATTTCGGTCATGTCCATTCCGTTAATATAGGGAATTAATAAATCATTTCTGCATTTGGAGAGTATTCGACTCTGAAATATTTAAACATTAGATATTACAACATATAATGAATTGGATATATAATTTCTTCTTTTTGGCAAAACAGCCCGTTGGTGGGCCAAGACCGTCTGCCTACTCACAGATTTCGACACAGGAGGTTTCTTTTTATGGGGTAGGGTTTTCAGCCCTACACCCTACAATTTAAAGTGGATTCTGAACCACTACAAACACACATGGCACTGCCGAGACTCTAACCGGAAACTTGTGGCACTGAGCGCCAGAGCGCTAGTCACTCAGCCATTAGCCCGAGTAATAACTAATATTCTGAATTATTTTTGTAATTTGAAAAATATCGTAAATTATGCAGTGAAAAAATCACCATTCATTCAAATTTTTCCAAACATAACTGTATATAGACCAATTATGTATATGAAAGCGAATTTAATCGTAAGTTGAATATATAATCTTTAATAACTACAAGTTTATTCATTATTTGAAATTTATGAATTAGCTGCCCTCGTTTTTATTATAAGAAATAGTTTTATAGGGATTTTTTGGTGTTTAAATATTTTCCCTTTATTTAATAAAAAGAGTATTATAAAAGTGTATCATCCGCAAACCACTCGAGCAAACATCCGTTTTAAAATACCTCAGTAGATTCTGTCAATACAATCGCTTCCCAAATAAATACGTAAAACCTGTCACAAATGACCTTGCATAAGAATTCAATTGTTTATTTGCTTTTTGTCAAAGACATCTGCGCTCAACACAACGCGGAGGTATTAAGACGGAGACTTGACGAAAAAAAAAACCTTGAAACCAATTTCAATATACTTTTGCAATCGAAACACACATGTATTTCAATATGCAATCTAAGTAAACGCAAGATTAAAACAATGTATTAATTCTTATATTCCCTATTTTGTTACTTATTTTATTTTATCCACATAAATATATTCATTCGATGTTGTAATTTTATGAAGTTTGCAGTTTTGAGATTCAAATATTTTGATGAAAAAAAAAAAAAATAAGTGTACTGTATCAAACTTTTGAAAGAAAAAAAACTGAACTGATAGTATGAAATTAAATTTTCAAAATTCTATTGAAAATGAAATATGAATAAAGAATAAACAATAGGAAATATAGGAAAATTAATATCTGACACAGAAATTAAATATTATATGATAAGATTTAAATCTTATCGCAGATATTTAAAAAAAAAGATATTTAAAAATTGCATTCGAAAAATAACTTAGTATTAAATAGCTTTAATATAAATTCCATATAATTTACGTTAAAATTTAATATAATCGTCAAAAGTATTTCAAAACCTTTAAAATTCTCAGAAAAATAGTCATTATATCAATCGTTGTAAATAAAGTTTTTTAAACAGCGTTTGAAATATAGACATATTTTGTTAAAAACTAAGTTTGCAGTTTTAAGAATCAAATAATTTAATGAAAAATAAATACACTGTATCAAATTATTTTTTGAGGCAGTTTATTTCAAATAGTGAACTTTCAAAATTTGTCGCTTACGAAAAAGTAGTTTTTTGAATTATCTTATCTAATTTTATATCTTAACATAAAACTGATACGTTTAAAAAAATTTAAAACTTTTTGAAAAAAGACATTTTATAGAGAAAATTGACTTCTTGTTGTGAAAAAAAAGTGGAATTTAGAAATTCTGAAATACTGCGAAAGAATTCAACAAAATTTTAAATAAATGTTTTTTCAGTCGCAGAATATTTGATTCAACAATCAATTTGATAGCTAAATAGTAGTCACACAATACTGATATACCTATTTTCTGTAAAAAAAATAGTAAAAATCATACTAGTAAATATTCTCGAATTAATTATAGTACTGTAGATTAATTATGCTTATGGAAAATTTTTTCTTATACTTTTCTATGTAAACAAAGCACAGTTTTTTTAAACAATTCCCCTTTGTCTTTTTCATACAAATATTCTTTATAGTTAATTTCATATAATTTGTTATCATAACTTTAACTATTATGTTTGTCTTTAAAATGCTAAATACTGAAATCTAAATAATTGTTCGAGTCTTGTCTAAACAACGAACAATTGTACAAATTGCCGAGAAAAAAAAAAATCAAACATTTAATTGAGAAATACACTAGAATTTTAATATAATAAAAAGTCGAACTTTACTTGAAATCAAATTAACAACTATATTATAAAATTATATAAATTTTAGAAAAAATTTACCTCGTTGGTTCAGCAGCTACGCAGCCATGTAGATAAATGCTTGTTCCACATTCCAAGTTATCAGGTAATTTAACATTCAAAGGAAATCGCTGAAATTGAAAAGGAAAAAAATTTAATATTTTTATGAAAAAAAAATTGGCATCACTTTAAATTCAACATTAATAAAGCAGCTTTTCTATTACGAATAACTTAATCAAACTCATAAATTATAAATTGAAAATCTATTCAATATATTATGAAATAGCATTTCATTTAATAACACCTGACATTTTATTAAAAAAAAAAAAAAGTTAAAGTAGGATTTATAAAAATTAAATTTAAAAACAATATCTAGCAATATAAGAAGTGTTACAGTATCATGGCAAAATAGCTTCAACTTGGCCGTGAAACATCTTCATTTGGAATATTTATATTTCCTTTTCGCGCTTAAATAATAAGCTTAATTATTTTCAGTTATTTGTCACTTAAAAATAAGCTGTTCTAATACTATATGCATACCAAGCTTCTTTCTGATAGTTCAACAAAATATTTCACAACAGAAACTGGAACACTTTGTCAAAGTTGCTGATGTACATGAAAATATCTGAAAGTGTTATGATTATTTATTTATTTATTGTTTGTTTGTTTGTTTCTTATCCCACTTGGTCGATAGCAACATCTAGACCAAGTCCAAGAACCGGTGGGGTCTCATGGTAAGAGAGAAATGGGTGGGGCAGCTTCTGTTGTGATGGAACATCCGTAGGTAGATATGTTTGGCTTATACGGTCGTTTTGTTGTTGTCATCCAGTTAAAACTATCTTAATATAAAACTATATTTAGAATGTGTGCGTTTTTTTCCGTAATTTTCCTTATCAGCGTCGAATGACCCTTAGGTCAAGTGCCAGACATTCATACACATCCGTTTTTAAAGGGCGAAATAATTAAATTACTGTTTACGTTTTAATTATTAAACGGTTTTTCTATAAATATTCCTCCAAATGGTTTTAATTTTGGATAATTTAAAAAAATTTTGTTTGAAAAAACTAGGCTTAGATATTGAAGAGTTAATTCGTATTAATTCATTTACGAATCTAATAATCGAAATACAGTTTTTCCAAAATTTTGTGCAATCATTTTTATAAAAAATATAATGGGATTTTTAAACGACTTGATCCTTGTATATTTCATAACTATTCATTGTTATATTTTGATTAAATTTTTTCCTTTTAAATTCCATATTGAATGACAACAAAACTATAACTGTCTTAAATTGAATACAACTTAAGAAAGAGAAAAACAATCACATTTATTTTGAAGAATTCTTTAACTGTCGCGAATATCATGTTGTATAATACTCACAAAATTACCGACAAAATATTATTAATTTTAATAGTTGGTGAAGATATATAACAAATATTTTCCATCCTAAAATGGTTATTTTCAGGAATAACACTTAAAAGACCAACAATGATTCAAAATGCCAAATGGATGAATGTCATCAGAAATATATCCACAAAAAACCGGTTTTTTTTTTTTTTTTTTTTTTTTTTTTTTTTTTAATAAATTGCATTTATCTCTCAACAAAGTAATAAATAAAATCGTAACGATCATATCTTTATTTTAAAGAAGAAATAAAAATTACTGATTTCAGTATAATGACGTATGATTGCTCAGATTTATTTATATTAGTAAATTTATTATACGACAAAAAAAAATTACGAAACGATAACTTTATTAACATTATTAATTTAATTATTAGTTTAAATAAAGAGGCATTACAATTATTTTAAATTTTTGTCTAGAAAAATAGTACTAAATGAAAAAAAAAAAACATAATACAACAATTTAACTAGTTTTCAATTTTTTTTTTCAATTAGCAAAACTGTAAAATAAATTATGTAATTATTACGAATCGCATGCATTTGCATTTTATTATTTGAATAAATATGGCTTTTAAAAATCAAAAATACTTTAAGAAACATTTGCATATTTAATAAAAAAAATTACAAGATGGTAAAATATAATCAGTAAGTAAAATAATTTTTTGCAGATTATTTCATTTAATGTTATTTTATAGTTACAATATCATTAAGTTTATATGGATGTGTTTTCAATTCTAAATAAAATTATGAGCATTTTTTTTCATTTTAAATATGCTTTTCCAAATTTTTTAATTACCTGTGCAACGTTAAATGAAAAATATCGTGAAACCTTTTTTTCATTTAGTGTCACGTATTGACGTTTGGTTTAAACCCATTATGGATCAAAACCACAATGAGCAATGACAATTTTTTTTTAATGGTTTATTCTCTAATTTCCGCCTTTGACGCAAAACAATGAAGAAACGATAGATCCATAAAAGGTGGCCTTTTTTGTTACGTTTCAGAAAAACATACTCTACAAAAAAGAAAGACATTAAGTCTTATAATGGGGAAAAAATACAATGAACTTAAAAAAAAAAAAAAAAAAAATAAAAGGAAGACAGGAAAAAAAACGAATAACCCAATAAAAAGCTATAAGGGCGTGTAGAGATCCCATTATATTAAACATAATTTGAAAAATAGTAGCAATTTCTTCACCAATTTTCCAAAGCGCTCTGGCCTTTGGTACCACAGATTTCAGGTTAGAATCCTGCAACGGTTAGCGATTCAGAATCCACATTAAACTGTATGTCCCGGTGTAATTAGCCCAAAGTGTGCAAAAAAAAAAAAAAAAAAAAGAGCATTAATGACCGTAGAGCAACAAACTAAACCAATCTTCTTCATTGTCGCAACAACCCCATGGTGGGGCCAAGGCTGTCTGCTTGTTGGCAGATTTTGAGACCGGAGATGCTTTTTTTTACCAGGTAGGATTGTCAGCCCTACGCACAACGCCAGTTAAATTATAACGGGACATTAAAGTACGGACGGGTTTAAAGTAGATTCCGTACATAGACTAACATCCATGACACCACCTGGAGTCAAACCCGAAACCTGTGACCCGATTGCCAGAATGCTAGTTATTCGGCCATTAGGCTCCAGTAACAATAATTTAAAATTTCAAAATATGTTCTGTATCCAATCAGCTTAAACTATTTTAAAATAAATTTATATAAAAGTAACGCAACAAACAAAAATTAATAATAGTGATTGGATCTAAATATTTAACGTCTGAGTTTACATTAGTTTCTCAGAAAAATATTAAATTTGGAAAGAAAACTTAACATTAAAATTAATAACATAATTTTAAAAAATAAGAGGTTTCAATTTAAGTATCAATATAACCATTTATCCATAACATCAATTATATTGAATTTATAACTATTCATATGAAGTTCATGGACGAAATTCATTTAACTGTTAATAGTTTATTAACCATAAAAAATTTTTGGAGTGTAATTTGACATGACATCTACTATCAAAAATCTATGGTATTTATAGCAATCTTTATATCAATCTACTCATAGCAGTAAAATTTTCATCTGACAAGAATTCGTTACAGAATGCAATATTTCATTGTTGAGGAAAAAAAAAACCGGCTAAAGCCATTAAAAAAACCGCCTAAATATACACCTACCACACGTACAACCTTATGAAGTTCAATAGAAATGGAACACGTGTGAATCAAAACCCATAAACGAAATGGCGTCAAGAAAATCAATTTCCTTTTCAATAACTGCGGCTATAAAGTTTGAGGCGTAAAAATAAAATTTCTGCTGTGGTGGACATTTATAGAGTTAGGATATAGAGTAGAGTAAATGTAGTGTGTAGCGTTAGATATATAGAGTAAGGTTAATTTATATTTATTTATAGAGTTATGAGAAATATAATCCATATCACGGAAAAACATCGTCTTCCGAATTTGTATTATATTTTACGTTCTTGTTTTTTTTTTTAATTATAATATTCTAAATGGAATAAAATAGTCTTTATTCTTTAGACAATTTTTTTCAACAAGATTTTCAAGAGTGAAATTTTTTATTTACGAGTAGTATACATTATATGATATTATGGTTAGTTACGTTGAACATTTTAAATGTTTGACAGATATATTCTAAATTTTATTTGTTGTTGTGATTCATCCTCAGTGTCCGGCAGCGAAGGACGGACACCTCATACGTAGAGGTTTGGTTTGTCGCTCTACGGTCATTTTCTGCACACTTTAGGCTAATTAGACCGGGAGCTATACTTAAACCACTAACAAGCTCCCCTGTCACCGCCAGGATTCGAACCTGAAGCCTGTGGTACCAAAGGCCAGAGCACTAGTCAATTGGCCATCAAGCCTCCCTCATGAGTAGAGGGAAAGGGAGGAGCTTGTGTTGTTATAGAACACCCGTAGGTAGAAGTCTGACATGGCTCCGAGTCGCTGTAGAAAAAGGGCAATGCCTTCTGGGAGGACATTTTAGGGAGAACTACCCCGCATTTGCATATAGTATGGGAGAAAACCCGGAAAACTTCAAATAAGTAGTTGGACTAATGAAGGAAGATGCTTAACACCCTCACCATTTCCCTCCTTTTTGATAGTGTCTACATAAAAGTCTAAAACTCAAATTTAGCATTCCTCAAATTTCTGTCAAACCTCAACATTTTTTATCTCATTAATGGTCATAATGGCATTGTGATAGTTAATAGTTCACTTTTTTATACAGCAGCGTAGATTTTATTCAAAATTAAAGTACGATTTATAGTTGTAATTAATTATATTGAAATGCATTAACCACATACAAATATTTATTTTCTTTCTGTAAAAATATGAAGTTTTAAAATTCAGTTGACAAAAATTTATTAGCTCATTTTCCATAAGGTAAAAATTATATTTATTCATGTTTTATTGTATAGATAAATATTTTACGTCTTTGTTTTTACTAATGGTACCTAAAATATTCATGGAACTGTATTTAATACAGTTTAAACAGATGCTCAAAAATATTTTTATTTTGGAAAGTCGGCATAGAAATTGACATATTCTAAACAAATCAAACTGCCAACAGATGGCTATATCTATCCATTAAAAAGTGATTAATATGACATCTTTTAGACATGACATTTAAAAAAAAACATTTACAAATGCATTTTATTGCTTAAATAAAAAAAAATATTTGTTGATTGATTTTTTGGATAATTTTTAAATAACTGAATCACTGTCGCTTATGGAAATTAAAAATAAAATACATTAGAAATTCAATCATTAAAAAAAAGTATAATCAATAAAAATTGTATTTAATCAGAGAATATATTACTCAATTCATAAAAATATAATAGCATTAGTAAAAGAAATACAAAATTATTTTTTTCAACTGAAATAGATTAAAGTGAAATATTTCAGTTTTAGTAATAATTAGAATTAATAGAATAAACAAATACGAAGAATGATTTCATTTAACTAATGTATAGTCTATTTATTTTCTCAAAATAAATTATATCGTTTAATTTCCTTCTGTGAAATGTGATGAAATTTCGAGTGAGTAAGCAGAAAAAAAGTCTGTCGTGTCGTTTTTGATTTGACAGTTTAAAATACGTCACTTTAAGCGTCATTTATTTACTTTCCATCTCAAAAATATGTTTAAACACGTGTTTAAATTGAACTGAAATAGTTTCTACAGTGGAGGAAAAGGTAAAATAAATCAATCAATTTTCTGTTTAAATTACGTGCAATATTTAATGCTATAACAGTTGTTTTTAAAAAATGATTTAATTAAAAGTAAAGACTTCATTAAAAAAAATTAGGACAACTATTTCAAAATCTTATTTTAAAAAAGCTACCCACTATTGGCCGACTGATAATTAATGACCATAATCCAAAGAATCGATTACATCAAGGGAATAATCATTTATTATTAAAATATGTAAAGAAATGAAAAAAAAACAATATTTTGAAATAATGAAAAAAAAAACACAAGATGAATATTTTAATATATTTCGCTTTCAAAAATTATGAAATATTTTTAGTATTATAAATTAAAAGAATAAAATTGTAGTTTATCAATTTATTTTTTTTTTTTTCAAATATTTAAAACAAAAATACTTTATTAAGAATGTGACACAGTGGTTTGGATCGATGGTCAGAATACCTGAAATGACCTTTTTGGGATTTTCTTTAATATGGACACACAAAAGGGATAAATACGTTTGAAAAGTCCTCCTGGCAGTCAACATTTTTCCCCATTCCTTGCAGTCAGAGGGAAGAAATTTAACACATCAATATAATTTATCTTTTACTACGAAAACGTTTTTATTATAATTTAATAATGCAATAACATTGCAATTCATCAATTTTATTTTAAAAACTATATACTTTATTTAAATAGACAACAGTTCCTTTATAAACTTTAAAAAAAAAATTTAAAAAAAAAAAAAAAAAAAAAAAAGAAACATTTTCCATAACGATCCAGAGAGTAACAAAGTGACCTAGTAGTAAGTTTGGTTTGCTGTTCTATAGTCATTTTTTACACACTTTAAGCTAATTAGACCAGCAGCTACACATTAAAGTGGATTTCGAACCGCTAACAAGCATCCATGCCACCGCCAGGATTCGAACCTGAAGCCTGTGGTACCAATGGCCAAAGTGCTAGTCAATTGGCTATCAGGCCGCGGGCGACCTGGTAGATAAAGCGTTAGTTTCCAAATTTATACTTCTGAAACATTTAATAATATAATTTCGAAAGGATAATAAAGATAATCCAAAATAATGGAGCTGGATTTGAATTCTGATACGTAAAGTTGAACATTCGTAGGTCAGAAAGTATTTTCGAGAATGATTCGAATCATCAGATGACACTTAACAGTATTTAATCCAAACATTAACAACATGTTAATGCTGTGTAGCAGCCCCTCGAGATACATCTAGTTAACGTTGTTATCCTGAAGATCTACCGTGTTGTGCGACTAATCCGCAGTGTCAGCGCAGGACGGACTTCCCTTAGTAATCTACTCGTAGATGAAGTTAAAGGCTTGTGTTGTGATGAAGGCACCCGTAGGTAGAAATCTGACTTGCCTCCGAGTCGCTGAAGTGTCTTCCGGGAGGTCTTATGTGAAACTTCAACGCATTTGCGTATCGTAAGGGAGAAAACCAGGAAAACTCGCACCGAAATAAGATGCTGAACATCACAAACGCCCTCGAGACTCATATTTTTTGAAATAGTGTCTACAACAAAGCCACTAGCGGATGGAACCTCAGCACTAATGCTCACCAGTGGCGCACATTACCACCACTGAGCCACGAGTCGGGCAGATCTATTCTAGTGACGAATAATTGACTACAGCTTTAAAAAATATTAAAAATTTTGCTTTAATGTTGAAATGAAAATTAAAAGTTATACATCAGAATTCATGGAAATGAAAATATGTCTGAATGGCTCCAATGAAAATTAAAAGTTACAATCCAGAAAAGTTATCTAATTTTTTTGTGTACTTATTGGGCGGATTCTCTTCCTAACTGATCGTTTAACAACTCAATCATGATGCTTGTTAATAATTTACTAACATCCTTAATGATTTATTAATAGCCTATCTATTACTTCGTACATGAACATATCATCAACGACATTTTTGGACAATTTCATTTAAGCGAATTAAATTCATAAGCACAAAATATATACTATCCAATCCAAGCACTTTTAATTAACCTTCGAAATCGTGAAAATTTGTCATGCGTAAACAAAGAAATTACACGCATTATCAATATCTTCAAATAGTTGACTTCGTGAACCCAAGAAGTCTTAATTACATGTTAGAACAAACACATTAGCTTCATTACGAAATTCCCCATATAGCCCTGGGTGATAAAATGGGCCATAATTGATTTTTCATGGCACAAAAAGCTATAAAATATATTTTGCTTGATAACAAAGATACACACTATTCTTCTTTCATTATGAACAACACAGATAGTACTTAAAAGTTCTGTGACACGATACCGTGATTTTAACAGGTGTTTTATGCATTATTCGCGTATTTTTTTGACAAGCGATAGGTAGATGGGTATCGGATATCACGTTCATTATTCCACAGCTGTCTCATCGAATAGATGCACGCTATTGTGTCTTATTTGATAAAAAAAAACAAAATACGCAACATGTATCACGGAAATACGCCAACCAAAACGCAAGGTATACAAATTTTTATAACACGCTTATTTATATTTTTATTAGTTGCAGAATTTTGTATGGTGCCTGATGGCCGAGTGACAAGCGCTCTGTGCCACAGGTTTCGGGTTCGGTGTCCCGGCGCTACCATAGATGTCTGCAGTGGTTCGCAATCCACTTTAAACCGTAGGTCCCGGTCTCATGACAATAGAACGTTGGGCGTAGAACTGACAACCCTACCCAGTAAAAAGGAAACTTCGCTTTTTCGAAATCATGCCAGTAGGCAGACGGCCTTGGCCCATAATGGGTTGTTGCGCCAATGAAGAAGAACTTTGTGTAATAAAAAAGGATAAAAGGTCTGATAGCCAAGTGACCAATGCTTTAGCGCTCGGTGCCAAGGGTTTTAATATCGAGTCCCGATTGTTTCATGAATGTTTGCAGTGGTTCGGAACCACTTTAAATCGTAGGTGCCCGTCTAATATGACAGTACAGCTTTGGTCGTATGGATGACAACCCTACCACGTAGAAAAGAAACCATTTCGTGCCTCGAAATTTGCCAGTAGGCAGATGGCCTTGGCCTACCATGGGGCTGATGCACCAATGAAGAAAGAATATATCCAATTGATTTTATGTTTTATCTCCATTGATCCAATATTTGTAAGCCTAATACTTTCTAACGCAGAAAACGATTTATTAGAGAGTTTTTGCATACCGTACGTTAGTTACCGTAGGACGTCCGTTAGCTTTTTCTCCCTAGCGCGCATGCTCATAGGAAACATAATTTCCTTTGAGCATGCGCGCTAGGGAGAAAAAGCTAACGGACGTCCTACGGTAACTAACGTACGGTATGCAAAAACTCTCTATTAACTCCCTATTCTAACGAAACGAATATGACGCAAATTATGGTATATAGAAGATTCGTGTCAATTTTCTTACACGCTGAAATGCGCTAACATTACTTAGTACTTTAGGATGAAGTACTAAAAAGTAGTAACCATAATAATTTTTATCTAAAGTTTAATTTAAACCAGATAACATTTTTAAATTATTAAAAGAATTTATGTTAATATCCGATTATAATATCCTCCCTGAATAAGGAGGGCAATGCCTTCCGGGATGAATTTTAGAGGAAACTACTACCCTTCGAATATCATATGGGAGAAAACCAGGAAAACTCCCACCAGCTAATCCGACTAACGAGCCAAGATGGTGAACATCACAAACGCCATCGAGGCTCCTTTTTTTTGAAAGTATCTACAACAAACCCCAGCGGATCGAACCACGCCTTAATGCTCACCAGCGTCACACATTGTTACTGAGCCATGAGTCGGAAATTTCATTTATTAACGTGAAAAGTAATTTAATGCCCTAATTGAAACATCGGTAGTGTGTGAAAGTCTTTTTTTTTTTTATCAGTGTCCTTGTATTATTTCAGAACCAGCACATGAAAATCTGCCGATATGTTGTCAATTCAACAATATAATGCCACTGCTCTTCTTCTATGAAATTAAGGTATAATTAAAAATAAAAGGTTATCTTATAAAGGTAATCTTTCATAGATAATTGCCTCATTTCAAGATATTGGTATCTGAAAAATTAGCATTAAGCTATTCGAATTGATGATAGACACTTCGTTACGGTCCAAATCAATTCTACTAGTTTTTCAAAATGATTACTCAAAATTACACTATCTGCTAGAATCAACATAAGGTCAAAAATATAATTTATTTATTAGGTAGATTTATAAAATCCTTGACATCATTAGTGAAGGTCTCCTTTCACATTAAAACATAATTAGACAACCAAATCTTGTTGCATCCCACGAGATAAAATTTCCACTCCTAGTGTCAATCAACTATAATATCATTACAAAATTAATTTTTGCGCAATTTATTTTATACATACTTTCAAAACAAGCTGAATCAAAATTGAAACGATACCTCAGAATTATTAGCTCAATATTCAAAGCTAATTTATTGATGAGGAAAGCATGAAGGCAGATAATCTCGAGCTTTCTCCAGAGATCTAATACATCAAGAATCTGCACATAATCTTCACTAAAATATTAAAAATGAAAACTATACTCTATGCATTAAACTAAGACGACTTGATCCAGTGTCTTTAAAGCAATTTACAATTCCAAATGAAGGGCCTGATGTCCAAGTGACTAGCGCTCAACACCACAGATTTTGGATTCGAGACCAAGCTGCGCCATATATGTTTGTGAAGGTTCGGAATCCACTTTAAGTCCCGGTTTAATATGACTGCAGAGCATTGGGCGTAGGGTTGACAACCCTACCCCATAAAAAGTCCTCGTCATGGACTACTACAAAAAAATCAATCAATAGTGCTAAATCAAGTCAAACTTCTACCTACGGGTGGTACATCACAACAGGAACGGCCACCTTCTTTTCCTCCTTCCATGAGACCCTACGGGTTCTTGGACTTGGTTCAGATGTTGCTGTCTACCAAGCGGGATAAGAAACAACACAATTCCAAATGAATAATATGTTTAATGTGTAGACACTATGCCAGTACTAAATATTGAATGTTTAAAACCTATGAGTTTCTCATCCACATATGCATGCATATGATGCATACCCACGAGCTTCGAACTCTTTGAATTGTCCAACGTGTAACCGTGCTTCCTCCTCCGTACTTGCAAGAGCGCTCTTTATGACGTTCAGGAGAAATGGTCAGTAGGTGTTCCAGACACTCACCCGAGAAGTACGGCGCAACCCGCGCTTCTGCTGAGAAACGTTTAGATTGTAATCTGTTACTACATCCCGATAGGAGATATATTCAACACAACCCTGCGTAATAGTTGGCCTACAGAGTCTCACCCGGAGGGGAAGTATATTTCGCGCATCCTACTCGTACCTGGTGACGGATTTTCGGCTTAGAATTTGAATGCTTCCAAGAATCTATTATTATATGTGATTAAATGTTTTAAATATTGTATGTTGTGTTTGTGTCAATAAAGCTGTGAGTTTTCAAACCTGTGTCGCAGGTCTCAACCCAACCACACCCAGTTTCAATCCAGCTGCCAATACACTACAATCTGGCTGCAAAAGTGGGGCCCGCTCGAATCGACAACACTATAAATGGTAAAAATAGCCTTTTCCGAAACAGACTGATTTCTTACAATAACGAAAATTATTTCAACAGGGGCAGTTTCTATAATACAAATATGCCTCTTAAAGACTAAGTATAAACCGAAATCCTATAGAGATATCTTTAAAGATCGGAACTAAAATGAATCATACTTGCAAAAAAAATAAACTAAAATAATGAATACAGTATAAAAAAAAATTTCAGTCAACACCTCTTCCATCTTCAAAGCGAAGCGTGAACTTCACATACAAAACCCAGGAGAAAAAAAAAAACTACGAGAGGTTTTAAAAAGAGTAGACGTCTGGCTATTATCTATCGATATAGAGTAGAGGATGAAAAAAGACTGCCAACCCAACCGCAAATTCCAGACGGGGGTTCTACTGCATTGAATTCCAAGAAATTGTTTTTGTTAGAAGGCAGTTTAAAGTGTAAGAAAAGGTTCAATGGCAGTTACCTTAGTTTAATGAAGGGTAACGGTTCATCACCTGGTAGTGTATTTTAAGGCAGGTTAATGTTTGGAAGAGTTTTAATTCTTAAATGCTTACACAATTGAAATTTGATGCATGCATTATAATGTAACTATGATCATGGGCTATAAAAGTGTATAATCTTTTACTCATTCGGTATATGATGGAATACGTGCGCTCTAAAACTAAATAAAAATCCATTACATTTAATGCTAAAGCACGTGAACTTGGCTTATGGAACGTCAAAATACCAGCCTTCCTTACCACATTAGTTTCGCATAATATAAACAAGAAAACAGTTCTTGACGGCGGAAATGAGGTTATTGACTTCAGTTACGACTTAAAAGAATAAACTGCCAACAGATTTACGTGTTGTTTGAAAAAAAAAATATTCGTAAATTCCAATTTAGCACGATATTTTTACCCTAATTTTTGAAAAAATTTATTCAGTGACAATAAGTTTGCGAATACCAAATTTTACTTTTTATAAAATAATTTAAAGATCCCGCAGATTTAAAAAAAAAAAAAAAAAAAAAAATATCAATTTCTGTGAAATTCACCTAATCATTTTATTATTCATTGGAACATTTTCAAGATTTCGTAGACTTTACTACTAATACTTACTTAGGAGTTTTATGCGCGTTTGTATTAGAATATTCTTACCCTAATGTTCTAAAATGTATGAAAATATATCGCTTGCCCGACTCGTGCCTCAATGGCAACGCTGGCCACTGGTGAGAAAAGGCAATCAATCCGCTGGCGGCTTTTGTTGTAGACATTGTTTCAAACGCGAGTAGGCCCTATGGCGTTTGTGATGTTCAGCATCTTCTCTCATGAGTTGGACAACCTGGTGGAAGATTTCCTGGTTTACTCCCATACCATACGCAAGTGCAGGATAGTTCCCCTAAGAGTCCTCCTGGAAGATACAGCCCTCCTTCAGCGTCACGGAGTCAAGCCAGCCTTCTATCTACGGGTGCTCCATCAAAACAGAAGCTGTTATCCCTTCCCTCCTTCCATGAGACCACACGGATTCTTGGTTTGGTTTGGCTTGGGCTTGTCGCTCTACGATCAGTTTGCGCACACTTTGGGCTAATTAAATCGCGACCTACAGTTTAACGTGGATTACGAACCACTAACAAACATCCATGCTACCGCCAGGATTCAAACCTGAAGCCTATGGTGCCAAAAGCCAGAGCGTTAGCCAACTGGCCATCAGGCCGCCAAGGGTTCTTGGACTTGGTCTAGATGTTGCAGTCTACCAAGTGGAATAAGAAACAAATATATAGCGTTTCCCGATTATAAAAAGTAGATATAACCTGTTATTAGACTACCCATGAAGATGCAGAAAGTATCAACTGCAGTTTTAGAAATGTTCAACAAATAAAAACGTGACATCACTTTCTTATAAGCATGCATGATCAACAGATTTACGAACTGTACTGACTGAGTTTTATAATCAAACGCGGATATTTTGAAACACTGCATGCAAATTGTAACCTCTTTCGTTTTAAATGTATATACAAGATTTATTGTAATTTACGATTCTTTGT
Source organism: Caerostris darwini (assembly GCA_021605075.1). Lineage (NCBI taxonomy): Eukaryota > Metazoa > Arthropoda > Arachnida > Araneae > Araneidae > Caerostris > Caerostris darwini. Next base: position 59,634 of record BPLQ01003416.1, on the reverse strand, counting down.
TATTCCGTAACTTATAAACCGAATTTTTTACTTTTAAAGAATATATACATACAAAAAAAAATATGATTAATTATTAGGCCTCACGTGCGATACAAATGAAATCATTTATGATGATATACGTCTCATGCATTATGCATGATTATTAGTCATTTTTCACAGGAAAGTTTACGAGCGTATTTAAAATTCTTGCATAAGCTTCCTTGATGATTAATACTGAAAGACCGACATTAATTAAAACAAAAATTGTAATTCATACAACAAATATTTAAGTTGTTTTTTGTACGTGTTCACAAAATGCAACATTCATAATTTTTAAAGACATGCATTCACAAGATGCTAATTTTCTCTGCCAAGACGATAATTTTTATTAATGATTTTTTGTAATTTACAAACTAAGGTGATTTATTGTTTTTTTCAATGATTTGCATCTCATAAAACTTTAAAATACGGAATCAATAATTCATTTTAAAGTAAATAAATATTTTTTTAAAATATTTATCAGGAATAGTTCAAGATAGGAATTTACATATTTTAGTCGGATCATGATTTTGATTTGATTTGTCACTCTAATCGCCTTAAATAATATAGACTAACTATAATCCGGGGCTGTTAACTTTTGCTAAAATATATTAAATATCGATAACTTTTTATTAAATAAAATATTAATTGCATTTCAAAATTTGAATTAATCTAGAAACATCTAGTTAAGATTTTATATGGTTTAGTTTGGCTTGGCTTGTCACTCTACGGTCATTTTATGCACACGTTGGGATAATTAGACCGGGACCTACAGTTTGGCGTGAATTCCAAACTCCTAACAAACATCCATGCCACGACCAGAATTTGAACTTGAAGCCTTCGGTACTAAAAGCCAGAGTGCTAGCCAATTAGCTATCAGGCCGCTACTTCCACCAGGTAGTCCGACTAATGGGGCGAGATGCTGAACATCACAAACGCCATCGAGTCTCCCCCGTTTTCGAAACTGTGTCTTTAGCAATGCCGCCCTAAGGCTAACCAGCGACGCGCGTTGTCACTAAACCAGGATTCGGGCTGACAATTTATTATGATTACTGCTTAAAAATACTTCAATAAAAATATCGAATTATAAGAATTTAAAAAATTTTAAACTTATATGTACTAAAGATGTAAGGAGACGCGTAATACTTCAAAGTTTTAGATTTATTTTCGTTACAAACCTATTTTTTTTTTCAGAAAGTTTAATTTAAAAAAAATAGATATTTTGAATTATCCAAAATGAAAGCAGCACTATACAATTTCCATAAAAAGAAATTAATATAAAATTTGAAATCAACTTTTTCTTAAATTTTCAGTTTTATAGTGAAAATTAAAACATACTATTATGTCTTAATATAAATTTAAGTGAAGAATAAATATGGTTCTTTCTGTTTAATGTATTGAATAAAAACCCGATTTTGATGTATTTAATAAAAGCCCAATGATCTCTTTTCAGCTCTAGTCGGCAAAAATTTAATTCTCCTTGAGTAAGTGCACTTTAATTTGGTATCGCCAAAAAAAATTCAAGACTTAAAATTCAGGACTTAAGCATAAAAATTAACTACGGTTAAAAAAAAAACTACGAACATTAAGATACAACAACATAAAAAAAATTGCAATTTATATCAATCGTCTGTAATCCTTAAAGGACAAAGAAGTTCAATTGTAACTTACAACTTTAAATGACACATTTTTCTACTCATACAATAGTATCCATTAAATTTCACAGCATCATAATTCCGTAAATACAGCTATCCTACTAAAAGTGGAATTTGAACAGAACAAGTACTGTAAACATGCGATTAGAAAAAGTCTGATATTAGAAACAGTAATTTAAGGAAAGATTAATTGTTTAAACATATTTAAACGGTACAATTGAATACACTATAATGCAAGAGAATAAAGAAATTAGTGATTTCAATAAGGTTTAGATATTGAATATAAATATTTATATACAACAAGGTTTAGATATTGAATATAAATATTTATATACAACAACATAAATATATTCAATAAGGCTTTTTGCTGTACATAAATATATTCAATAAGGCCTTTTTGCTGTACATAAATATATTCAATAAGGCCTTTTGCTGTACATAAATATATTCAATAAGGCCTTTTGCTGTACATAAATATATTCAATAAGGCCTTTTTGCTGTACATAAATATATTCAATAAGGCCTTTTTGCTGTACATAAATATATTCAATAAGGCCTTTTTGTTGTACATAAATATATTCAATTAGGCCTTTTGTTGTACATAAATATATTCAATAAGGCCTTTTGTTGTACATAAATATATTCAATAAGGCCTTTTTGTTGTACATAAATATATTCAATAAGGCCTTTTTTGTTGTACATAAATATATTCAATAAGGCCTTTTTTGTTGTACATAAATATATTCAATAAGGCCTTTTGTTGTACATAAATATATTCAATAAGGCCTTTTGTTGTACATAAATATATTCAATAAGGCCTTTTTGTTGTACATAAATATATTCAATAAGGCCTTTTTGTTGTACATAAATATATTCAATAAGGCCTTTTTGTTGTACATAAATATATTCAATAAGGCTTTTTTATTGAATATAAATATTTATATTCATAGAATGGCATTTACGGAGCACCATTATTGTTAAATATGGATTCGATTGCTGGAAGTATGATTATTTAATGCGATATTTTTGGCATGGAAAGTCTTCGGGTTGGCGTGTTGATTTCTGAACTTAAATAATTCGATTCGAAACCCGGTAAAGAGAGGCCGAATCGAAAGTTCCCTTAGTCTAATTCTTTCATCGTTTTTACTGACTCCTGTTTTTAATATAAATAAGGACTTTTACTTAAGGCAAAATATGCCGAAAGGCAAATGGAACACGTGGCCCATCAATATCAAACTTAAAAATAAACTTAGATGATGAGCCTGTCTCAAGTGGACAGCACAAGGCATCATTTGATGTTTTTAATAAGAAGAAAATCTAAATTTAACCTCGGTTACTAGTCTAACGAACAATTCTACTCGACAGGTTGACAGTCATTTAATCTACTTCTCTAATTTGACATTAAATAAAAGTTAAATTAAACATGACGGAAAAAATAAAATAAACCATCAGTTAAAAGATGTGCAAACACACGCACAAAAAAAACAATTTTTATCAATTGTCTCCAATTCTTAGAGGACAATAAAGCTCAATTGCAACTGATGGCCTTTTCAATGGCTCGGCCTCCACCCCATTCCCCCATCCCATACAATAACAAATCTGAGCACTTCCTAATTCTGCATGTTTGGCCATCCCACTATACTTGTGGGAATGGTACAAAACAAAACAATGATTAAATAGTTGCATAATAAAATGCAACTAGTGTCTGCAGTACAGTCTCGTGACAACGAGGTTGAAGAAAATATTTAAAAAAAAATTTGCAACCAGGAGTAAGTAGAAAACCCGCTTTCGTTTCTACGTAGACACGAAAGCAGCCCTATGCTCGAATGGCTCCTTTGAGCATGATCACTGGCTGAGAGCCAACAATGAATAACCCGGTAGACAAGAATGTAGGTCGTAAAGCGTGTGTGGAGGATGGTACAATTGGATCTCATGTGATGCTGTCTTTCAATGTGATCAACCACGCCCAATGATCAAATGAAGATGACTCATCTGTGTCTAAAAATCAAGGTCGTGTTTCATTGATTCTTTTTCTTTATTATATTCGATGTCCGGTAACTTGTAGTGACATATGGCAATTATGTTTGGTAAAGAGACCACATAAATGAATGGCAGGCACACCTACCATGTGATCAATCTCGACGAATCATAACATATGATTATGAAACGAGATTTACCACTTATGGTAATGAAATACGAGATTTGTCATAAGCATCTGGTTCATTTTTAAACAAGTGTTATCGTTAATTAATTTTACATTAAAAAGTGATATGAATCATTTTAAAAACATGAGTGTTTTTCTTTCAGTCGTCAAGTCAAGCTAAGCAATCAAACGTTAATAGGAACTTTTCAAAGTGTTGTATATTTATTATAAGGTTTAGTTAAAAGTAATGAAATTTCTTTTACATTAGCAAAAAAAAAAAAAACTCAATTTCTTTGAAAAAAACACAACATTAAGTTGAATATAAATGCTTATAATTTTTTGTGTGATATAAATTGAATTCCGAATCTTTTGTTAAAAAAATGTCTTTTCGTACATTTTTCAGTTTATTTTGGGTAAATTCTAAAAACATAAGGTACATCTCTAAACAATAAATATACTCAATGAACAAATAAATCTTTGATCAATATAATCGTTCTTTTACGCACATTTTTTTTTAATGAATAGCAATATGTGTGCAAAATTTGTTTTTGTTAAAACATCGAATAATTTTTTTTCTTTGGTAAGCTATATTAGTTTTTAAAGACTCTAATATTATAATTATTAAATTTTAATTGACTTTATTATCGATTTGTACTTGTATGCGATTGAGATGTTTGTTTAACTATCTTATAACCAATTAGCCCGATAATATCCAAATTATGTTTAATGGTCCACATACTATTTAAAATAGTATCAAACAACGTGGATAAGTACAATTTTGTAATGCGATTCGATGAAATTTACATTAATACATATAATCCATACATTTTGATATTCATATTTAAATATTTTATAAAATCATTTTTTAAAACAATTTTATATTCGTGAATAGTATATTATATATGACAACTATAATTTTTGATAATAAATGAGTTATTCTTCAGCTCAGAATATTTATTGATTTTAACTGAATAACTAATAGTTAATACTACTAAAAAGTATTTAAAGTATTTAATCGGTATTTAGTATACTGAAAGTTGAGCGTTATAATGTTTTTAACATTTCAACTTTCATAATATTTCCATCTTAGCAAATAATGAATAATTATTACTATTAAAAATATTTAATTTATGTCTGATTTCCAAAACAACTAACATTGTACTTAGTGTATTTTTTAAAGCTGCTTTAAAAAAAAAATTCTACACCCACACTTTTTATATAATCCTTCTGGACATAAATTAAAACATATTTAAGATTTTATACACTTCAATACATTGCGAAGAATTTTCTTTCAATTCATTGCGAAGAATTTTCTCTTTTTTAAATAAACCGACTTCAAATCATGAGCAAGAAGTGTAATTAAAATTTCTTACATTTCATTTAATACAGTATAACTGTAAACTGCACTACTGATGAAATTCTAAGATCAGTTTTAAAGAAGATATCAAAAATGATTCAAATACACGCTTAATGCAGAATTCGAATCTAGACTAGACTTCACAAACCATAATGAAATTCTACAATTTTGAAAAAAAAAATACTTATTTGATTTCATTAAAACTGTAATAATATATGCAAGAATATTGAACTGTTGAAAGATCTTGAAAAAAATGTAATCTATGAATTTGAAACCGTCTATAATTGATAAGATACTATCAAAATGCTTATAACACGTCATCGTTAAGAGTTATGGTGTTACGGATTAAATATTTAAGCGACTTTATTCAAATTCGAAATTTAGAATATAATATGTAGCAGACTATAATTAGTATACTAATACATCTTTAATTAGTTAAATATAAAATCTTTTGTGTAACAACCAACTTATTTATGACTTTAAATTATTAAATATTTAATAACTTAAGATATCCAAAAATTAAATATTTTTTATGAATAATAAATTTATAACAAATAATAGTTTTAGTAGTTCAGTTTCTTTTTAACAATAGTTTTAGTAATTGTTTTTTTTTAACAATAGTTTTAGTAGTTCAGTTTTTTTTTAACAATAGTTTTAGTAGTTCAACAATAGTTTTTTTCAGTTTTTTTAACAATAGTTTTAGTAGTTCAGTTTTTTTTTAGTTTTAACAATAGTTTTAGTAGTTCAGTTTTTTTTTTTTAACAATAGTTTTAACAATAGTTTTAGTTTTTTTTTAACAATAGTTTTAGTAGTTCAGTTTTTTTTTAACAATAGTTTTAGTAGTTCAGTTTTTTTTTAACAATAGTTTTAGTAGTTCAGTTTTTTTTTAACAATAGTTTTAGTAGTTCAGTTTTTTTTTTTTACAATAGTTTTAGTAGTTCAGTTTTTTTAGTTTTAGTAGTTCAATAGTTTTAGTAGTTCAGTTTTTTTTAACAATAGTTTTAGTAGTTCAGTTTTTTTAACAATAGTTTTAGTAGTTCAATAGTTTTAGTTTTTTTTTTTTTAACAATAAGTAGTTCAATAGTTTTAGTTCAGTTTTTTTTTAACAATAGTTTTAGTAGTTCAGTTTTTTTTTTAACAATAGTTTTAACAATAGTTTTAGTAGTTCAGTTTTTTTTAACAATAGTTTTAGTAGTTCAGTTTTTTTTTAACAATAGTTGTAGTAGTTCAGTAGAACTAAAGTTACTGAACTAGTAGTTAAGTAAGGTTTCGAACTTCATCAAGAAACTTTATTGAAATTAAATTTTATTCTGAAATAAATTTATCACGCATTTTTTCTAAATTCATGAAATTTGTCATCCACAAAATATATTTAACAGTAAAAAATATCAAAGTAGAAGAATTTATTATTATCTAAGAATTTTTTTTCTTTTTTTTTTTTATGCAAATTTTTGAAAATATGAACAGATATTTAGTTTACTACTAGTTTTTGCAAATTTAAATAATTAAATATCGTAAAATGTTGAACATAAAAATTAATTAAATAGAGATCTTTTCTAATTCATATAAAATCTTCAATAATGTATTAGAAAATATTTTAAGCTTTTTATAATAATAGTTTCATCAATTTTTGTTTTAGTTTTTTTTAATTTTTAAAGCGAAAACTGTTTTACCAATGAGTTTTTATATCATAAATTATTAAACATCTTTTATATAAAAAAATTTATCTTAAATCTTTTATCAAGATAATAAAAGAAATTTAAATAATTTAAATAATTTTTTAAATTATACTTTAAATCATTTTTAAACTGATTTAAATCATTTATTTATAAAACTCTTCCATGAAATGTCAAATAATTATTTCTCGTTTACAGCGATTATTTTTCTAAACACATAACATCAAGTAATCACAGAATTTAAATCAAACAGATTAATTTGTCCAGCTGATTTCAATCTAAAACAATCAGATTGTGTCCAGAGGCACACCCACGTGTCAAAACGCCGGCTACGACACACGTACCCATTCTAAATATATCCCGGCGTTACCTCTTTCACGAAAATATTTAAAAAATGCGTGTAGGGCGGTGCACCGGATGAGAAGTTACCATAAAGTTCACTTACCGGATTCTTGTAGTGTATTCCCGGGGCATTTTTAATGGAGGCAACCAGCGCAGCAACTTTGACATTGGCCATGATGATACTAGAGTCAGAAATGGTGTGTGGAAGAAAGTTGAAAAGATGCAGACGAAACGGCTACTCTTTTCCTTCCGTAAGGTATAAAGGGCAGAATTTGCGCCAATTAAGTTGGCGGTGGCGAAAATCTCGCCAAAACTTTTTCTGCTATTTTTTCCAGGAAGAAGGCGAAAAGGAATAAAAGTTTTTTTTTTTATTAGTTTTTTTAACTTGAGAGATAACTGAATATTATGTTGCAGTCGCTTCCAAAAATAAGTATTATTGTTGATCGATGACTATTATCTATAAATTAAATTCTATATCTCTTCTTTAAATTCTAAAAAAAGAATAAAAAAAAAGATTCCAAATTTTCAAGAATTTCATTTGTTTCCATTTTGACCTATTAGATTTCATTAAATTTTTTTTTAAAGCGGAGTTCACATTTGAAATCTTATAAATGAAATGTTTTTTTTTAAATTTTTTTAATATATTTTATAATACGAGTTTTGATAGACATCAAAACCATATTTTTAATCATTAACTTGATCGAAAAATTTTACATCATCCAATTAAATAATCATGATTTATTAATCATTATTTAATGATGATTTATTTAAAAAAAGAATATTTTCACAGCTACTTATAAATTTTACTTCAACATTTATGTTTATTTTTATTTAGTTATTTATTTTACATTTTACAAATTATTCGTTTACATATCATCATAATCCAGAAATCATCTTCATAAAACCAAAATAATCATTATGCACACATTTAGCGTTACCCAGAGTGCACCACGGAAGGGGTTTACTATACAGCACCTTCGTTTTACAAACACAATTTTAAAGGAATTTACACACAATTTTGAACGAATAATCTCAGTGATTGTATTTAAAGGATTAGAACTCTTTTCTCTACCTCGTCATTCCCAATTGAAGTCTTTCCACCCTACGGATTTTCCCGATATAGAGCTTTCGGTTCAGCTTCGTTTGTCGCTTTTTAAAAAGCCAGATTTTCTAGTTCGTAAATCCAATACATTCCGTTCCTGACCAGGTTAATTAATTGTGACCGATACTAATTCATAATTCGTATCAATAAATATCATCGTTATTGGTATAGGAGAATATTAAAACTATTTAAAATAATTGGTTGTTTAAATAAAAAAAAGAAAATTAATCAGTTTTCAGACATTTTTAGATTGTTTCTTATGTATTGATATTATATTCAGTTGGTCGGTGCCTGATGGCCTAGTGACTAAAGCTCTTGCGCTCTGTATCACAGATTTATGTTCGAATCCCGGCAGTTCCATGGATGTTTATAGTGGTTCGGAATCTCCTATCTCGAAATCTGCCAATAGACAGACGGTCTTAGTTCACCATGGGTTATTGCTCCGAATGAAGAAGAGTTCATTTGACTGCTATTAAGTTTTCCCACTTTTATTCATCTGCAATTCGCTGAAAGCTATTTTTTGTCATTTTCTGGAAGGAGGATGCATAGCGATCTGTGCCACAGGTTTCAGGTTCGAGTCCCGCCGAAGCCATGGATGTTGGTAGTGGTTCGGAATCCACTTTAAGCCGTAGGTCCCGGTCTAATAAGATTGTAGAACGTTGGGTTGACAATCCTACCCCGTAAAAAGAAAACATCTCCTGTCTAGAAATCTGCCAGTAGGCAGATGCCTCTCCCCCTTCCTCCTTCCAAGGAGCTGTTGCGAAAATGGATAGCTTTAGTTTGGTTTGTCTTTCTATTGCCATTTTGTGCACATTTTAGGCTAATTAGTCTGGGACCTACAGTTTAACTTGGATTCCGAACTACTAACAAGCATCCCTGCCACCACCAGGATTTGAACCTGAAGTCTGTGGTACCAAAGGCCAGAGTGCTAGCCAACGGCAATGAATAAGAAGGATACATTATCTTAATTCACTCTTTCTCATGGAAGAGATTACAAACTATATTTAATAATTCATAGAGTATCAAATTAGACGCCCCATCTAGTTGGTTCAAGATCTTAAATGTAAAGAGTTAGATAATAATAATTAGGAATTGGATCCTTAAAATAAGAAACTGAATAAGGAATTAGCCTTATTGTTCGTCTTGGGTGTGCCGCAAAGTTTACTCTCATCACGAAATGAATAAAAAAAAATATAGTTTAGAATAGCTGGCGTATCTTTTTCGGAAAGATGATAAACAGAGAAAACTTTTGTTGAAATATATGTTATATGCTGTCATTTAATAAAAGTAAGTCGACGCAATGTCTCCGACCTTCACTCACTGAATTTTTCATGAGGTACCAATTTCCAAACACTGTAGCAATAAAGTTTTCTTTCGTCTTCTATTGATTTTTATAGGAAAGGATGCCAACTGGCAAGAGTATCGCAGACATTTTCATTTTGTTTTTTTTAGAACTTTTATCGCTAACTATCGTATATGACCTGGCATTACCTATATTTAATTATTATCATAATATAGTTTGCTTTAAGTTTTATTAGAAAAAAATAGTAATGGAAATTATAAATCATCACTATTAACTGATTAACTGACTACGAATTTCAATTTATCACGCATAGACATTGTTACGTCGAAACCCAGCTTTTCCCGCCTGGGGGAGGTCAACGCCCTATGCCCGGAAAACATCCTGTTTGTGGGGGTGTCTGGCAGGGGGTGAGGGCCAGGGAGAGAAAGAAGGAATGTAAGTAAAACGAGTTGAAACTTAGCGACCGAGGGAAAAGGTTGGTGTTAGCGGTCCATCCATGAGTTGCGGTGGCTGCATAATTCATTGAGTTCAACCCCAGCGACCATCAAGAAAGGTTGCTTGTGGCAGTCCATCCATGAGCGCGATGACTGCATAAATAATTGAGTGTAACCCCAGTGAAAGGTTATGTGGGCAGTTCCATCTTCGAGTTTGATGACTGCCAAAAATAAAGGAGTTTTATTTACATACAGTCCACTGTGTCGAGTATTATTTCCATTAACTGAGTATGTCATTTTTGGAATTTGTTTCTTGAGTTCGAGCTATCGAACAGACATATTTTATCAATTTCATAGTGAAATAGAATATAGAATAGCTTAAGTAATGTTAATTGATTGTTAAATTAACTTTTATAAATATAACTACATAGACCTAGTGATAGTCAATCTGGTTCCTGCCGCCTACTAGAGGGCGTTCCAGCTTTCATGGTGGGCGGTAGGGATTTCGTCGGTTCCTTTTTTTTAAATTTAATGGATTTTTTAAAATGTTGAAATAGAAGAATTTTCAAGTATTGTTTAGAAATGCTTGTCATATCCAAATATGCGGAAAGTGATATTCAGTTTATGATACGTTCCCTTACTTATAGTTGAAAGGAATTTCATTTCATCTTACACTATTTCATGATTTTGATAAAAACAACCTGACATTTTTTTGGTGATGGGGTGTAGCTGATAACAAAACAACATCATAGTAACGATATTGTAATAAAGAATTGATTATATTTTGAAAATTTCATTGCAAATAAACCGCATAAATTATTTCGTGATTTTGATGCGCTGGAGCACATACCAAAACAGCATCATGTTAATACATGATAGTATCGCTATTGTAGTAAAGAGCTGGTTATATTTTGAAAATTACAACTTTCATTTCTTTGTTAAGAAACTACATAAATTATTTCAGATTTTGAAAAACATTTTATCTTTTTTGTGGACGCGATGGAGCTGATACTAAAAACAACATCTTGTTAACACGTGATAGTATTGCTATTGTAATAAAGAATTAATTATATTTTGAAAATTACAACTTTTATTTAATTGCAAAGAAACTATTTAAATTATTTCAAGATTTTTTTAGAAAACAATTTGGGATTTTTTGAAGAACCCATGGAGCTGATATCAGAACAACATCATGTTCACGCATGATAATATAGCTATTACTATGAAGCATTGATTTTATTTTTAAAATTAGTTTTTATTTATTTCGTGACTTTGATAGATACTTTTTGGGATTCAGAGAAAAAAAAATAAATATTTTTATTTTTTTAAGAAAAAAATTATTGCCTAACCAACAAACGTCTAAAAACAGACAAACATTCATTTTAATATAACAGAGATTATTTGCATTTTTCTATTTACAATACAGCTAAATTTACTAAATTTTACAATTATTATGTTCATTACTGTAATTTTATTTAGTTACATGTTCAATACTTTCTTTAATGCATTCTTAACATTGTATTAATCTAGTTCTGTTAATTTCCCAAGAAGATAATCTTAATCATTAAGAGATAAAAATGTTCCAGGAACTTTCTATTATAAATTCGTACCATAAATTCAACAAAAGACAACTGCCACCGGGAATTTCCTGAAATAAATCGAGCTAAACTGCTCCATAATTTCACTTTCCTGTCTCTCAAATAGTCATGTTTTGAATGCCGTTGTTCTTATGTTTATTGTATTCTGCAGTACCTTATATTCAGGATAAATAAAATATTGTATAAGTATTAAGTGAAAGCTTTGGCCTAAATATAGAAAGAGGGGCCTCACATGCTGATTTTATACTGTAATCTTTAAAGTAATTTATTTTTTATTTCTTTTCTAGATGTTAACAGTATAATGGAAAAGTAAATATACAAAAGTATATAACGGTTTTTTTTAATAGTGCAATGATTTAATAAATGCTTTGTTCTTGTAGCATCCAAATGCAAAAGTGATTAGAAAACTGTTTCTGTTTAACTGCTTTTAATAATAATATCTAAAAATTGTGCAGCTATATTTATTGATCCAAACCGTATTGGAGTTTTTAATGCATTGTGTAGTAATAACTGTAACTAATTTGTACAGTAAATTTTAAAATGGAACGTGTATTTTTTCAATCCCTTAAAATAAGAAGATATATATATATATATTGTAACATGTAGGATTTGTATATCTGCTAATCAGCTGTCAGTGACACACAACAGTTATGTACGATGACAGAGACTTTTCACCATCTGGGAAGTAATGAACTCTGAACTTTGACCCCAGGAGAAGGGGATAGATCCCTGTAGATTTGGTTTGTCGCTCTATTGTCATCTTGTGCACACTTTAGGCTAAACAGACCGTGACCTACAGTTTATCGTGGATTCCGAACCACTAACAAACATCCATGCCACCGCCAGGATTTGAACCAGAAGCCTGAGGCGCCCAAGGCCAGAGCGCTAGCCACTTGGCCACCAGGCCGCTCCCTGTAGATGAGAAGAGAGCACGAGGTTTACGGTCGACGAAATGGCTGCGTGACTCAGCGAGAGAATGAAAATGGCGATTGTACTATATAATCCAGAATTATTAATCAATGTAAATGTAGCTATAAATAATAATGTGTAATTAAGAATGGCATTTAAAGGAACTCCCAGTTTCTTAATTTGCTTTCAAATTAACCTCTAGACACCATCCCCTATATATATATTCTTCTTCAATGGCGCAACAGTCTCATAATGGGCCAAGGCCGTCTGGCAGATAGATCTGTTCAAAGTGGATTCCGAACCACTACAAACATCCATGGCACCGCCGGGACTGAACCTTGTAGCATCGAGCGCCAGAGCGATAGTCACTCGGCCATTAGTCATGTATATATATATATATATATATATATGTGCATATACATTTCAGTATTCCAGCATAACTTAAAAATTATGATGCTTAGCTTCCTAATTTTACCTGGTGTGTTACCTGGTAGTAGGAAACCTCGAAATAATCATCCGTATTTATTTTTTAACTAAACAAAAACATAACTTTATTTCTGGCACTATCTGGTAGGGTGATTACAGCGTTTATAATTTTTTGCATGTATTTATAAATGTTCTTGACATTGAAAGGGTGAATCTTTGTTGTTTGCATGAGTATGTTCTTTTTAATGCATTTTTAGTTTGTTTTAAAATTATTTTTATTTATGAATATTTATTCAAAATAATTTTTATTTAAAAATTTACCTTTTTCTTGTATATTTTTTGTTAATAAAATTTACCAAAACCACATATCTTTATTTTCATGTAACCGGCATGCTTTAAAAAAACTGCTAGTTTTTTTAATATAATTGTCGTAAATTGATGATGCGTGCTACAGTCTATGCATTCCTGTTCTGCAGATAATTTCGCATTGTATTAATTTATTCGCATAGCATTAATGTCATATCTCTTTCTTTTATTCATTCAACAATCTTTCTTATCCCCCAATAGTTCATGGTCTCTTCTTAAACAATTATGGAAGCAATCTTATGAATTCATGCTCATAAAATACATAATTTAAGAGAAATGTTAGCGTATTCTTACTACGCAATTCGTAATTGTTGATGTTCGTGATTTTTGTTTGTTGGGTTTTTTTTTTCTCTTGGTGTAACGTGTTTTTTTTTAATCTTGCACAACGGTGTGTATTTCAAAAGTGATGTACGATTCTCTACCATTAATATTTTTGGAATATTGATGCATTATAAAAATGATAATGACAATTTACGAAACTGATAAGGGCATTTCCATGAATTAATGATGTGAGCTCATTTTAAGAAGATAAAATTTCTTATTTTGCTATGAAATAACTTTTTTAATGCAAAAAGCGTTAGTTCGTATTGCACAATTTGAGAGAAATAGGTTAGTATATCCATATGATTTTATGTTATGAATGTTTGATGTTAGTGAAAACTCCATACGTGAATGGAAGAAAAATAAAATGGCAATTATTAATATGCCAAAGAATAAATATGCTTTGCGTAAAGGAGTAACAGCTTATCCTAATTTAGTTTAATTTGTCATTCTACGGTCATTTTTTGCACACTTCGGGCTAATTAGCCGGGACCTATAATTTAACGTGGATTCCGAACCATTAACAAACATCCATGCTACCGCCATGATTCGAACCGGAAGCCTATGATATCAAAGACCAGAGCGCTAGCCAATTGGCCATCAGCTTATCCTAGAAGAAAGTGGTGCGAACCCCAGGGTCCAAGGAAATCCCCGAATGAATGGATTAATTGTAACAAGAAACAAAAAAAAGAAAAAAAGAATGCAAATGAAAGTGAAAATTTTAAAACAATTTTGCGTTGGTAGCCGACTTATGGCACGGAATAATTTAGTTTTGCGAGAAAAAAACCAAAAAGTTTCACAAATGCTTTCTAAAGATTTGATAAAAGCAACAAGATGATAAGCATCCAGAAGTATGCCATTGACCTATGAAGGCAAAATAATATTTACTGTCACATAATAAAAATATGGATGAAACTTCAGTAATGTTAGATATGATGGGAAATAGAACACCTGATGTCAAAGGAACAAAAACGGTTCACATAAAAACAACAGGTCACGATAAATCTCACTTCACCATAGTGCTCTCCTGTTTAGCTGATGTTAAAAAATTAAAACCAATGGTTATTTTTAAAATAAAAACTATACAGAAATCTAATTTCTCTATCGAAAGATGTTTTTATTAGATAAGATGTTAAACGATATTTAACGATGTTAAAATGTTTTTATTAAATGTTTGCTCGAGAAAGGAAGGATGGACGAAAATGGTGTGAAATTGTGGATAGAAAATGTTTGGCAAAAGCGACCAGGTGCCTTAAAGAACCCAGAAAGTCTTTTATTTTGGGAAATGTTCAGATCCATCTAAAGGATAATACGAAGAAATTTCTGACAGATTGCAACACAGACATGACAGTTGTTCCAGCCTAATTAATGCCATTAGTTTAGCTTTAGTTGTGTGTATCAATAAACCATTCAAAGAAAATTTAAAACAACAGTGGAATATGAAAGAAAAAAATAAAATGAAAAACAATTTAGAAAAGGAGGCCAAATGCACCATTCCAGTCTAGAAATAGTGTGTGAATGGATAATAAAAACATGGAATGAGATTAAACCCGACGTAATTCAAAAGTCATTTAAAAAATGTAGTATATCTAACAACCTAGATGGTACAGAAGACAATTATTTATTTATGGATCAGAGTAACAGTGATGGTGAAGATGAAACAGAATTCGATGATGTGCCTGAAGATATAACGGAAGACGAAATCATCATGTTATCCATTAATGAAAGTTCATGCATGTCATTTCTTTTAAATAAACAGTATGAAGATAGATGTAGAAATCATTTTGTATGGGTGATCATCTATTTTTTTTTAAAGTTATCCATTTTTATATCCGGCGTATAACGAACACCCATAAATTTAAATCTTATTTTTAGTATTAAAAGTGTGCGTTATACCCCAGAATATACGGTAACTATATTCTATATTTTGAAGGCCGAGTGACTGGAGCTCGGTGTCACATGTTTCGGGTACGACTCCCAGTGGTGTCATGGATGTTTTCAGTGTTTCGGGATCCACTTTAAACCGTAGGTACCAGTCTCATTTGACTGTACAGAGTTGTGAGGGTAATGTTACTCGCGTCCGTAGCATATCTTCAAGCTACGCGTGCTCCCTGAATAGTGCTAAATAAGTAACAGCATTCATCGGTGCAGCCCACAGAACATGCGTTCTTCAAGGTTAGTTTGTATTGGGCTGCTCTCAAGGAAATGGTCAACACAACCCAGTCCTCAACGTAATTAATATATATATGTATGTAGACTTATCTCCCAGTCTAACAAATTCATTACGGCCCGGCTTCCCCACTTTTGTAGAGTGGGTCTGTGGTGTCTAGATATTGATCTGACGAAATGAAGAAACAGGGTGTTTCTTTTAACAACAGTCATTTAATTAGGGCATAATAATATGTACAGCGATATTTACATTGACTATAAATTCATTACAAACATCTCTCGCTGCGTGCTGCTGCTTAGCTACCCCGTCTCGCTTCTTCTCTCATGGTCGGCCAGCGTTCCTTCTCTTTTTCTTCATCTACCGGGATCGGTTCCCCTTATCCTGGGGTCAGAGTTCAAAGTTGAATACTCCCCGTATGGTAAACAATCTCTGTCAAAGTTGTGTGTGTCAATCGTAATGTGTCGCCGTCTGCTGATTAGCACACAAACAAAGCACACCACACGCACACGCACACACACACACACACACACACATATATATATATATATATATATATATATATTTGTAATACAAGGGGAAAATTTAATTCGAGACACTTTCAAATGAAGAACTGCTAGCATTGAAACATTTAAAATATAGATATAATCAACGTTTAACAGAGATAAAGGATTTCAAGATATGATTTCTGAATAAATAATAGAATAAAAAGCTTTTAGGCAGACTTATATTGACTGAAATGATGTCTAATGGCAAAAAAATTGTTTGTTAAAAACTTTTATTTTTCAAAAAGGCAAACAATTTTATTATACAAAAATTATTTAATTAATTCAGATTTAATTTTAATTAGAAATATAAAATTTTTAATAAATTTTCAGATAAACTTCCATAAATAATTTACCTTAAAATATTATTTAATGTTCAAGACAGAAATATTAAATCATAATTTGATTAACATAATCATATTTTCATTTCATGTAATTCTAATTAATAAATAATAATGATGATTGTGTCTCCTAAATTAGGAGGATTAAATGAATCAGTATTAAAGGATTTAATAAATGAAAGTTTATTTATTTGAAGATTTTAATTAGGTTACTTTAAAGTTACTTTAAATGAACAACTTATAAATTTATTGTACTGTACTTTATTAAACCATATAAAAAAATTATGCTACAAAATGTATGTATAATTTTTGTATATATGTAATATTGTAACTATGCTTCCTCCGACCCACTGGCAAGAGTATCCCCTGTGGGGTTCAGGAGAAATGGTCAGAAAGTATGAAAAGGAAGTATATTTCGCGCATCCTGTGTGTAGCTGAGTATCGGGTTTTGGTTTAAAAATGGAATTTTTCCACGAATCTGTAATTATATAACTTTAAATGTATTACATATTGTATGTCTCTAATTGTATGTGTGGGGTGTTTGCGCATGTATATAAATAAATCTGTCAATTCTCCAACCTGTACTTCAAGTAACTTTAACCCAGCCACACCCAGTAAAAATCTGGTTGCCCAACCTGTACACTATAATATTATATTTCATTTTAATGTATCTAAAATGAGTTGGACATTTAAGGTATATTATTCTTTTTCTATGAGACAATGTTAATTATTTATTCCTTTTTACTCGAAATTTGGATTTAAATTTTGAATTTGGATGTGATATTATTTGAGTTCTCTAGTTTTACAATTGTCATCTGATTTGGAAATTTATGTTTATACAATAATATTACAAAAAACAATCAATTAATAATCAATTTTCATTTAGAAGATATTTTCAAACATGCAAATTTAAAACTGTTACAAATTTATGTACATAAAATTATATATTTATATAATATAATATTTAATTTGAACTTAATTTTATTTGAACTTTAGATTAATGTACCTATAGATTAATTTTATTCTGTAACTTAAAATGCGAAATATTTATATATAAAAAACATTATCACTAATTTAGTAATGCAAAAAAAAAAAGAACCATAATTTAAAAAATAAAAATTACAAACATTTTGTTATAACTCTTTTCTACTACCTATTATTGGACATTATCTTTTCAATATACTCAAAAGAAAATTAACAATTAATGTTCAATAGAGATATAAATTGAACATTAAAAATTAAGTAATGAATGTTTTTGCAGATGTGTCTAAATTCTTTATAAAAGAAATAAAACGTTGGATTTCTCACTTCTTTATTTGCCAAACAAAACACACCATACATATTGCGAAGTATTTTACCATTCCAAACTTGTAACATATATATTACTGGCATTAATATACATAAATTTATTTCAAATAATATTTAACAGATTAAAACATTCATATTTATATATTTAAATAAAATATATAATTTATTTTTAACTTTGTTGTAAGAAATTTTTTTGTTGTTTTCCATATATTTAGAAAAAAGGAAATAATACAAAAAAGTATTTTTATAATGTAAATATCATAAATATATAATCAAGAAATTCTATAATAGCCTTTTATATATTATTTTTAATATATTTTATTATTATTATAAATATATATTATTATATATTAGACTTATTTATTATTTTTTTAAAAATTTCACATAATAATCTAGTAAGGATATACTAGTAAGTAGACTTTTTTACACTAATGTTGCATGATCATGTGATCATTTAAGCGAGATTTACATTTTTTATTTTCTTTGCTCTTACAAAACTATTTAAAATTAATATAAGCAATAAGGATCAGTATAATTTTCTTCATAAGCTACAAAGAAAATTTACCTATATTGTGAAAAGGTTTAAAAATCAGTGCTTTAAACATCACAAAATGTTGCAAAATTATTTCACTACAAAATATGGCAAATCTTTACGTTTATATCACTTGCATTTCCCTTTGATAAACAGTCTTTTGACATGGCTTAACAATGACCAGTTTTGTCTTGAAAAAAATTGTTGTTCGTGGTGTTTAGTTTATAAATATAATGTCTATTCTTCACTTTATTCTATATATTTGAGGAATATAAGTATTTACATATTAAGGCTGCTAACATCCAAATTACTGATACTTAAAAGCTACTGAAAATTCGTTAAATTAATATTACTCTTTGTTTAAAATAACATGTTCTTATAATTTTATAAGCCTAAATTAGAATACTAATTATGACTACAGTTACAGTTACTATATATTAAAATAATATTATTTTAGCTTTTAAGGAACATTTTCTATGCATGTTTGTTGTTGAATTTCTTTATAAAAGCAAATATAATTTAAATTACTTATATGGATATCTTCCATTAAACTTAAATTCATATTTAAACCAACGAATCTAAAATTTAAAAAAAATTTATGTGGTTAATATTTGAAATTTATTTTATCATCTTCAGTCGTCCCTCGACAGTGCATTCTCTTGATGTAATGTTGCTAAAACATAATATATTTTGTTTTTATTGTCTAACAAATGCAACAACTATTTATTTTATGTTTATGCAGAATCATCTAAAATTGTTTATCTCTTTTTTTTTTTAAAGCAATAAAATAAAAACTTAGTTTTATGTCTTAAATGAAGACATTGCAGAAATAGACAGCAAAAAAAAAGGGAAATTTTAAAAAGGGAAAAAAAGGGGAAATTTTAAAAAGGGGAAAAGAGGGAATTTTAAAAAAGGTAAATTTTGATATTTTTATGTATTTGTTGTTATTTATTTAAGACTACAAAAATAATGGCCAATAAGAAAATCTAGCATGCTTTGTGCGATATGTATTTGGTTTAATAGAGAGATCACATTCATTTCATATTGAATATCAACAATTTTTAATCTACTTTCAAAAGGCTCTCTACGATATAAATAATGCAAGCCAATGTTTTACCAGTTAAATTAATTAAAAAAGGGATAAATTTCAATTTCTGCATAAGTAAGCGGATTTACTGCATCTTAAAATCCTCAACAGAATCAATATTAAGTTATTTAGTTATTGTGCATACATAATTAAAACTAAACAATTTGTTTGTCAGAAGAGGAAATCTAGCACAAACCCACATTTATGGCCCAGAACACTCAGAAATCTGGCTATCAAGGAGCAAGAGAAACCTTTGAGTCTGTAGCGCCTTGGGCTGCTCGACCATTTTGAAGCTTTAAGTATCGATGTTAGCAGGTATGGATGTAACATATATGATTAGATTAACAGCGTAATTGGCTTACTAAGCTATTTTATTAATCTTACTAAAATAAGGCAAAGTTATGAATATCTGTTAGAGGAAACGTTAATATTGCATTCATTTAGGAAAGAGTATTTGGAATATGTAAATACATTGTAAGTTTGAAATGCTTTTAAATGCATGGAAGAAGAAATTACAACTGACTTTAAAAGTGTCATATGAACGATATCAAGTCATGTTTAATATTCCTTTTATATCTTAAATGTGATGCTATCTTTGAAAAGTTGAAATGGAATAAATACAAATAATCTGCATTAAAAATTTTGCAAATACATTGGTTAGCAGCAATTTCCATTACAATAACTTTACAAGATCTTATATTCAAGCATTATAATCTTCTAAAAAAAATTTTTTATACAAATGTTTTCAAACAGAGCAAGAATTATGGATTTTTTTTTCTATATCTAGCACCATTTATTAGATTGCAGCATGCAAGTAGACCATAAGACTGAGGATCTGATTAATTTTTTTCTCCTTTGCAATTCTCTTTCAGACAAAAAGAATATATCTTTTATTTTCTAAAACCAAAACCCTGAAACCACCATAGGGACAAGAGATACGATCACTAAATATTGCGTTAATTATACAACGTTGTGAAATAAAAATAACAATGACTAACTAGATCAAAATGTTTGTAATTTTTTCTAAATTAATCTGAAACAACCAAATCAAGGCAATCAAATAGAAATATGTACAACTTTTCTTAACTTTCAGTTTCCAAAGTGTATGTTACAATAGTTCACATATTTGAATAATGTTAATAAAATGAATAAAACTAGTCTAGAAACAAAATGCTATGACTAAGAGACTTAAATAGAAAATCTTTTAAGTGATTGATAATACATTGTCAAAACATGACCAATCATTAATTAGATTATTCTACTGCATTAGTATGGCTAATAGTTAATGACCCATTATCTAATTTATAACAGTTTTGTAAGTGAAGTATTATCGAGGGAGGACTGAATTTTTATTGCCTTCCCAAACTTAAGCCTGCTCTGTGGTTTTTGACACTTCGTCTCCAGTTCCAGTTGTTGCTTCTGGCTTCTCATGGATGCACAGCCATGGCAATCTCTTTTGGAGCTCCAGACGGTACCGGGGGTGACTGATGGCGTAGAAGAAAGGGTCGAAGCAGGCTGAGGCCTTCAGTGTCATGGCTGGAATCATGGAGACTACAGGGGTGATCCTTCGCAAGCTTGGCTGAGAGAACCCTGCTATGAAGGCCACCGAGATGTAAGGAACCCACGAGAACAAGAACATCAAGATGACGCAGAAGGCTGTCTTGGCGATTCGGATCTCTGCAGAAGAGCCGCTGACAGCTGCGTTGGATCTGATGCTGTCGACGTTCATTTTCCTAGCCTGGAATAGAAAAATTATCTCTTAATTAAAAATATTCATTCATTTTTTAGCCTGGAATAGGAAAATACGTTCCTGACTGAAAACACACGTTCATTTTTCTATCTTTCAATAAAAACATACATTCCTAACTGAGAACACACGTTCATTTTTCTATCTTTGAATAAAAACATACATTCTTAATTGAAAATACAATTTCATTTTTCAGACCTGGAACAGAAAAATACATTTCTAACCCGGAACATATTTTCTTTTTTTATTCTGGAATAAAAAATAATGCATTCCTAACTGAGAACATGTTGATTTTACTAAAGTGGAATAAAAAAAATACATTCTTAATTGAGAACACTTAAGTTTTCAAGCCTAACATTTCTAACTGGGAACATATTTTCATATTTCTAGTTTGGAATTTAAAAAAAATGCATTCCTAACAGATAACACACAAGTAAAACTTTTAACTGCTTGCTGAAGGAAAAGATTTAGATGAAAGAACTTCAATTATTTGAGACCATTTTCAATCGAGTCTGTTTTTATGTACTGACTTAATAATCGGTGAATATCTATTCAACCATTTTACATTTGACTGTTTCCATTTACTGATACAATTGTAACATGTATTATCTTACTGTATTACATTTTCCTTTTTGAGATGCAATTATAGATTTTAAACAAAAAAAAAAGTCCTTAAATAATTATTTGCTCTTTTTTTAAATTCCTTATTAAAATAATAAATTTTAAAAAATATAACATTATATATACGTTAAATAACCTGTCGTTATATATTTTTATCAACTAAAGAATTTTTAACTTCTCATACTTCATAAGATATTATACAAAACATTAGTGGTGAAATTTAGCTTTATTTCATCAGTGTAAAAATTAAAAATAAAAAAATAAAATGCTAATTGGAAATAATAATAAAGAAAATATTACGGATAATATATATAAGAAAAAACATAATTTGCCTACATAATATTTAAAAATTAAACGCCCTATCATTGATATCATGGTTAATATTATTGTCAGTTAGCAAATAACTAATTCAAAATTTTTAAATTAAGTGTTTAGGCCTAATCTTCATGAAAATCTTTTAGTACTATATTTAAATGAGAATTGTAGCTTGTATAAGAGAAGCCAAAATCAACGAGGCATATAGATCTTGAATTGAATTTTATTATCATGAATTGAATAAATGATCATGAATTAAATTTTATTATCATGAATTGAATTTTATTATCGTGAATTGAATAAATCACCATGAATTGAATTTTATTATCATGAATTGAATAAATAATCATGAATTGAATTCTATTAGCTACGAGAACTACTAACAAAGTGGTTAAAATAAAGCACGATGTTTCTAAACGTAAAATAATTTTCATTGGTTAAAATTCATAAATAGTTCTTTAATGTTATAATGTCTTTGAACTATTTGTTGAAAGAAAATGTTTTCTTTAAGTAAGCATACTAATCAAAGCATTGATATTCATTAGTTAGAGGTCATGTAAATTTAAGATCTTGACTGATAAATTACTAACTGGTAAAACTATTCTATTCATTTTCATCTTTACTCTTTTAGAACAATAAATGTTTTTTTCGAAATAGTGAGAATATTTTTGTAGAGCAAGATTTCTTTAAGAATTATGGATGTAACAAAAGGTAAGGAAAGAATTTATCGAATAACAATAAATCTACACATTGCATTATATTTTCATAGAAATTTGGTCAGAAGGCCTTTTGTGCCCCAAAAACAATCGCTTAGAATTCTCAATTCAATATTTTATTAATAAGCCATAAAGTATTCCTTTCAAGTTAACTAATATGTTTGAGCAATTTTTTCTTTCTCTTATAACACATAGAAATCTGAAGAAATATACTAATGTTTCTTTAATAAAATATATAGTTGAAGAGAATTTAAAACTTTTTTGGTGTATCATTTTAAAAAGAAGACAGGAAAATATTTTTAAGAAATTAACAAATAATAAATTGCCCAATAAATTTTAAAATCTTACTTAGAATATAAAAGTTAACTAAAAAAATAATCGTATATTTATTATAGAAATGCTACAATGACAAAAAATATAAATTATAAATATCCTTCATTCATTTGCCTAATAAATCAGGCTACAAACTTTTGTTTTCAGGAATCGATAAAAAAAAAGAAAATGCTTTCAATACAGATGCTTCCAATGACATAAAAGGGAGCAAAATGTCTGTTAAGTTAGTATTCTTTGTAATTGATACAAAATAGTATTCGTAATTGGTTGTTATTAATACAAAGTAGTCTTCGTAATTGATTGTTATTAATACTAAATAGTCTTCTAAACTGTTTTAAAAAAAAAACATTATTCATTTTTTTTTTTATGGTATTATAATGGTATGGAGGGGCCTGATGGCCGAATGGCTAGCGCTCTGGCGTTCGGTACCACAGGTATCGGGTTCAAATCCCGGCTTTGCCACGGGTGTTTGTAGTGGTTCGGAATCCACTTTAAGCTGTAGGTCCCGGTCCTAATAGGATCGTAGAGAGCTGCGGGGCCATTGTTACTCCGCGTCCGTGGCTTACCATCAAGTTACACGCGCCCCCTGGGTAATGCAAAGTGCAGCCGTTATGGCGAAAGATCACGGTCTGTTTGCCAGCTGCATTAGAAGGAAAAAAAAAATAATAATGGTATGGTCTTATATAACTAAACGGATATTTTCAAAAATTAAATAAACCTATTAATTTATAATTTAGGTGCCTGATGGCCAAGAGACTGTGCCACAGATTTTGAGTTTGTGTCCCGGCGATGTCATGAATGTTTGTAACGGCTCAGAATCCACTTTAAACAGTAGAAACCGTCTCAGTCTAATATGACTGTAAAGCTTTGAGTATATGGCTGACAACCCTATTCAGTAAAAAGAAAATATTTCCTATCTAAAAATTTATCAGTAGACAGATTGCCTTGACCCACCATGAGGCTGTTGCACCAATGAAGAAGAATTTATAACTGAAAATTCTATGATTTTTTTTTAATCTGGGAATCTTGTTTTTAAAAAAGTTCTTAAACTAGTTAATACTGGCCCAGTTTATGTCATATTTGGCAATTATTTAGCGCTATATGATCCAAGTAAAAATACTGCAAAGTAGTCTTTTACACGTGATTCTTAAGAACACTCTGTCTCACCAGCTACAAATAAAATTAAATAAAACTGGCAAGCAATAAAGTAATTAAGATGGATTCAAACACAGTGATAAGGAAGAAAGGTAATTTCAGAGGGGGCTTAAGTATATTAAAAAATAATTAAAATTTTTAATATTCTAATTAAAATTGTAAATAACATAATAACATTAAAAAAATTAGATGAAAAAAATTCAACGATACCACTACCACACTTTACCTGTTCTTTGATTTGCATCTCATGGTTACGAACTGCCATGAAGATTCTCGCGTAGCAGTATAGAACGATGCTGATAGGGATGAACCATCCGAAGAACCAGGTGCCGACGATGTACGACCTGCCGTTGAAGTCGTGCATGAAGAAGTCAGCTGCGCAGCTGGTAAGGAACCCTTCCGGCACATACCTACTCCAGATCTCGAATGCCGGAAGCAAGGCAAAGGGAGTGACGTACACGTATATCAACAGGATCATAATGATGGCTTTGGTCATCGACATTCCAGTCTTACTAAAAGGATGGACTATCACACGGTACCTGTCGAACGATATGATGGCATTGCAAAAGGCAGAACCGAGACCGGAATAGCAGCCCACCACGCCATAGAGGATGCAACCTATGTAAAAAAGAGAAGAACTATAAAAAACGTAACTGATATTGATTGGTTAGTTTCGATTGGGTCAATGTTGTACTTATTATCTATCCAAACAATAGTTTGTTAACTTAGATAATTTTTTCTCTCATAAAATACTGGAAATCTCATATCCAATGACAGATCCAATTTCTAGAAAGTATTTCTAGTAGGAAGAAGAAATTATTTTTTGGTATATTTATTATTAAAACACCTCTTTAAAATGACAATACATCCCTAACACGATTCGAGGTAACTTGTCCAACTAGGATTCAGGATGACTAGGCTCAAATTTACTGATGGTATACCATGCAGTCCTGGTTTTCAGAAACGAACAGCCGACTCGATACCGTTTTCAACAATGTATATACAGTGTCTCTCATCATAGTCAGTCACCCTGGTGAGACTTTTCTGGGTTTTCTTCATTACGATACACAAGTACTGGGAATTCCATGCCTGCTCGATTCAGTATCGTGATGTCTATTGAGATTTAAAACAGGAGCACATGGAACATTCACCCAGCGGTCCAAGACTGGCTCCGTAGTTGGCAGGTGTTTAAACCTTACTTTTGTGGGCATGCATCACAAAACTAAACATTGTTCATATCGGATAGGTAAGGGCACACTTGCGGCGTCCAAGTATTGGAAATTCACCCCGAAAAGTCTTCCCCTTCCTGTCTTACATGCATGGAACGAACATTTTAATTACGTTCTTACATGGCATCCACCGTTATTCAACAAAAATATATATATTCTCTTTACAGGAATGAATCAGAAATACCATGCTTTATTTTTTAAAGAAACCGAATACCTTGGCATGGCACTTAGTTAGAGAAATATTTATCAGTAGTCGTTGATTATGTTCGACATGACCAAATCTGTTGATGGCATTCATTCCATTCTCTGTTTTCAGAAATGAGAAGAATCGATGGTGATTGTGCAAAATTATACAAATGTCTAACATCGGCAGTCAGGCTGCTTGGCAGAAATTTTTAGGTATCTCTCAACGATACATAAATGCGAGTCGGTGATTTCTAAAAAAATTACTGGAAGGCAATCTCTCTGTTCATCATTCATCGGTGAGTTTTTTGTTATATATACATAATTAGAACACAATTTCCAGTGATGTTTTAAAAGAAAAAAAACCAGTCAACATTTTAAATTTTGAGAAATAATATTCGTCAGTTGACTTTACTTAAAAAAAAGTTTTACGGACAGTTCCATTTTTAATATAATTAAAATTATATTATTATAAACATTAGGCACGTAAACATAGTACAGTTCTATATTTAAAAAAATCTTAATTTTAATAGCTTTATCATAAATTTTACAGAAATTTCTGTAATGCATCATTATATTATATTTTAATTAAGACAAAACCACATTTAGATTTCATCGTTTACATTTCAAAGAATTTCGTTAGAAATTTTGAAAAAAAACTGTGAATTAGTTTTTCAATTTCATTAACATATAAAGAAGAATTAATGCTTAAATATACGTTTAAAACATCTTATATTATAATTTTTTTATAGAAAAAGACTTTCAAATGAAACTGTGTCCATTTAAAAGTGATAGAATAAATGATTATAAGGAATATATAATATGAAATATTTTTTCATTAACCTAAATTTCCAAATGCTGGTCCTAACTGGAAAGAATTGTAGATAAAAACAGGAGTTTTAGCCATCATGAGCAGATCTGCCATAGCAAGGCCAATTACGAACATATTGGCGGGTGTCCTCAAACTTCGTGCTCTAAAAAGTAAAAAAATATATAAAAATACGAAAATATATAATCAATATGCTGTTAATGCTGCATTTATTAACAATTTAAATAATAATCATATTTCTTTCTTAATGTAAAATGTTTTAAAATTTCAGTAAGTAAAAAAATCATGCATAATACATTTAGTTTTTAAAAATTACAATTTATTTACATAAATTTTTTTTTTTAAAAACCATTTACAAATTTATTTACATAATTTTACCACAGTCGTGAAAAGAATGCCTGTTACACTGGCCCCATCTTTTATCACAATTTGGAAAAAACACCCCTGAGAAATACATCTAGGAAGTTTGTGTCTCAACAGAACTACCCGGTATACGAAAAAAAAGTAATTTTAATAACTTTATCAAAATTTTTACTGAAATTTCTATAATTTATTATTTATTTTATTTAGATTTCAGCATTTATGTTTTTAGCATTTACGAATCGAACAGACAAAAGATTCAGTTTTACTTGTTGGTTTTTGAAAACCGGCTTTGTTTCTATGGAAATTCAACGCGCTATCTACCAGAGCGCTTTATATTTTCCTGGAGATTATTAAATTTAAATAAATCCGTTAAGAAGCCAATAGTGTAAAAATAATCCATAATCGTAAGTAAAAATTTCTAATTCCAATCATCTATACTTAATTGTTAATTAATGGTGCATAAATCACCAATAATCAATCAAGGGAGGACCGAAACTGGACTACTCCTTACAGCATTGTCTACATGTAAAGAAAGTAGTTCTAGATTTCGCGGTGGCCATTCATACGGTTGCAATTTAAATTATGTAGATTTTAATTACAAGAACTCTACTTACACTATTACTGCTTGAATTTGCAATTGCTTGATTTTATTGACAAAACCCTATGATTACCAAAATAATTTTAAGATTTCCAAGCATTTTGAATAATAGATTTTTTTTTAATTCCGTTAAATTGTACAAAAAAAAATATTCTAGATTTAGGAACTTACATCACGGATATGCAAGTAATCTACATATGATGAAATCATAAATTCGTAAATTATACAATTCTGAATACATGATTAACACGATGAATAAATTGATAATATATACCCTCCAAGATAAATTTATTCTATTGAATTGATTTATTCTTCTTATGAAATTGATTATCGATTAACTCCATTAACTTCAATACTCTATTAATTCATTACTCCATTTAATGTCATTAACTTCATTACTCTATTAATAAATAGCTTCATTAACTTAATTGCTCAATTAATACATTACTTCATTAACTTAATTACTATAATAATCCACTATTCGATTTAATTTCATTGCTCTATTAATCCATTAATATAATAATCCAGTACTCCATTTAACTTCATTACTCTTAATCCATTACTCAACTTCATTAACTTAATTATTCTATTAATGTATTACTCAACTCCATTAACTTCATTACTCTATTAATCCATTGCTAAATTTAACTCCATTACTTCATTAACTTCATAATCTACCATTTAATATTTCATTTTACTACAAGTGAGTGAAAGATCACTTCCATATTTGTCATGGTTGCCAACCCGTAATAACACGTTGGCGTAACACACAATAATAATACATAATAACACATAACAGTAATAACACGTAACAGTTAACTGTACGTAACACACTAGGATACAACTCATATATTACAAAACTTATCAAAACTTAATTAGTATCTTTAGCATCCATTAAAATGTGTAAGGGATAGCATTCGTTCAGCTTCCATGAACTTACACCATGAATATGTAGATAACCATCCCGTTACCAATGAGGGAGACACTCATCAGTCCTATGTACAGGATTCCCAGCAGATAGTGCAGGTAGGGTGCAGGGGCCCTGAATTGGCGCCAGTAGGGACTGATGTAGACATCTGGAGGGGCATTCCATCCATTGTAGCGAGTTTCGTAGCACCAGGAGGGCGGGCCCTCGTCCACGAAACCCGCCGGGTGGTGAGAGGACAAGTTCAGCATCAGCCAGCGATACTGGAAAAAATAAAAATATTAATCATATAGGATTAAAAAAAGAAATTCTTTATCCAATATATTCTTTATTTATTTCTTGTGTAAATTTAAAATTTGTTTGATTCGGATTTGTGTTAATTGAATACCAGGTTCCATTCAATAACTTCATCAAAAATCAATTGTAACGTCCTTTTATTATTGTTTTATAATGTCAGGCATTTTGAATTCCCCACTAAAACTGCAGATTGGTCATTCTCCAATAGGATAGCTGATTGGCCATTCATCACTAGGACGGCAGATTGGTCATTCGCCACTAGAACAGCAAATTGGTCATTCGTCACTTGGACGGTAGATTACTTATTCACCACTAGGACGATAGATTGGTCATTCACCACTAGGACAGCAGATTGGTCCTTCACCAATAGGACAGCAGATTGGTCATTCACCAATAGGACGGCAGATTGGCCATTCGCCAATAGGACGATAGACTGGTCTTTTCCAAGAGGACAGCAGATTGGTCATTCATCACTAGAAATGTTGTAGATTCAACGTTTTCACTTTTCATTATGATGTCATTATGATCATCATTATGATGTCAACACAATTTAGGAAGAATAACCTCGTTGATAGCATCTGGAGGATTCGTGCCCTTTTATCCCTCCGCTAACCTAATTACAGAATATCCCAATAAAAAAGTTTGTCGTGTCCCTTTCTGACAAAGAAATGAGAATTTCGGATCGGCCTTGATTTTGCGTTTTGAATCAGGTACCCCAGTACGGAAATTACAAAGCACTATCCCCAAAACAGTACACAGTTGGCAGCAAAGCAACTATACACAAAGCAGTAAAAAATCGT
Organism: Caerostris darwini; assembly: GCA_021605075.1. Classification (NCBI taxonomy): domain Eukaryota; kingdom Metazoa; phylum Arthropoda; class Arachnida; order Araneae; family Araneidae; genus Caerostris; species Caerostris darwini. The sequence goes on along the minus strand of BPLQ01003416.1, from coordinate 29,893 downwards.
CCACAGTTAGAGGCTGATATAAATTTAAATATCTGATGTAATAAATTTTGATATAAATTCCTTTATGGTATAAATTTTGATATGTGTAATTTATTCGGGCCTGAAGGCCGAGTGACTAGCGCTCGGTGCCACAGGTTTCGGGTTCGATTTTCTTCGGTGGCATGGATGTTTGTAGGAATTCGGAATCCACTTTAAACAGTAGGTCCCGATCTAATATGACTGTATATCGTTGGGAGTGGGGCTGACAATCCTACCCGTAAAAAGAAAGCATCTTCTGTCACAAAATCTGGTCCACCAAGGGGCTATTACGCCAATGAAGAAGACTTTCTTTATTCATTAAAATTAAATATATTTTATCCTTTTCCAAAACTTTAGATAAAAAAGTTTGATAAACTACATATTTATTTTCTTCCAAGTTCAAATTAGCATATGAAACAGATCTTTCCACCAAAGCTTTATTACATTTTAGTTGAAGTTCTACACTGACATAAAAGATAATGATAATTGTATTAAACCTTCATGCACCACTTTGAGCATCACTGATTTGACGCCAGTTTTTTCGACTTCACTTAGTTGCACATCAAACAGCAATAACTTTTTTTTGTTCGAATAAAATGTAACCTTTAAATAAAATAAATATTATTTTAGAAAGTATAATTTAACTTATAAGAATCATTTTTGCATTGAAAAACCATTTATTCCATTAACTAGTCATATTTGAGAAGACATTAAAGGCCAAGCATACAAAGATGCACCGTCTTGATATATTTACGCTTTTAAAAAGTCATGCCGATTTTCGCAAATGTTCTTTAGATTGTCTTACTTTACAGTTTATAGTGTCTTTTTTTTTCAATGTAATCTATTTTCATCATGATGACATAAAATTCTGTTTTCATTGTATTCTTTGGGAAATGGTTCATTTATTTGGATGATGATGAGTTCTGTTTATGCGAATTTGATTCATTTCATATGATGTAAAATGTTTGTTAGTCATCTATGCTTTTTACGTCTAATCTAAAAAGCAATTTGAACGCTTTAAAATGCATATTTAACTATGTTATCTTAAAAATTTTGCAATTTAATCTTAAAATGTCATCGCCTGAATTTTTGATATTATTTAACTATGCTTAAATTGTATTAAGCATATTTCAAATAAAAGTGCTTGATTTTATATTGTTAAAATAGTTCCAGGGATCTGATGGCCGAGTGACTAGTGTTCTAGCTCTCCGTACCACAGAGTTCGAGCCCCCGCGGTGCTTTAGAGACTTGCAGTGGGACAGAGTACATTTTAAACAATATGTCACGGTCTAATATTACTGTAGAACGGCATACAAAGGGCTGAGCGTCGGGCTAACAAACCTACCACCTAAAATGAAAATTTTTCGTTGTCCACCATGGGCTGTTGAGCCAAAGATAATTATGAGAATTTCTCTACTTTATTATTTCAAAATACTATGTATTATTTAGTGTATTAATTTTTGTTTATATTACGAAACACATTTAAAGTATAATGAATCCTGCTTTTGCAAAAAAAAAAAAAAAAAAAAAGTTATTTGTTCTTTTTATGGGTAAATCGATGCATGACCCCATAGTGGAAAAAAACATAAATTGATAATCTAATAATATAATATCAGCACCCTTAAATAAAACTAATCAAAGAAAACTAATTTATTGCAATTTCTGAAGTCAACACCAAGTCATGTTTGCGATAACTTTATAATTTTTTTAAATTATTATAAAAGTTTTACTAAAATATGTATTCAAAAAATACAAGTAAGATGTAAAATACGTTTCACTGTTTACTTTCCTTTTATGTCAGTTATATTTCGCATTCCGGATTCTGTTGAAAAACCACATTGATAACAACAGAATTAAAAATTTAAATGATTTTGACATAAAAATATTCACGCAGTTCAAATAGAGCTTAATTGTCAATTTTCTCATGGGATATAAAAATGATAAACTGAAAAAAAAAAATTTTAAATTATGCTTCTCCAATTACATAAAAATAATGTATGACTTAAATTCAGCAAACCAAGCTATAATCCCTTTTCGAATTCTGAATTTTTTTTAATAAAATAGTAAAAAAAATTTACGTAAAATAAAAAATTATTGTATTTTACTTAAACTTAATAATTAAAATTTCAGTAAAATATAAAATCCTTGAAAAATGACGTTTTCTTTTTTTTTTCCAAAACTGTGTTCAGATGGATTGAAGGCTGAATGGAAAATTTTACAAATATGAGTCAGTAATGTTGACTGCGTAGAAATACTGAATCATCTATTGAATCGAATTTGACACAACAAGAATTGCTTTACCTTTACGCATATAAATTCTTAAAGTAATCTATAAATTTTTAAAAATAAGGGAAAATGCTTGTAAACTGTTGATCAGCTTTCAGCACAAATAACAATGGATGAAATTTTAAACAAATAATTTATCTTTCATATATTCTGAGTAAAATATTGTTATCATATGTTGACCATTTAGATCTGGTCATTCCACCATAAAATGAAATTTATGTAGAATATTCAGCGTTATACACTGAAGTGACAAAAGTCATGGGATACCTCTTCATATCGTGTTGGCCCTCCTTTCGCCCGGCGAAGTGCAGCAACTCGACGTGGCATGGACTCAACAAGTCGTTGGAAGTCTTCTGCAGGAATATTGAGCCATGCTGTCTCGATAGACGTCCATAATTGTGAAAGCGTTGATGGTGCAGGATTTTGGGCACGAACAGACCTCTCGATGATGTGCCATAAATGCTCGATGGGATTCATGTCGGGCGTTCTAGGTGGCCAGATCATTCGTTGGAATTGTCCAGAATGTTCTTCAAACCAATCGCGAACAGTTGTGGCCTGGTGACATGGCGCATTGTCATCCATAAAAATCCTATCATTGTTTGGGTACAGGAAGTCCATGAATGGCTGCAAGTGATCTCCAAGTAGCTGAACATAAGCATTTCCAGTCAATGTTCGATCCAGTTGCACCAGAGGACCAAGTCCATGCCATGAAAAAACAGCCCACACCATTATGGAGCCACCACCAGCTTGAACAGTGCCTTGCTGACAGTTTGGGTCCATGGCTTCGTGGAGTCTGCGCCACACTCGAACCCTACCATCAGCTCTTACCAACTGAATTCGTGACTCATCGGACCAGGCCACGGTTTTCCATTCATCTAGGGACCAACCGATATGCTCACGTGCCCACGAGAGTCGCTGCAAGCGATGTCGTTCTGTCAGTAAAGGCACTCGAGTCGGTCTTCTGCTGGATTAGCCCAAGAAAGCCAAATTTCTCCGCACAGTTCTAACAGACAAGTCCCTTGTACGTCCCACATTGATTTCTGCGGTTATTTGACGCAGTGTTGCTTGTCTGTTAGAATTTACTACTCTTTGCAGACGTCGCCGGTCTCGGTCATTAAGTGCAGGCGGTCGACCACTGCGCTGTCCACGGTGGGATGTTATGCCTGAAATTTCATACTCTCGGCACACTCTTGACACAGTGGATCTGGGAATGTTGAATTCCCTAACGATTTCCGAAATGGCATGACCCATGCGTCTAGCTCCAACTAACATTCCGCGTTCAAAGTCTGTTAATTCCCGTCGTGCGGTCATCATCACATCAAAACCTCTTCACATGAATAACTTGAACAGAAATGAAAGCTCTGCGAAAGCACTGCGCATTTATACCTGTTCTACGCGATGCTACTGCCATCTGAAAATTTGCATATTGCTATCCCATGACTTTTGTCACTTCAGTGTATAACTTCTACCACAAAGGGCCTGTAATATTGCAACCCCAATTACCATGTAATTTGGATCAAATATTCTCAACAATGATTCCCGGTTCTCGTCTTCTTCCGGCTCAATGGCAGGAAGTGAAGGCATGAGGTATACTCAGCCTTATTCAAAATGTACTACAATGGGTCGACTATAATTACTACATTATAACCCCTCCTTGATGAAATATAATTTGGAACAAATATTCAAGGATATAATAATTCAAATATATAAGGATAGGTAAATGTAGTAGGCTCATTGTAGTACATTTTGAATGAGGTTCAGTATACCTCTTGCCTTCTAGTGAAGTGGAAGAAGATGAGAATGCACCAGGAATCATTCTTGAGAATATTTGTTTCAAATTACTATGGCAATTACCATGGCTTATGGGTAACCTCTCCCTCCAGATTAAAAAAAATAGAAGATTAGAATGGAAGATATGTGGCATATTCAGTATTTCTTAAAATACACCACTGCTATACTCTAACAGTTTTGTAGAAATTTGGAACTTATATTCGAACATGTTATATCTAGGGAATTTTCATCTTCTTCCAGCTCAACAGAGGAAGTAGAAGATATATAGAATACACAGGGTTTTATGGTACACCACAAAATGTTTGCTATATAAGGGGTTTGCCACTTTTTTTGTTATCGTAATTTAGAACCTGTATTTCAAAAATTGATTTCTGGGGAATTCTCATCTTCCAGCAATTCTTCTTCTTCTATTCAATTTTTCAAACTCAACAGATGGAATAGAAGACTAAAATGGGAGAGATGTAGCATATTCATGGCTCCTTAGAGTGCAACAAAAGAAGTTTACTATATTATAATCCCTTTTTTGAAATCCTAATTTATAACAAATACACCAAAAAGTAGTACTGGAGAATCTTCATCTTCCAGCAATTCTCCTTTTTCTATTCAATTCTTCAAACTCAACAAAATTAAAGAGATGTAATATACTCATGGCTCCTTAGGGTGCACCAAAGGGAATTTTTCTGTAATCTAATCCCTTTTTTGCCATCCTAATTTATAACAAATATTCCAAAAGGTGGTACTGGGGAATTCCCATCTTTCAGCAATTCTTCTTCTTCTATTCAAGGCGGCCTGAACCATCTGACTTTTGATACCACAGACTTCAGGTTGGAATCATGGCGATAGCATGGATGTTTTGTTAGTGGTTCGGAATCCACGTTAAACTGTAGGTCCCGGTATAATTAACCCAAAGTGTGCACAAAAGGACCGTAGAGCGACAAGCTAAACCAATCTTCTATTCAATTCTTCAAACTTACCAGAAGGAATTAAAGACTAAAATGGAAGAGGTGTAGCATACTCATTGGTCCTTAGGGTACACCGAAAAGAGTTTGCTGTAATTTAATTCCTTTTTTGCCATCCTAATTTATAGCAAATATTCCAAAAGGTATTTGGGAATTTTTATCTTCTTTCGGCAGGAATAGAATGAAAGATATGTTACATGTTCAACGTTACATAAAGTGATTTGCTGTATTCTACCCCCTTTTTAGCCATCTAAATTTGGAACAAATATTCCAAAGAGGGGCTTCTAAGGAATTCTCATTTAAGGACTCTTTTGAGGAATTCTCGTTAGCCAAATAGAAAACTTTTCGACCTATGAATTTATTGTGCTCATCACCCGATATGCATATGAAAGATTTTCGGTTTAACTCTATTGGACGATTTTCAAACCAAGTTTCTTCAACTAAGGCTGTCATGAGTCTGTTCTGGCCCATTTTAAGTAAGATTAAAATGTAGAATGTTTTATTATTTAAAGTTTCGCTTAATTTTGCAAGAAATAAATTTGCTAAAATCAACACATGTCTGCATTGTTTTAAGGTAAAAATCTATGAAAAAATGAAGTTTAGTTTATGAAAAAAAAAATCAAAAAATAATTACCTTTCCATTTTTTTTTCCTGTAAAGCATTCATTCAATATAAATTATTCAATATTAAAGTATTTTCTTTATACTTACATTTATTATTATTGATTTTGTCTGGTATCATAAAATAAATAATATCTTTTCAAATGTTTTATATTTGGATTTTAAGGGGAAATTCCCATTCATTCAGACACTACTTTTGGAGATCAAAAAGATTTCATGTGTGAAAGCAAACGATTCATTTCTTACGTTGACTAAAAGATTTCAACTATTTTCCAAGCTGTGCAAATAAATTTCTCGGTGATTCAGCGGCCTACTAAGTTTTATCGTTCAAACAAACGTAAAAATAAATTAAAAATGTGTTTGTTTTTTTAATTGAATAACGATTATTTCAGAGATGTATTCTTACCAAAGTCGATGGCAACACAAGCCCACACTTTGAAATAATTCTTTTATTATTAAAGGTCAAATAAATACATGAATTCTTTCTTTAAATTTTCTGTTTAATATGGTTGAGTCAGGAAAGGTAAAAAAAAAGAAAAAAGATTCAATCCAAGATAAATAAGTTGCATCAAATAAAACAGTAAATCGCAACTTGTTTTATATTTTCCGGCCTTCATAACGATTATTTGCTCAGCTATCGTTGTTTCAATATATTTTAGTGTAGGTATACTTTATCAGAACTTTTTTTATTATTTAAACAGATTAAAAGGTTTCGTGATTTCATTTAAAAGTTAAATTAAAAAAATTCATCCATGAATAAAATTTAAAAATTAGTTCCTTCTGGCAGAACCAATAACATTCTTTCTTAGAGCAATGTAAAAAGATAGTTATAAACTACTCGTGAATTTCTGGTTCAAATCTGCTGTCGGTATTCGTTGCAGTTACTGTTTTCAGAAACGAGAAGACTGGATGAAAATTGTCAGAATTTGTGTAAAATACCTCTCATCGATGATATTTATTGATATAAATATCCTCGATGAGAGGATAATATATATTCTTCCTTACTGATCTATATTCTCCATTTTTGTATGAATAAATGTTTTGGCATAAATCCTTTATGACATATGTTATCCTTTATGTTATATTATTGCATTGTGCTCAATTTGTCTGTTTCAATTGTTGGAAAATACACAAATGACTTCAGTATGGAGACAATTAGACAATCGCAATGGCTTATTATGTCCAAATAGTTTGGTATATATGCACCAAGTAATATATATGCGCCAAATTAATTAATTTTCTGCTATGTTTTTAATAACCTAAAATATATATTAAAATTTACTTGAATGAAGGATATACCTTCGATTCAGGGCCGGATTTAGATGAAAAAAGGCTCTAGGCTATTTCACTTATGAGGCCCTTTCACCTCCCATTTATAAGTTTGTAAATTACTTATTATGTTTGTTTATTATTCCTATGTGTAGAATTTCATTACTGTGATATATATCAATATGTTAAATGAAACATGTTGTGATTGGTATTAATCCTTATAAAAAATGTGGTGTGGACAATAAATATAAAAAAAAAATCGAGAACACTTATTTGGACATTTATTCTCAGCACCCTAACAATAATTAATCAAACATAACACACAACATTTACAAAGAAACAAAATTCAAATAATAATAATCTTTGACTACGAAAATAAAATATGCAATAAAAATTATCATATTTTCTATCAAATTAAATTAAATATATTCAATACATAGAAGATTAAAGCAAATTCAATTCAGATAAATTTATTTCATAATAATTCGCATTTAAAGTGTGATTTATTATGAATTTTAAGTTTTAAACTAAACCAAAAATGGAACATTATTCAAACAAAATCCAGATCAGAAAAAAGAAAATATCAACCTTAACCAATACATTTTTATGTTTGTTTATTAGTCATATGTGTAGAATTTCTCCTTATTTTCTATTCAGTGTTTACTGTTTTTAGAATAGTGTAATTCTAATTTTGCTAACAATTTGAATGTAGGCCCCTCTTGTTTTTGAGGCCCTAGGCTGAAGCCTAGTTAGCCTATAGGAAACCTGGCCCTGCTTCAATTATTACTTTTTAATGAGATATTTGGTTTAGTTGCCGGTCTACTGTCTACTTTTTTGCACACTTTAAGCTAATTAGACTGAGACCTACAGTTTAACTTGGATTGCGAACCACTAATAATCATCCATGCCCCCGCCGGGATTCGAACCTGAAGCCTGTGGTATCAAAGGCCAGAGCGTTAGCCAATTGGCCCTCAAGCCGCTTTTAATGAGGGAGGAAAGATGAGAGATTATATATATATTGAGATTTGTGCTTTAATGATGATGCCTGGATAAGTCAAATTCATGCCTATAGAAATAGTGAAATATCTATCATTAATAGACATAAGTTTGTATACACTATTAATTCAAATGTTTTAATAAAAAACACAAACCTTTCTAATATCTTAACTCTGTAACAAAGTTCCCTGAACCTATTTTTTTTTCCAAGAAAATCCTTTTGCCAGTAAAGAATAAAGACCATAAATCCCGTCCCAGAATAATAGTTTTAAAAGCATAATTTAAAACGATTGCAACTCATGTATATCCTTTAGTAATAATAGATGTACTTTATTCCTAGCACTATAAATAATAATAAAATGCATTATTTAGTATAGGACAGTCAGAATGTTATTATTGGAAACTTACAAGGGCGAATATCAATGTTGTTTATCTTGAATGATACTGTCATGTGATGAAAAACTATCAGTTGTGTTTATTGGTAATCACAGATATTACTAATACAATTGTAATTTATTGCATACATTTATTATTTATTATATATGTTATTTATATCACTGCATCTAGAGTTCATTGATGCATTCATTATTTATTGCATGTATTATTTATATCGTTGCATTTATAACATTGCATACATTCATTATTTATAGCATATGTAACTTATATCACTTCATTTTGAAATAATTGCATACATCCAATATTTATTTCATATTTAACTTATTTCACTTCATTTGGAACTAATTGCATACATCCATTATTTATTGAATATTTTATTTATATCACTGCATCTATAACTAATTGCATACATTCATTAGTTACTGCATATGTTATTTATATCACTTCATTTGCAACTAATTGCATACATTAATTATTTATTGCATATGTTATTTATATCAATTCATTTATAATCGTTTGCATACATTCATCTGAGAAATGCTATATTTTGTTAGTAGTCCTTGAAGATAAATATAATAATTTCTTACCCATATACTCCGAACAAAATCTACAAATTCATAAGATAAATAAAAATTTTTATTTATTTTTTTACATTAACTTTTTAATTCAACGGAAGAGAGGATGAAATATTTATAAATAATAGCAACTCAATTGTTTTATAAGCAAAAATTTCTTCTTGGTGATATTTTTAGGGGATGCTAGCACGACTTTATGTAGAATATAAAGACAAGGTAAAAACTCACACATCTAACTTAATTTTAGCAAAAAATGTTTTAAAGTGTATTAAGATAATTTTTAATTACTCCTTGCTAACGAAAATTTAGTAGACGTATTAATTCAGCATTTCATTGGTTTTTAAGAATATCTCTTATTAAATTTAAATGCAAATGTTTGTGTTTTCTCTTGATGAGATGACAAGATAAGATCTTTCCTATCTGGTTCTCGGTGTCGCAAGTTTAGGGTCCCAGCGGTGCCATGGATGTTTGTAGCGGTTCGGAATAAACTTTAAACAATAGTTCCTGGTTACCTGTAAAGCATTGGGCGTAGGGCTGACAATCCTAACCTCTTAAAAAGAAAACACCTCTTTCGGAATCTGCCAATAGGCAGACAGGCCTACCATGGGCCTGTTGCGCCAATGAACAAGAAGAGTAAACTGTATACCAACATTCCTATACCAAATACCTGAGCTTACAAAAAATTAAGAAAGCACCGTCAATATTAAAAGGGTAAGGAAAAAATATTTACTATAGAATAATACAAATAGTGCAAAATATTTAGTAATGCGTTACTTTATTAATAGATTTATTAATTGTAAACTTTGAAGAAAGATATTAAAGCATTTGTCTAAAGTAAAATATACTTAATAAAATACATTTTTAAAACAACGTCAAAATCAAGCACACTACAAAAGAATTTTAAAAAACAACAAATATTTGAAAAAAAAAAATTGACATACATTGAAATAATTGACATACATTGACAAAATTGAAATACATTGAAATAAAAAATGTTTAATTATCGCTCTTAGTAGAAAGAAATACAAATAAAAGTTTTAAAAGATTATTTTTCAAAAAAAAAAAAAAAATAATAATAATTGTAGTTGTCAAAGAATCAATTAAAATTACATCTATTTTTAATATAAAACACCTATAATAACACACTATATATATTATGGGATTCTATTTCCCTAAGTCTACGTCATATATCGAAGATTTGTTCAATTTTTGTTTTGATATATTCATTAATTGTAGAATTCTAGAAACCTGTAAAACTCTAGAATCCTGCAGACTATGCGCCAAATTGATCGCCAACTGGTAAAAAAAACATTCAAAATGGCTACCGAAGTTACAGTGTACATGTAACTGCTACAACCATTTTGATTGCTGTTTATTATGACAAAATAAAGTCACAAAATAATAATATGTAAAAAAAAGGAATTTTTAAAATAATTCTTTTAATTAAACGCAAAGGAATTTTTTTTTCTGTTCTTCTGCCATATTTAAAAGTGAACGAAAACATAAAATGCGCTTTTAAGCAGTTTGAGGGCTTGATTAAATCTGATGCTACTATAGCTATAAAAAACAACCAGGGAGGCTTAGCAATTATTGCTTTTGCTAGTAAACATATTATATAATCAGTTTATTTGCTTTGTGTTAAAGGTAATTTTTAATCCATAATAATTTATTAAAATAATGACAATAATAAAGTAAATAATAATAATTTTTCTGAAAATAAAAATTAAAGTAACATTAAAAAAATTACTGTAATGTTATAAAAATGCAGAAAAAACACAAATCCCGACTTGAATTATTGTAACCCTAAAGTAATAGGCGAATTTAATCCGTGGAATGTTTTTTGGGGTAATAGGATCCTAAGTTTTAACCAATTATGCTTCATTACGCTGACAGCGATTGCAGATATAAACAATTTATGTAAGTATTTCGAAATTATTTATTATTTATATTGTCTTTTACCTGTGTATGTTATTGTATTGTGTCTTTTATTTATGTATGTTGTTATTTATGTTTATTATTTAAGGTCTATGACGTCACCAAAAATGGGAAATCAACAAAAAGTAAAAATTAAAGTTATTATTTAAAATATATATTAATCTCCTTATACACCAAAAAAAAAAATTCTTTAAAATAAAACATTGATTTGCAGAGTAATTTCAATTTTGCGGATACCAACATCAAATTACGGGTTTTCATTTTGAATTGTTAATCTCTAGTTCAAAGAATGTGCTACTCCTAAATTTAACTGTTTCATTTGGTAGTCATTTGAGTGTTATATATGCATATCTATTAAGTTAAATCTAGATGGAAATTAAAATTAAAGTTAATTAAATATTGATATGATAGTGAAATATTTTGTCCTATTAAACAACAGTGGTCATTACTGATTTAAGTTTCTCAAACTATCACAAAGACTAAATATGTCTTTGAAAATTAACATATTTAATTTCCTATTTGAAAAATAAAATATATTCGCTTATATTAAATTGAAGAATAAATTTCGATTTTTATGTTTTTATAATTACAGTTAAATGCACAAATGAAATTTTAAGAAAGAAACATTTGGTATATTTTACTATAACATGTTGCTTTTCAAATTTGCTGTATGACTGTCGCGAAGTGTCTTGATCTATAACTTCAAATTACTGAAACTCTTTATTTATGCAGACAATATTTAAACTGATATTTTACAATATTTTTTTTACCATTATCCTTTTGAATTCTACAAAATTAGTCAAAACACGATTCAGAATTTCTAGTTTTCCTGATAATCGAATTCTTCTACATAAATAATATTAATTTTTAAATCTCATAATTTATTCAGAGTTTAAAAGACTTATTTTCAAGTTTGTTTTAACCGTATTTTAATGATAACTTTTGACCATCGTTCAAAAAATAAATAAAATTGTTCATAGCTCGAGGTACTATAAATAAAGGCTAATAACTTGATATAAATGTTCGTATATCGAGATTTAATTGTAAAAGTTTGTAACTCGAGGCGCAGCAGCAATAACTGTATAATATGTATAAAAAGCACTTTTTTTTTGTACACATATTTTGGAAAAAATATTCGTGTAAAAAAATCCAGTTTCTTTATGATTATTAATCTTTTATAAACGCAATGGGTTAACTTTATCGCTATAATAAATTTGTAATATTACAAATCTACAGTAATAATTAGGTTCTACTTTCAACAAATGCACAAATCTCTACTTAATTTAAACTAAACTCTACTACATTTCTTACACAACAAAAAGCGGCCTGGTGGCCAATTGGCTAGCTGTGTGGCCTTTTGTACCATAGGCTTTAAGTTCGAATCCTTGAGGTGGCATGGATGCTTATTAGTGGTTCAAAATCCATGTTAAATTGTAGGACCCGGTCTAATTAGTCTGAAATGTGCACAAAATGACCGTAGAGAGACAGAAAAAAAAGCCATATAACACAGAAAAAAAAAAAAAAAGGGTAGTTTGGAATGATGAAAAGTATCTAGAAATAAAAATAAATATCAGATGGGGCCCGATATTGCTGAGTTACAGAAAATAAAATTTATAATATTTAGGTTTGGAGGATTTTATGAGAACAAAAAATTTCAGTGCTGAATTTAAAAGCTTGAGATTTAAAAAAAATCCCCTTAAATAAAGTAAATTGACCAAATATAATCAGGGGTTGTTAAGTTTGCTAAAATATATTAAATTTCGATACTTTTTAATGAAATAAAATATTAATTGCATTTCAAAATTAGAATTAAACTAGAAACATCTAGTTTAAGCTTTTATATGATTTGGTTGTCACTCTATGGACATTTTTTTGCACACTTTTGGATAATTAGACTGGGACCTACAGTGTAATGTGAATTCCGAATCTAAGAAACCTCCACGCCACTAACAGCATTCGAATCTGAAGACTGCGGTACCAAAGGTCTAAGCGCTAGCTAATTGCCCATCAAGCTGTTTAAGCTTTTATATGTACTAATAAAAAAAAAAAAAAAGAAATTTTTCTCCTCACATTCCTTTAGATATTATTGGAAATAAATGTCCTTCATCACAAATTTAAAATACCTTTTCTTCGTTACTATTCAAATTTTGTAAAATATAATTCATTATTTCATTAATTACTTTTCTATATTGTATTTTTTCGGAACATTTGAGCTCAAAAACATAGACATAAAAAAGTACGTTTATTTTTTTTTATCAAGCGTTACCAAACTTTATAGCTATAAAAATGCATTGTTAGCAAACACTGATATCTCTGTTTCCTTGCTTAAATATTATAATACTATAATGGTTTATTATAACTACGTAATGTTTTGTTATACATTAAAATGACTATTTTTTATTTAATTTTAAAAACTAATTAGAAAATTTTTCGTAATGGTCACGCTATGTACTTGATAAGTAATAAATTTAAAAAAATTGGATTTCTAAATATTATGGTTTTAAAGTTTTACTAGAACCTACATACACACATTTACATTTTTATATTAAAAATAATAAAACATTTCATACAGGCTTCTAAGAGGCATCTTCTGTTGAAATGTAGGGGAAAAAACAATAACTAACTAAAATTAACCACAACATTTTCTGCCAGTTATGAGTAATAAAGAAAATTTCAACGGAACCATTAATGTTTTTAAATGTTATATTAGAAAGAAATACATCATGCTGACATAGGTGTCAGCGGAAAAAATGAAATTAAAAAATAAAATAAAATTAGTTCGGAACGAAGAAAATTTCCGGATATAAAAATAATAAGCATTCAATATTGGGTTGTTTAAGAAGCTTCTTCCAACTGTTGTTGTTGTTTCTTATCCCACTTGGCAAGGCCAAGTCCACGAGCACATATGTACTCATGGTTGAAGGGGAAGGAAGCAGCTTCTGCTGCGATGGAGCACCCATAGGTAGAAGTCTGACTGCTTCTTCAAACTTATTTTTAAAAGAGGAGAAAAATTACTACGTCTTGTACGCCGTCAAAAGGAATAATTTAAATTTTCGGAAAAAGCCGCTTTAATGACTAAAGTAAACCACAAATTTTTGTCAGTTATGAATAATGAAGAAAATTCTAACGCAACCATGGTTATTTCATGGCAACCAACTTTTTAGATGTTCTATTAGAAACAAATACATCACACTAACATAGTTCTTAGGGAAAAAAATAATTTAAAAAAATCAAATAAAACTAGCTCGGAACGAAGAAATTTTCACATATAAAAGTAATAAAACATTAAATATTAGGTTGTAAGATGCGTCTTCAGACTTATTTTTTTAAAAAGGAGGAAAAGAACTACGGCAAAATGAACTAAGCCGGCAAAATGAATAGTTTAAATTTTAGGGAAAAAACCGCAAAAATGACTAAAATAAACAACAAAATGTCAGTTATGAATAATGAAGGAAATTTCAACGCAACCATGAACTTTTTAAATGTTCTATTAGAAACAAATACATCATTCTAACATAGTTTGTTCGGGGAAAAAATAAATTTTAAAAATTCAAATAAAACTAGTTCGGAAACAAAGAAAATTTCCAGAAATAAAAGTAATAAAACTGAATATTAAAGATTGTAAGATGCGACTTCGGACTTTTTTTAAAAAAAAAAGGAGGAAAAGAACTACGCCTTGTACGCAGGCAAAATGAGTAGCTTAAATTTTAGGGGAAAAGAAACCGCAAAAATGACTAAAATAAACCACAAAACTTTTTGTCAGTTATGAATATTGAAGAAAATTTCAACGCAACCATGAACTTTTTAGATGTTTTATTAGAAACCAATACATCATATTAATATCATTGTTAGGGTAAAAAAATCAAATACAATTAGTTCGGAACGAAGAAAATTTCCAGAAATAAAAGTAATAAAACATTGAATATTAAAGATTGTAAGATGCGGCTTCAGACTTTTTTTTTAAAAAAAGGAGAAAAAGAACTACGCCTTGTACGCAGGCAAAATGAGTAGTTTAAATTTTAGGGACAAAAACCACAGAAATCATTAAAATAAACCATAAAATTTTTGTCTGCTATGAATAATGAAAAAATAGTGTATAAGTGAACTGTGAAGTTTTAAATGTAGAGGAAAAATACCAAAATGGACCACAAAATTTTGTGTCAATTATGGATAATGTAGAATTTTTTAATACAACCAACTCTTAGAAAGAAATACATCATACTAACGTCATTGTTGGGATAAAAAATCGTATAAAATTAGCTCGGAACGAAGAAAATGTTTAGAAATAAAAGTAATAAAACATTGAATATTTGGTTATAAATGCGTCTTCAGATTTATTTTCAAAAAAGGAGGAAAAGAACTACGTCTTTTACGTCGGCAAAAGGAGTAGTTTAAATGTTAGCAAATAAACCGCAAAAATTACTAAAATAAACCACAAAACTTTTGTCAATTATGAATAATGAAGAAAATAGTGTATAAGTAAACTTGGAAGTTTAAATGTAGAGAAAAAATAGAAAAATACTAAAATAAACCACAAAATTTTGTGCCAATTATGGATAATGTAGAAATTTTTAATATAACCAACTCGCCATTTAGATGTTCTATTAGAAACAAATACATCATACTAACATCGTTGTTAGAGTAAAAAAATCAAATAAAACTAGCTCGGACAGAAGAAAATTTCCAGAAATAAAAGTAATAAAACATTGAATATTGGGTTATAAAATGCGACTTGAGACTTATTTTTTTTAAAAAAGGAGGAAAAGAACTACGTCTTGTCCGCCAGCAAAATGAGTAGTTTAAATTTTAGGAAAAAAAATTGCAGAAATTACTATAATAAACCACAATTTTTTTTTTTTTTTTTTGCAAGTTAGGAATAATGCAAGGAAGGAAGTTAGTAGGAAGTTCTTTTGTAAGTTAGGAATAATAATGTTTCAATGCAACCATTAATTAAATTTTGAGATGTTCTATTATGCATCATACTAACATAGTTGTTAAGATAAAAAAATCGGAATGAAAGATTTAGGTAACTAGTTAGGAACGAAGAAAATTTTCAAAAAATTTCCAGTAATAAAACATTGAATATTTGGTTGTAAAATTCGTCTTCAGACTTATTTTCAAGAAAAGAGGAAAAGAACTACGTTATGTACGCCGGCAAAATGAGTAATTTAAATTTTAGGGACCAAAACCACAGAAATGACTAAAATGAACCACAAAATTTTTCGTCAGTTATGAATAAAGAAAAAAGTAGTGTATAAGTAAACTGGGAAGTTTAAGTGTAAAAAAAAAAAAATAGAAGAATACTAAAATAAACCGCAAAATTTTGTACCAAATATGAATAATGCAGAAATTTTCAATACAACCAACTCACCTTTTAGATGTTCTATTAGAAACAAATATATCACACAAACATAATTTTTGTTGGAAAAAAATGAATTTTAAAAATCAAATAAAACTAGCTCTTAACAGAACATTTCCAGAAATAAAAGTAATGAAAT
Source organism: Caerostris darwini (assembly GCA_021605075.1). Lineage (NCBI taxonomy): Eukaryota > Metazoa > Arthropoda > Arachnida > Araneae > Araneidae > Caerostris > Caerostris darwini. Next base: position 13,550 of record BPLQ01003416.1, on the reverse strand, counting down.
AAATAGTGGGTTATTCAAGATACGTCTTCAGACTTATTTTTAAAAAAAGAGGAAAAGAGCTACGTCATGTACGGCGGCAAAATAAGTAGTTTAAATTTTAGAGAAAAAAACCACGGAAATTACTAAAATAAACCACAAATTTTTTTGTCTTTTGTGAATAATGAAGAAAATAATGTATAAGTAAACTGGGAAGTTTAAATGTTAAGAAATAATAGAAAAATACCACAAAATTTTGCGCCAAATGCAGAAATTTTAGTACAACCAACTAACATTTTAGATGTTGTACTAGAAACAAATACATCATACTAACATAGTTATTGGGGGATATTTAAACCTTCAAATAAAACTAACTCAGAACGAAGAAAATTTCCAGAAATAAAAGTAATAAAATACTAAACATTGAGTTGTCTAAGATTCATCTTCAGACGTATTTTCAAAAATGAGAACGGTAACTACGTCTTATAAGCCGTCAAAAGGAGTAGTATAAATTTTAGGTAAAATAAAAAACCTGCAGAAATTGCCAAAATAAACCCCAAAATTTTTCTTAACTATGAATAATGAATAAAATAACGTATTAATAAACTGGAAACTTTAAATGTAGAGAAAAAAAATACAAAAATACAAAAATAAACCACAAAATTTTGCGCCAAACGCAGAAATTTTCAATACAACCAACTAACATTTTAGGCCTTGTATTAGAAACAAATACATCATTCTAACATCGTTATTAGAGTAAAAAATCAAATAAAACTACCTAATAACGAAGAAAATTTCCAGAAATAAAAGTAATAAAACATTCAATATTGGGTTATTTAAGATAGTCTTCACACTTTTTTTCAAAAAAAAAAAGGTAAAAAACTACGTATTTTACGTCGGCAAAATGAGTAGTTTAAAGTTTAGGAAACAAACCGCAGAAATGACTAAAATATACCTCAAAATTTTTCTCAACTATGAATAATGAAGAAAATAGTGTATAAGTAAACTGGAAAGTTTTAAATATAGGGAAAAAATAGAAAATACTAAAATAAACCACAAAATTTTGCGCCAAATGCAGAAATTTTCAATACAACCAACTAACTTTTAGAACGTTGTATTAGAAACAAATGCATGAAACTTACATAGTTGCTAGGGGTGTAAAAGGGAGCGAACTCCAAGCAGCCACATTAATCCAGATGAGAAATCTTCGGCATTCTGACAACTCACCGACGGCAAGGGGGAAATTTGCTGAAGTCAATTTTCCTTCGTATCAGATAAGACACGAAACGAAGCCATAGAGCAGCACTCGTTACACGGAAGGGAGCTATGTAAGAAACCTAATACACATCGTGTCCGGGAGCGATGTATAATTCATGGACATGCAAATGACAAGCAGCCGGTTAAAAAAGGGCTTCGACAAAACTAAAGAAAAAAAAACCATTAAGGCAATTACTACTTGGAAGAAAAGGCATTGGTAGAATTTATAAGATTCTTCGAAAAAGGATTTTAAACGTTTTAAAATGGGTTTCAGGAAGTATTTAAAAAACTGATACCATTTTTCGTTTGTTTCGGTTTGCTTTTTGTTCGACTAGCATTCTCAAATTCGTCTCTGTTGGTGGCATCCATGGCAATCTCAATGACGATTGATACAACATGTGTAAAATATCCCGCATCGATAATCGGGGATGAAGTTTTGCGTGGTGGGTGTTTTTTTTTTTTTTCTTTTTCTCTCATATGGCAAATGCCCTGCTATTAACCCTAGAAATCCTAATGGAAGGTGATATCTTCCCCTCATCCCCTTCTAAATGTCCAACATCGATAATCAGGAATGAAGTTTTGCCTGGTGGGTGTTTTTCATATTTTTCTTTCATATGACAAATGCGACGCTATTACCCCTAAAGGTCCTACCAGAAGCCATTGTCTTCTCCTCATCCCCTTCTAAATGTCCCGCATCGATAATCGGTGGTGAATTTTTGTCTGGTGGATGTTTGTCAGATTTATTTCCCATATGACAAATGCCTCCTATGTTTATTACCCCTAAAAGTCCTATCAAAAGCTAATGTCTTCCCATCATTCCCTTCGGTGGGCTGTTCGAGACAAACATAAATGGAATATGAAGCCTATCCCCTCTTCTAAATGCTAATGATTGCAATTTAAATGCAAGAGGGGTATATTTAACTCCATTGATATGCATTGCAGTCGCTGTTTTCCAAAATGACGAACTCCGATGCCGATTACAATGGCGTAGAACATACATGTAGTGTCCGGAAGGGGAAACCAAATTTGTTTCCAATAAATGTAAGATGAATGGATTTCAATATATTTTAAGGCAGCAGAAGTGTAACTGCCTTTCATTTGCGTGTCGTATGTAAAACAGTCACCTCCAGAGTCGACTGTGAATAAATAGACTCAGTAAAAACTTTAACGGTCGCCTGCTTGGTTGAAGTTTTCCAACAAGGCAGCTGTCAATTTCTTCAATCAAATCTACTCATTTTTTTAAGGTAATGACTGCACAGGGGTCTGATGACAGAATGACTAGCGCTCAGGCGCTCAGTGTCACAGGTTTCGGGTTCTAGTTCTGGCTGTGCTATGGGCGCTTAGTGAATCCACTTAAACCGTAGGTACCGGTCTAACATGACTGTAGAGCGTTGGGCATCGGGCTGACATTCCTACCCTGTAAAAAGAAAACATCTTCTGTCTCGAAATGCGCCAATAAGCAGACCGCCTTGGTCCATAATGGGGCTGTTGCACCAATGAGGAAGAAGAATGACTATATAAAGAATTACGTCCTTAACCTTTTAACTAGTTAATACTGGGTAGCCTATTTTTAATTAAATAAATCCATTTTTTATTTTACTTTAATGAAGTTTCAGATCCCCAGAAGTAAGACAGATTTGATTGAATTAAAATTCCAAAAAAAAATAAATATTTTTACATTAAATGAAGAAAGAAAAGAAATATATATATATATATATATAAATTATTGAAAATTTTAGAACAGAAATATTTTTTATTTACATATGTGATTATCGAAATGCTTTCTATTTTCCTTATTACTTAGGCTTTGTAAAAGGCCTTTTTTTAAGGTCTCGGTTTCTTACCTCTTTTTGATTTTTCTTACACTATTTAAATGTCATGAGATAGAAAAGGGTAAATCTAAAATAAACAAAAAATATTTTCATTATTGTATTTGTTCATCGGAAATTATAAAACGATAATTAAAACAGGGCTGTTCTTTCCCTATTTCTATAGGGAAAAAATCATGACCGAAACTTGAAATTGAATTTTGTATAAAAAATTTGTATGATTAAATTATTATTATGTCATCAGACCTTTTCAGACGTATTAAAAAAAACATCCTAGATATTAAAGACATTATTATTAATGTAAATTATATACTTATTTAGCGTACTTTTTTATTGTATTAAAGCCCGGAACAGGTCCAGTGTGCTGACCTTTCTTCGAAATCTAAGAGGTTTTATTATAAATTATTGTTATTAAATGACTTTTTTTTCATGATTTTTGTTGTGCTCTAGATAGGGATGCATAGAGTAGTATAAACCGCGGAATATCTCGAAAAAATCGCATAAAAAATCTCGAAAATTATTCAACATGTATATATATTTCCTTAACTACATAAAATAGAAAAATAATCATGATAAATAACTAAAATAGCTTTAATAAATACAAAGTAAAAAAATAACAAAGATTTTTCATTGATTTAAAAAGTATTTTGATATTTGATTCCGTTTTTGTGGCAATCAATCATCGATTTTCTTGATATTTATGGCTAAAAATGCTTATAAATATGTGATAATACAAACAAGTTTGCATATTTTGCTAAATTGTCTATCTACAATCACAATTACTTTCTTGTGCAAAAACATGGAATTGAACATGTTTTGGGCAATATTTAATGTGTGGATAGAGGTCCTTCATCTAGACTTACATGTTATTGACAAAGGATCTGATTTTCTAGTCAGGAAAATTGAATAAAATATTTTTTCTGACAGTAAAACGTTTAATTATTTATTAAACAATAGATGGTACATGTGAGACCTGATGTCCAAGCTGCTGGCGGGTTCCATTCTCGATGAATGAATGTTTGTAGTGGTTCGGAATCCGCTTTAATCCGTAGGTCCCGGTCTAATATGACTGCTGGACGTAGGGTCAACAATCCTACCCAAAAAAAAGATAGCATCTACTGTCTCTAAACCTGCCAGTAGGCAGACGCCTTGGAGCACCATGGGGATGTCACGCCAATGAAGAAGATAGTGCATGTTCCGCGCTTTAATTTTTCAAATAAATATAAATTTAATGTTTAAGTAATATGGATGTTTTATGATATGCTCTGCGTTGATTTGCAAGAAATCTGTAGGTAACTAGATATTACTTAATATAAAATATTTAATAAATAATCAAAACTATGAAATCTCTGAGAGAAATTTAATTCAAAATTGTCCTATTTGAATGAAAATTAATCATAAAAACTTTTGTCATTTATATATGGGACGCTTGGTTTGAAACTCCAACAAACGATTTCAGATCTGAAAGCTTTCGCCTTATGCCAGGGATAAGCATGGTAAATCCGTCAATTAAAAAATTCTGGCTTTAGTCTGGAGGTGGAAATGAAGCAGATGTGAATTGCACAAAAGGTGTGGTTTTTTTTTAAATCATGCTAGACAACGCTGAATCTACTACACATCTCACATTCTCCTGATTAATGGCCTCGGAACAAAATACATTGGTAACTGTAAACAATACCTTGAAGTATATTAAGATCTAATTAAAAAAATACCATATTTAATGACCGTTTACATTTTATTTTTAAAGAATTTTTTTTTTTTAATTTTGGCTTTCCTTCTTTAATTATTCATGTAATGATAATTTGTATGATTTTATGCAATTCTAATTGTTTAAAAAAGTCTAATTTATGAAAACACAAATATAACTGCTAACAATACACCAATGGGCAGATAAACGAAATCTTCAACTTCCGGCCGACATGAAGACAATAGAGCGGAACCTCGCCCATCATACATTTCCCTTCTATGATTTGGAATCATAAGATTCGATAAGATTCGCTTTGATAACTTATTTCTTCCGGCGCATTCATTTACAATTTCGATTTTTATTACAAGAGAGAGTTGTATTTGACCTCAATTTGCCAAGATAATTTGAAAGCTGCATTCAAATTGATCGCATAAAGAATAGACTCCAAAAAAAAAAAAAAAAAGAAAGAAAGAAACTATTATGGTATTTATAATAATGGACCGATTTTTCATTAAAAACAGATTTCATTGGCTAAATTCTTTCAAAAATAAAATCAGTTTCAAAGAATTTTACTTCATTATCTGTCACATTCGCCTCGCAGAACTCGTCTGATAACAACCGTCCTCCATTACCTAAAATGTTAATAGCTATAACAATCTTCTATTACGGACCACCCAGGAAGATACAGAAAATGTCTTCTATAATATTTTATAATTTCCTAGAATTTTTAATTGGAAACTTCCTTCATATTGTTTTTTTTTTTCTCTATAAAAAAATAAGTTAAGTATTTATTTTCTCTTTTAAGAGAAATTCAACTTCAAAGAAGCTAAAAATCAACATAATAATTGACCATCAGGCGAAAGGAAGAAGCAGAGAATAGTCGGAGGCTTCTAAATCTAAGAAAGAAATTTGGCCTTGGGTACCACAGACTTTTCAGGTTCGAATCCTGGCCGTTAATGGTTCTGAATCCACGTAAAGCTGTAGGCCCCGGTCTAATTGGCTAAAAATGTGCAAAAAAATGACCGTAGCGCTCTACGGTCATTTTTTTTTTTTTTGTCATTTTTTTCACAAACCAATCCTGAAAGTTCTCAAAAACTGCAAATGACACTACTTGTCCATTCCTGGGTAGCCCATAGAAGATTCATAATAGCTGATTGAATTATATGCAGGATACAACTTGCATAAGGGACATTAAAATTTAGGTAAATGTGCTGTTACCTTTCATTTTAGGCAACGAAGAACAAGTGTTAGAGACCTGACGGCCGACTCTCGGCCGCCGGACGGATCACTCTCGTTGTTGATGACACAGAGAGGTGCCATAGATGCTTGTAGTGGTTTGGAATCCACTTTAAATCGTAGATCCCTGTCCAATATGACTGTAGAGCGTTGATTTAAGGCTGACAACGCTATCCCGTAATAAAAACAGCTTATGTTTGGAAATCTGCCAGTAGGCAGACAGCCTTGACCCACCATGAGGTTGTTGGTATCGTGTGCACAAGAGATGACCGTAGAGCGACAAACCAAACCACCATGAGGCTGTTTCACCAATGAAGTAGAAGAACGAGTGTTAGCAACAAAGTTTGCCCTTACAGATAGTGAAGTAAAATCTCTGAAATTCGTACTATTTTTGAAAAAGGGAGCATATAAAATTTTAATGTTACAATCCCTTATTAGGGTCCACCCCGGAAAGAACAAGAAGTAACCCTTATAGTTTTAGAGAATTTCCTAGAATTTTCAACAAAAGAAGAAATTTAGAGTCAAAATATTCGATACGCATATGCTTACGAGTTACTTTTTTATCTGTATAAAAGCTAATAAGAAGCTGTAAAATATTTATTTATTTGTTAGAAGAAAATATTGCAGAAGTTATAAAGCAGCTTAATAATTGACCATCGAGAGGAAGGGAGAAACAGGAACTTATCTGAGGCTTTTCTCCAAACCGCAGAGTCATACGTATGGCTTCCAAGAATTTCCTTGGTGATTCAGCCAATTCTTTAAGTGGTCAGTACGGTTGCAGTTTGTTACGCGGAAAGTGGTCAATAAATATTCAATAATATTTAATATTTATTTCATATAAATTTATATTTTCTTTATACTTCCAATTTCCTTCTTTAAATACTCTTATTTTTCACAAATTATTTACCTCAAAACAAAAAAAGCTAGCATATAAATAAAAATCCCGAATTATTTATCTGTTGGATAAATATCTCACCCCACTTAAATTAATTTCATTTTATTTTTCTATTTTGGATCAATTTTTTTTTTTTAATGATTTTATTTTCTGGTTAACTTCTATTGTTTCTAAAGTCAATAAAACCAACATATTATTACAAATGGTTCAGTTTTAAAAAAAATATTGCAATCAATAACAACATATTAAAACAGGTACGCATTATTTGATATTTTTTATTTTTATATTTTTTTAATATTTTTGTTAAATGTTATTAGGAAAATTTTTAGCAATATTTTTTCCAAATAACTTCTTTTTTTAAAAATTATTCATTTGTGCATTTAATTTAATTTCTTTTTAAAAAATAAAGTCAATATTCTTAACAATAATTTCCTTCCTTATAAAGTACTTTTTCAATATTTTTTTTTTAAATTGCTTAATTTTAAATAAAAAATTTCACCTTTATAATATATCATAATAATAATAGCCATCTTAATTATAATTAATTTTAGTACACTGGAATATCTAAATATTTCTAATAATGATTCATATTTTAAAATTAATTTCTCTTTTTGTTAATTTTATTAACTTTTAGTTGAAATGTATTTCTTAAAAAATATTTTTCTCATTTTTTTTAAAGAAATTGCTTGCTCGAGAAATGGGTTAGATATTCTTACACAAACTCATAACTTATAAATAAATTAAAATACTCTCAAATAAGAAGAAAGTTAAAAAAAATATTATATATTAAATTAATTTTTTTTAAATGCTTTTAAATGTTAATAGTTTATTTAATAATAATTAATAAGTTTTATCCTTTATACACAAGTTTAATATTATACATAGGCGATTTTACCAGTCACAGATTTTATTATATTAAATAAATATTTAATTGAATGTTATTTAATTTTTCATATTTTTTTTATATTTTTTTATGTATAATGAAATTTTAAATTTACAAATAGCCAAATAATAACTGAAATTAATAAAAACCGATGATTATTAAATAACTTCAAAAATATTAGTTACAAAACCTTTTTCTTATCTTCCGATTTAATTCGATGTCGAGTTAGATTCGATTCGATCACGAGTTAGCGATTCAATTTGATACGATGTCAAGTTAGATACGATTCGATTCGATTTGATGTCGAATTAAATTCGGTTGAATTTGATTCGATGTGACGAGTAAGCAGATTCGATTCAAATTAGGAGAGTTTACACCCTCCCACCAAATTTTTTTTACTATTTAATTATTATTTTTCATTTAATTTTAATTATTTTAATAATTAATTATTCAACTTTTATTTGTTTTTTACTAAGGAGAGAATGTTGACGTATTAAAAAAATTTATATATATAGAAATTAAAGAAAATATAAATTGAAGAATCTTATTATCTTAACATATTTTTAAAATTTCGAAAACAATAATTAATAAATTCTTTAAAAATGACTCTCTCACATTTTTAATTAAACTATAAAAACGATTTTAATTAAACGATCTCTGGATTAAAATTTTAGTACTACTTTAAAATTCTTACCATTTTCAATGCGATGCAAAATGGCGTCCATGCCAAAGAGACATAGAATGTTGCTCTGTTAGATTTTGCATCGGTTTTAACTTTTCAATGCTGTATATATCGTTTCATTTTCAACTTTAAGAAGGCTTCAGGTTAGGTCGGGTTGGAATTAGGAGACTGAAAATACCTTTCGTTTGCGTTGTTATAAAAAAAAAAAAAAATGCAGATTCATCAGTTTTCCTTCTCGTCTCTAACAAAAAAATAAACCACTGAAGAACTACAACTTCCTTCTTATTAAAGTTCATTATTTTTACTCCAAATCACTTACGTAAAAATACTGAATCTTTAGGAACATTGAGTAAAATGTTTTTATAGTTAAAAGCACATTATTTAAGGATAAAGGATTATATTAATAAAACATGCTTGAAATTTAATAAAATATATCGAATTATTAAAAACTTTGCTCGCAGAACAAAAACTATTTACTTTTCAAACTTTTTTTAAAGCGCGGGATAGATATAAAGGTTTTGAGTCTGTAAGACCATTCACCTTTTTTTAAAAGTACATTATTTAAGAATAAAGGGTTATATAATACTGGAAATTTAATAAAATGTATCGAATTATTAAAATTCCTGCTGACAGAACAAAAAATATTTACTTTTCAAAAAAAAAGATATATAAAAAAGTTTGGAGTCTTTAAAACCATTGACCCTTTTTTAAAAAGCAGATTATTTAAGGATAAAAACATGTTATGTTATGTTATTAAATTAGGTTATGTTATTAAAACGTGCAAGAAATTTAATAAAATATATTGAATTATTAAAATTCCGGTTCGCAGAACAAAAATGATTTATTTTACGAAAACTCTTTATTTTTAATGACATAAGGTAGTATATATAAAAGTTTTGAGTCTTTTAGACCATTGAACTTTTTTCAAAAGTATATTATTTAAGGATAAAGTGGTATATTATTATAAAACATGCATGAAATTTAATAAAATATATAGAATTATTAAAATTACTGCGCACAGAACAAAAAATATTTACTTTTCAAACTTTTTTTAAAGCATGAAATATATATATAAAAGTTTTGAATCTTTAAGACCATTGAAGGAAATGCATAAAAAAAAATCACATGAAATTTGATAAAATATATTGGATAAATAAAATCTTTGATATGCCATACTACAGAAAACACAGAGAACTACAAAGGGGCAATTTTACAGTCAATGTGACACTTTCTGTCACAATCACCAAGAAATCTTTTGGTTTTTCAAATGAATCCACTCAAAAACTGTTTATTTATATATCAAAATAAAATAATTTTAAATCAGACTTCTTATTCCTCTTCATTGGCGCAATAGCCACATGGTGGGCCAAGGCCGTCTATCTACTGGCAGATTTCGAGACAGGAGATGTTTCCTTTTTTACGCGTTAAGGTTGTCAGCCCTTTCGCCCAACACTCTACAGTTATATTAGACCGGGATCTATGGTATGAAATGGATTCTAAATCAAACTTATAAGTTTAATTTTAACTTAAAACGAGGTGCATCTCAACCAAAAAGAACAACTGGTAATAAAAAAAGCCAAAAGAACAGAAACAAAACTTCATTAATGGGCATACATTGACCCTTTTTCTGATTAGTCTTGCCTCATTAAAAAACACTTTTATTCTACAAACAGGCTTTCTTATGCTTTTTGTATAGAATTCCATTACTTGACAAAGCAACCAATCTAGCATTGTTGATTTTAAGATTTCACTATCGGCAGAAGCATGTAAAAGCAAATTACGTTTTCAGATAAAGGAAAACATTTAAGTCACTGGGAGCAAGGTCGGGACAGCATAAATACCATCAAATAATTCCGATAAGAAATTCTAATGATAGGATTAGCTATATCAAAGTCGTATTTTTATTTAACTTATTATTGCAAAATCTTTTAAAGATCCATAATTCTTAATAAATATTTACAGCATTTTGTCTTTTTCTTTGAAAATATCGAATTATCGCACCTTACGATTGCCAGAAATTTGTATTACAATAAATCAACTAAATTGACGATTGTACATATCAGCAAAACATGTTTGTTATAAAGGCAAATCTGATTAGATCTTTTAGAATTTATAAAGAATCAGCCCATTTTATTATTTAAATGTGCCACGTTGTAAAACCAATAACGAAAAATTCATAAATGGTGACAGATATTTGTTGAAATTGCACAAAAGTCTTCTGAGGTCCATTGTAGAAAATACAGATCTTTGTTACGATTTCAAGATATGTTTGTCATCAACAGCAAATCAATTTTTCATTGTCACCTAAAATTTCAATATCAATATTGACATTGTCACCCTTAAATTTTGGATATTAATATGGACCACTTAAAATTTCAATATCAGTATTGATATTGTCACCCTTAAATTTGGATATATCAATATTGACATTGTCACCTTAAATTTCGATATTAATATGGACATTTACACCTTAAATTTCGATAATAATATAGACATTGCCACCTAAAATTTCAATATCAATATTGACATTGTTACCTACAATTTCAGTATCAATATTAATATTGCCACCTAAAATTTCAATACCAATATTGGCATTGTCCTTAAAATTTCAATATCAATATTGACATTGCCACCTAAAATTTCAATATTAATATTCACATTCTCCACTAAAATTTCAATATCAATATTTACATTGTCCCCTAAAATTTCAAAATCAATACTGACATTGCCACTTAAAATTTCAATATAAATTTTGGCATTGTCACTTACAATTCCAACATTAATATTGACAATCTCCTCTAAAATTTTTAAAATTCTGTTTATTATTAATAATATCCCCTAAATTATGTTATTCAATAAAAGTTGCAGTTGTTTTCAAATATCGGGCACTTTGACCTATATCATTTAATTCTAGAACAGCATAAATGTAGCAGGTTCAACGTTACTTAAGGCCATCTATCAAGGGTCTGCTACATTGTGCCACCTTAATTTTAAGTAAAACCCTATGGATGGCATCCTTCTCACTTCTCTTCGATCCCAACGGGAGGTTATTCCGATCTTCATATTTATCGCGCATCACATATGCAATAAAAATTTGCATTTAAAATTTCTTAGTATACCAATGGAAAAGATAATTTTCAAATTATCGGAAAAAATTAGTATAAAATCAAGTCAGAGATGAGAAAAATTTAATTTTGGTTAAAAGCGTTAATCGTTATTGCTAAAATAAATTAACGGTTAATTTTACCCGTTAAATTTAGCATCCCTTAATTTTTCAATGCATGGATAAGTTATACACATATGTTAAATTAAGCAACTGCGTTAATATGAATTGTAACAAAACAAGATATATTTATTGGAAGATCTACCAAGAGAAATGTTTTTTTTTTCCTGCTTTATATTTACTGTATCCAACAATTGCATTGATTATAGAAATATATTTATTATATATATATATATATATATATAATCAGTATATATTTCATATATATATGTATATATTTCATTTGCAGAAAAATAAATTTTCTAATTCAATATATAGTACAGTAATAAGATAATTAAAAAGGTACATTTTTATTTTATTTCTTTTCTTAAAACTTCATATTAAAAGACATATTTCATTAAAAAATTTTGTTAGAAATTTTTAATTATAACATGTTGGTTAATAAAATAAAATAAAATATTTATTTATAAAACATTATAGAAACTCTTTAAAAAATATTGATAAAACAAATAGATTTTTGAATATGTGAATTTTTTTCATACTTAAGTATTAATAACTTTATTAAATGCATTTTTGAAATGCTATCGTAACTTTATCAATAAAAAAATCGATTTGCTGATGAATCGATAAAATATATCTTAAGTTAAGAATAACACTCTTTTATAATAAATTTATTTTGTCCAATATTTCTTAATATATTACAAACAAAAAAAGATTCACCATTGCTCAGTTTTATTTACCATGCTTTAACAAGTTTTGTAGATGAAAAAATTTAATAAAATAGATAAATTAGAATTAAGAAAAAAATGTGTGTAGTATTATCACATCTTATATGTATTATATGATATCCTCGCAACCTAACGTATCTTTAATTATGGCTTCGTTTACCCGTAAAATTATAAGTGTTGTTTTGGGGAGCAGGTTTTGGGGTTTTTCGTGTTTTTGAAGACTTTAAATTTTTGACCTTTTCATTGAAATCTATAATTTTTTTTAAATTTCTTCACGAGCTAATTATTATATAATAGAATAAAATAATATAAAAATGTTCCAAAAGATCATCTGGGGAAGGAAAGACAATTTTATTTCAAACTAAAAATAATTTTCCAAGAAAAGAAAATCGCTTGGAATTCTGCAGATTTTTATTATTTTTTTAAGATGGCTGTTATGCATTTTGTTCCCACATATAATTCTAAATTTTATGGATATCTGCCAGCAGATTACATTTTATTCTATAGATATGTTTTTCTATTTTTTGCTGAATTAGTAAACGATTCATGTTGAAAATACGTTAAATTGGTAATGTTTAAAGCATTAATTTGGATTGAAGTGTAGAAATTTTAAAGTAAACAGAAAATTTAAAAAGTAGTTTCCTTTCTTTTTAAGGATTTTTTTTTTTTTTTGCAATCTTCACTGTAATATGTATCTATCATGCAAAAGCAATTCAGTAATGAAAAATAAATAAATAATAACTGTCAAGGGGAGTTGAAAAGGAATACTTTACACTTAAATATGCTTAGTTTACGTAGCGAGTGGCCACAGGTATCGGGTTCAAATCCCGGCGTTGCCATGCGTGTTTGTAGTGGTTCGAAATCCACTTTACACCGTAGGTCCCGGTCTAACAGGATCGGAGAGCGTTGCGGGGGCATTGTTACTCAGCGTCCGTGGCTTATCTTCAAGTTACACGCGCCCCCTGGGTAGTGCAAAGTGAGTAACGTTGGTGCAGCCCTTATGGCATAAAAAAGATCACGGTCTATTTGCCAGTTGCATTAGAAGAAAAAAAAATGCAGCGTTAAGAATAATAAAGTGCGATAGTTAACTTTAACTCATATCTGGATGATGTGCTAATATTTTTTTCCTACGTCGGGATGGAGACCATATCGGC
>BPLQ01003415.1:0-100371 GCA_021605075.1 Caerostris darwini | reverse complement strand
CCTTCCTTAAACACCTGTAGATGTATTGATCGAAGCCCACCTATGTTCCACCATCACCTTTCTTTCTTGTAGGAGGTTACATAGGTATGGTACGGGGTTGAGGTATAAAGTGAGGAAGAACGAAAAGTAGTTGAATTATTGGAGTTAATTAACAAAATTGTTGATCAATAGATTTAATTGGAATAAATTGATGATGAGATGTTTAAAATGTGGCTTAAAGTAATTATTGTCTTATTTACGTGCTAGTATAGCTTGTATGTTCATGTAGTTTGTATTATTTACATATTAGCCTTGTGTGTTCAAGGTAATTATTACGATGTTTACACTTATTTCTTTGGCTTAAATAAATTTATTTAAAATCAGAGTAATAGCATTTATATTTTTTCAGAAAAAAACAATTCAAAATCGCTACTGTAATTTAAACGAAAATGTAAATAGTTTATTTCATACAATTTATGATTTTTTTCTTCTTTAAATCCCTTAAACGAACAATAATAAGCATAAATAATTAATTTCTTTGCTTACATTTCCCGACCTTTATTTTTTGAAAAAGTGTTTTTTTTAATGCTGAATATTAAAGTGATATGATATACTAACACCTAACATGATAGTGCAAAAAGTTGCTGATGTAATTATGCTTTAAAATACAGATTGTGTTTTATTAATTAAATACAGTCTATTAATTCGGTAATAATTAAAATATAATTTTTCTATAAAGTTTAAAAGATTAAGTGTATATATTCAGTATTCCAAATCGATTTCAAATGTGTCACGAACAATTTCAGAATGATAAAAATGCCTCATTCGTTTAAAATCTAAAGCAACCGGGGAAAGTCAGAGTTTGGAATTGACAAGCGTAGCCTGGGAAGCCTGCTTTTATATATGATCTCCATATTTCATTTTGATAGGCACCAATCTCATCTAATTTACGTGAGAGAACTTTTTCCTCAGAAAAAAATTATAGAAAGGAAAGAGAATTTACGAAAAAGACATTACTTACCTGTGTAAAATGCCACTTTATCATTGACAAGAAATTTACAGTTAAAAAAGGAAACTTGTTCTTTTTATTCCAGAGGTGTTTGAAATTATTATACTTGACAATGTTTCTCAAATTTAAAATATTTGTTACGTTCGCTCGAAAGCTGTCTAGTTTCGAGATAATAAGTAGAGATAACTTTTAAATAAATGTATAAAATGAACTGTTTCCTCTAATTATCACAAAAATTTGTTAATGACATGCATTTATTTTATTAAATATCAAATATTTTTCGAGTAATTTTTCATCAATCAATCTAACAAGTATAAATCTGTCAAAAATATCAGTCTACAAGAAATTTAACAAGTATAAATTCTGTTATTTATTTTTTTTTGTAAATTAGTTCTAAGATTAGTATTATCATAGCTCTGAAATATTTTATCATAAATAAATTAATGGTCATAGAATTAGAATGTCATAGTAATTCTTCTTCTTCAATGGCACAATAGACCCATGGTGGACCAAGGCTGTCTGGCCACTGGCAGATTCCGAGACATGCTATGCCTTTTTTTACGGGGTAGGATTGTCAGCCCTGCTGCCAACACTCTGCAGTCATATTAGAGCAACGCAACATAACTAACCCGAACTAACAGCAACACAATTAATCAGAACTGATAGCAACTCAATTAACCAGAACTGAATACACACCAACGTTATGTACTGACAGTATATCACCCCAAAACGAGAATACTAAAGAATTGACGCCACATAAATAAAAACTCATAGTACATAATTTTGAGCAATTGATAACGCACCACAAACCGGAATTAGTAATTATCTCCTTTTTTTATATAGTTACTAGCAAGAATTAGTACTGGGTTCTAAATATGGTATTAAGATATCTTAAAATATAACATTATTGTAAGAACATTTTACATTAAAATACTAATTATAACATTATAAAAATTGAGTTGCTTTTAATTATTAATCCTATTTTGCTTCGAGAATTGCTATCGTAAATTTGAAGAAGGGTTTTCAGTATTTCTTTATGGCATGTCTACATGCATAATTTCTAGCACAATATCATCTACTAGTAACAGTCTGGAGTATACTCCACGTAATGGACTTTAATTAAAATACTATGCAAAGAGGCTCATAGCTAGTTATATTAAAGTTTTTAATAACTTGAAACATTTATTATTACTACCTCGGCGCTAAATTAGTAAAGGAAATTAGTTTTGCCACTCACGATAATAAGATTTTTAATAAAAAAAAAGTTGATGACAAAATTGCAATAATATAATAATAAATATTATTATTATTATATTAATTTGATATGCAATAATAAATTAAATAAAAATTTTAAATGTTAAATGTCACGTTGATTTATCGATAAATTTAATGAATACTTATTGGCACATTTAAAAAAAAACTACAAAGACATTTAAATATTTTCGTTAGCAAATTTTATATTAAACTAATTTTCATTAAAAAGTAAATTTTATTAAATACATTAAGCATAAATTACCTTAACTGATGGAAATTAATTTTCAAAAAATGATTTGAATATAAAACACATAGAAAATTATATTAATATTAGAACATGAAATCATAAAAACGCGTAAAATAAATATGCTTTTAGAAAACAACAATTTAGTATGATCCTGATTAAATAAAGTAAGTTACTCGTATGTTATATATATTTTTATAAATGCTTTGTTTATAAATGCCTTCAAAAATTTCAAAATAAATATTTAACGATTCAATTTTTTCATGTGTACTGGAAGCAAACACATTCTGTTTACTAGATTCAAACAATTTGTGTAATGGATGAAATTTAATACTGTCGAAATAATAGTTTTATCTTATATTAATTGCCAATTTCACTAATAATAAACTGTTTATTCATCAGAGAAAATTCATTTTTTTTTCTTCTATACAGCGGTGAGCTTCATATTTTAATTATACTAAGACGAGACTCAGCTGTAGTATGATAAATAACCCATCAAAGGAGAATTAAATCAAGGTATTACCATATGGTAAGATTTTTAGGAGAAAATTCATGTCGTATTTGAGAAAACCTGAAAACACAGCATAATAAAACACAGTATAATATTTAAAATATTAATTATAAACCATAAGTTTCTCAACTTAGAAGATTAATTTATTTGAGTATAATTTAAAATATTAAAATATATATAATTACAAAACAGTTCGAAAGAAATTTTAATTACTTTTTGTTGACTTAAAAATTTATTCATTTTGTAATTAAATTCATAGTTTGGTGCTAAGGACCAAGTGACTAGCAATCAGGGGTTCGGTAACACAGGTTTGGTGTTCTATTACCGGCGGTGCCAGATATGTTTGTAACGATTCAAAATATTTACTTTAAACCATAAATAATTCACTGTATATCGAAAGTCACGGTAATTAGCTCTCGTGAATAATAAATGTCCGTAGAACTACAAACTAAGGGTTTGGGAGAAGGGCTGTAGCATTTTTTTCTCACGAGAAGACTTTTGGCATTTAATTCCCAGGAGAGAGGAATGTATGTTGTTTGACATGTATATAACATAGTGGCACATCACTCAAATTTGACAGCAAACAAGCAGTATTGTAGGTAGTTATATTACAGGCAATTAGTGTTTTGTACCAATGAGAACAGCCTGCCACTCAAATCTGATAGCAGTTAGTCGGTATCATGTATAATGAGACTCAGGAAATTAGAGAATATCTGTGTGACCTTCACAGGTCGAAACAACTACAGATTAAATATGAACTATACCTTGAGCTGTTCCATCGTGACTAGTGATAGACCATGAGCTGAGGAATGTATACTCCAATGATAAGTGAGGCGAAGCTGGCCCAACCCTTCTTGATGGATTGTCTTAAAAAAGATGTTTTTGGTGGAAGTAGAGAAGAAGAGAAAGTTCTGCGACGAGTCGACAAGTAGTGTATTATTTTTATTATTATTTTCTAACAAGTGACTGAAAAGGCCGGAGTTTCTTTCTGTATTTTAAAGTGAACTCCTTGTAGTTTCTTTTGTCACGCCGTGTGATAATTAAGTTCTGCCGTGCCACCGATCCACTTGTCACTCGGCCAAACTAATATAATTATATAATATTTTTCTCTGTAGAAATTTATTTATAAATGTTTGTGTTTACATAGTAAAAAGAAAAAAAAACAACAACATTATTTTAAAATATTAATTAAGTAAAATCATAATTAAAATAAAACTTAAAAAAATAAAAATATATTAAAATAAATTAAATATTAATTAATTAAAAAACAGGATCAACCCCAACATCCCGATGTTCATTTAAATAATCAAATTTCAACATGCAACGAACTCCTATTCCCGAAATAACATCCACCTCTTTAGATATTCGAATACATTAAATACTTCATCATCAAAAAGTCACAACGTTATTCGAGTAGTAGCAACATAATATCAACTCGATCTTCTGAATTAAATGCATTTCGATACGTGATTAGGAAATTCCATCCCAATCAGAAAAGGGAAGTAGGGAGGGAGGAAGGACACCAGTTGCAAAGCGCACTCCCCGCCCACCCCGATATCCAAACGACGTAAAGCAAAGAATACTCTTAATTAACTCGTTGAGAAAGCCAAGCGGAACAACGCAGAGCAGTCGCCGTGGATTGCACAACTGGCAAAGGTAGAAATGAGATTTTATATCTGCACTTGAGGAAGAAGGGAAACCCAATGTCGTTTCATGCGAGAGATTTCATAAAGGAATGGTTTATGCGCTGGACGTCACAATGTGTGTTGCACACATAGCAAGGAGGTCATGAAATTTCCATAAGTGCGCATGCAGTATTTCGTAAAGGGATTTTCATCTGGATAGGGTTAAACCACATTTGTGCCAGTGGCACTTCGGGGAGGCTTTGTGAAATTACAACGTTGTTATTTAAGTATTAACGACCTTAAAGCAGAGTTGGATGGAATGTTCTAATTTAGATTTATGATATTTTATAAATAATGATAGCAGCAAGAATATAAATTCAAAGCAGGTATATTATGTGCTTTTTAGAATTGGCAAAAATGGCCGGAAACTACCAGGCTCCGTTTTAATAGAATGTGATATAGTTCAGTCGGTTACATTTTAATTTATTAGTTTATTTTCAGGAAAATAATATTAATGCAAGTAGGAATTCAAGACTCAAAAATAGTCCAAAGGGAAGGGGTTCAGTTCAATCACAATTCCATTAAACACTATTATTAAAAATTACTGTAAGAAACTATCGATTATTTTTAAGAATAGAACCGGTTCACAGTCAAGTCAGCCTCAGTCAACTTCTATCAGCTAGGTCCATCCTGACACTGGTTTTCTAAATGAAATATGGCTGGTTTTTCGGACTAAGATCTACAAACAGGAGAATTTTTTTGTTAAAGAGTTCAAAGGGTTTGTTAGCTGAATATTTCTGAATCTCGATTTATCACTTGCATTAATATTTTTCCAAGAAAATAAATTATTACATTAAAATGTATCCTACTGAATTATTTGAAATTCTATTTTAACGAAGCCTGGTAGTTTCAGATCTTATTTGCTAACTGCAAAAATCACATATTTGAAACTGCTTTGAAATTATATTCTTTCTGATATCATTATTTATAAAATACCATAAATCTAAATTAGAATATACCCACTCAACTCTGCTTTGAAGTCGTTAATACTTAAATAACGACGTTGTAATTTCGCAAAGCCTCGCCGAAGCGACACTGGAACAAATGTGGTTTAACCCTATCCAGATGAAAATCCCTTTATGAAATACTGCATGCACACTTATGGAAAATTCATGACCTCTTTGTTATGTGTGTGTGTGTGCAACACACATTGTGACGTCCAGCGTATAAACCATCCTTTTATGAGCTCTCTCTCGCATGGAACGACATTGGATTTCCTCTTCTTCCTCAAGTGCAGATACAAAATCTCATTTCTACCTTTGCCAGTTATGCTGCAATGCACGGTGACTGGTTCGCGTTTTCCGCCTGGCTTTCTCAAAGAGTTAATTAAGAGTATTGTTTGCTTTACGTCGCAGGATTTGGGGGTGGGTGGGGTGAGTGCTTTGCAACTGGTGTCCTCCCTCCCTCCCCACTTTCCTTCGCTGATTGGGATTGAATTTTCTAATCACATATCGAAATGCATTTATTTCAGAAGATCGAGTTGATATTATGTTGATACTACTCGAATAACGTTTTGACTTTTTGATGATGAAGTATTTAATGTATTCGAATATTTAAAGAGGTGGATGTTAGAGCGTGGTTTGGAATTCGTTGAATATTGAAATTTGATTATTTAAATGAACATCGGGATGTTGTGGTTGATCTTGTTTGAATTTTATTTAATTAATATTTTAAAATAATTGTTTTTCTTTTTTAAGATATAAATATAAATACACATTTATGCACAGATATGTAGAGAGAAAACTATTATAGAATTATATTAATTTGGCCAGCCATCTGGCGTTTGATGGTATAGGTTTTGTGTTCGAGTCCCGGCGTTAACATGGAAGTTTGTAGTGGTCCGTAATTCCCTTTAAAGTGTAAATCATTTTCTAATTAGCCCTCGTGAACAGCAAATGAATGCTGAGTGACAAATAAAGGGGTGTTGGAAGTAGGGCTAACAACCATACTCGTTAAAAAGACAATTCGCCTTCGTAGAAATCAATCACAAAAAACGGAAATCAGATACTAGAGACAAATTGGGACTGGCTTGTGAAAGAAGACTGAGATAGCCTTGGGCAGGAACCAGCTGTAATTCTTAAAAATAATTAATAGTTGATTTACAGTAATTTTTAATAATAATGATTAATATAATTGAGATTGAACTGAACCCTTTTCCTTTAAAATATTTCTGAATCTCGATTTCCAACCAGTATTATTATTTTTTCCCGAAAATAAATAATTAAATTAAAATGTATCCGACTGAATTATTTAAAATTATATTATAATGGTACCTGGTAGTTTCAGGCCATATTTGCTAATTCTAAAAAGCACACAAAATACTGCTTTGAATTTATATTCTTGTTGGTATCATTATTTATGAAATGCTATAAATCTAAATTAGAATACCATATTCAACTCTGCTTTAAGATCATTAATACTTAAATAACAACATTGTAATTTCACAAAGCCAGCGCCGAAGTGACACTGGAACAAATGTGATTTAACCCTATCCAGATGAAAATCCCTTTACGAAATACTGCATCCCCACTTATGGAAAATTCAGGACGTCTTTGTTATGTGTGTGTGTGTGCAACACACATTGTGACGTCCAGTGTATAAACCATCCTTTTATGAGCTCTCTCTCTCATGGAACAACATTGGATTTCCTCTTCTTCCTCAAGTGCAGATATAAAATTTCATTTCTACCTTTGCCAGTTGAGCAATCCACGGTGACTGGCTTGCGTTGTTCCGCCTGGCTTTCTCAAAGAGTTAATTAAGAGTATTGTTTGCTTTACGTCGCAGAATTTGGGGATGGGAGGGGTGAGTGCTTTGCAACTGGTGTCCTCCTTCTCTCCCTCCCCACTTTCCTTCGCTGATTGGGATTGAATTTTCTAATCACATATCGAAATGCATTTAATTCAGAAGATCGAGTTGATATTATGTTGCTACTACTCGAATAACGTTGTGACTTTTTGATGATGAAGTATTTAATGTATTCGAATATTTAAAGAGGTGGATGTTCGTGCGTGGTTTGGAATTCGTTGCATGTTGAAATTTGTTTATTTAAATGAACATCGGGATGTTGTGGTTGATCTTGTTTGAATTTTATTTAATTAATATTTTAAAATAATTGTTTTTCTTTTTTAAGATATAAATATAAATATATATTTATGCACAAATATATATAGAGAAAACTATAAGAAATATATATAGAATTATATTAATTTGGCCAGCCATCTGGCGTTTGATGGTATAGGTTTTGTGTTCGAGTCCCTACGGTAACATGGAAGTTTGTAGTGGTCCGTAATCCCCTTTAAAGTGTAAATCATTTTCTTATTAGCCCTCGTGATCAGCAAATGAATGCTGAGTGACAAATAAAGGTGTGTTGGAAGTAGGGCTAACAACATACTCTTTAAAAAGAAAATTCGCCTTCGTAGAAATTAGTCATAAAAAACGGACATCATATACTAGAGTCAAAATGGGACTGGCTTCTGAAAGAAGACTGAGATAGCCTTGAGCAGGAACCAGCTGCAATTCTTAAAAAGAATTAATAGTTGATTTACAGTAATTTTTAATAATAAGGATTAATATAATAGATATTAAAATGAACCTTTCTTCCTTTGAACTATTTTTTAATCTCGATTTCTATCTTGCCTTAACATTTTTTACAGAAAATAAACTATTAAATTAAAATGAATCCAACTGATTTATTTCATATTCTATTATAATGGAACCTGGTAGTTTAATGCCATATTTGCTCATTCTAAAAAGCACACAATATACTGCTTTGAATTTATATTCTTGTTGGTATCATTATTTATAAAATATCATAAATCTAAATTAGAACATTCCATCCAACTCTCCTTTAAGGTCGTTAATACTTAAATAACAACATTGTAATTTCACAAAGCCAGCTCCGAAGTAACACTGGAACAAATGTAGTGTAACCCTAACCAGATGAAATTCCCTTTACGAAATACTGCATGCACACTTATGGAAATTTCATGATCTCCTTGCTATGTGTGTACAACGCACATTGCGACGTCCAGCGTATAAATCATTCCTTTATGAACTCTCTCTCGCTTGGAACGACATTGGATTTCCTCTTCTTCCTCAAGTGCAGATATAAAATCTCATTTCTACCTTTGTCAGTTATGCTATCCACGGTGACTGGCTTGCGTTGTTCCGTCTGGCTTCTTCAAAAAGTTAATTAAGTGTATTGTTTGCTTTACGTCGTTGGATTTGGGGGGGGGGGGGGGGGCGGTTTTGCAACGGGTGCCCTTCCCCCCCACTTTCCTCTGCTGATTGGGATGGAATTATCTAATCACATATTGAAATGCATTTAATTCAGGAGATCGAGTTGATATTGTGTTGCTACTACTCGAATAATGTTGTGACTTTTTGATGATGATGATGAAGTATTTAATGTATTCGAATATTTGAAGAGGTGGATGTTAGTTTCGGAATTGGAATTCGGTTCATGTTGGAATTTAATTATTTAAATGGACATCGGATATTTCTGTAGATCCTGCTTGAATTCTATGTAATAAATCATTTAAAAGATTTTTTTTAAGATGCAAACAGAAACGCATATTTATACACAAATTTGTACTGTGAAAAATATTAATGTAATTATATTTGTTTGTACCAGTGACAAGCGCACAGGCATTCTTTAACACAGGTTTTATGTGCTAGTCCCAGTGGTGTCATGGGTGCTTTTAGTGGTTCGGAATCCACTTTAAATTATAAATCACATTGTTATCCCTCTTGAAGATCAAGTGCCAGTAGAGAGACAAATCACGGGGTTGGTAGAAGGGACAGAAACCCTACTCTTTAAAAAGAAAATTATCCTGTATAGAAATTGTAATCAGATAGAACCGGATAGATTTTATCTTAGACATTAATGTCAATGGGTTTGACTGGAGGTAGCTGAAAGAGACAACCTTGGGCAAAAACCATCTGTAATTCTTCAGACGAATTGATAATTTCTTACACTAATTGTTAATAATAATGATTATTATAATTGAGATTGAACTGAACCCTTTTCATTTAAAATATTTCTGAATCTTGATTTCCAACTAGTATTAATATTTTTTCCCGAAAATAAATGATTAAATTAAAATGTATCCGACTGAATTATATCAATTTCTATTTTAATGAGGCCTGGTAGTTTCAGGCCAAATTTGCTAATTGTGGAAAACATATAATATATCTGCTTTAAATTTATATTCTTGTTTATATCATTGTTAATAAAATACCATAAATCTAAATTAGAATATCTTCATCCAACTCTGCCTTCAAGTCGTTAATACTTAAATAACAACGTTGTAATTTCACAAAGCCACGCAGAAGTGACACAGGAACAAATGCGGTTTAACCCTATGAAGATGAAAATCCCTTTACGAAATACTGTATGCACACTTATGGAAAATTCATGAACTCTTTGTTATGCGTGTCCAGCGTATAAACCATTCCTTTATGAGATCTCCCTCGCATGGAACGACATTGGATTTCCTCTTCTTCCTCAAGTGCAGATATAAAATCTCATTTCTACCTTTGCCAGTTGTGCAATCCACGGTGACTGGATTGCGTTGTTCCGCCTGGCTTTCTCAAAGAGTTAATTAAGAGTATTGTTTGCTTTACGTCGCTGGATTTCGGGGTGGGCGGGGTGTTCGCTTTGCAACTGGTGTCGCCCTCCCTATTTTCCTTTGCTGATGGGGATGGAATTTTCTAATCACATATTGAAACGCATTTAATTCAGAAGTTCGAGTTGATATTATGGTGCTACTACTATTCGAATAACGTTGTGACTTTTTGATGATGAATTATTTAATGCATATTATATAAAGAGGTGGATGTTAGTTCGGGAATTGGAATTCGTTGCATGTTGAAATTTGATTATTTAAATGAACATCGGGATGCTGTGGTTGATCCTATTTGAATTTTATTGAATAATTATTTTAACAGAATGTTTGTTTTTCTTTTTAAAGATGTAAACACAAACACACCCCTTTATACACAAATTTCTACAGAGAAAAATATTATGTATTGTTAGGTATGCCCAATTCGCTAGAGTTCTAGCTTTCATACCATAGGCTTCAGTTTAGAATTTTCGCAGTAGCACGGATGTTTGTTAGTTGTTCCGAAGCAGTAGGTCCCGGTCTAATTAACCTTAAGTGTGCAAAAAAAAATGACCTTAGGGTGACAAAAGAAAACCTAGATCTTCGACCGCGAAGTGTATATCTATAGTGTCTTTAAGTCAAATTGGGGATTACATAACAATCAATTTCAGCGAACATCCTTGTACCACTTGCCAATTATCCAGCGGAATTAAGTCCTACATCTCTTCTTCCTGTCTCTCTTTTACTTAAAAGAAATTGTGGGAAAACATCTGGAAACATATTTAATTTTTCATAACAATTAATTACTATTACATTCTGAAAAAGGAAAAAAAAAACCGTCATAGTTTGTTCTCCAAACATGTTGTTACAGTGATGTTCTATATAGAGATTCGTAACTCTTGAATTTCGCTAGAAAGACGCAATGTACTGCGTTACATCAATGTTATCAGTAGTTTAAATATTAAAGTGCACGATAGTGTACAGACATCTTAATTATGATACACGCATAACACATTATTTTATTTACAATTCAAATTTAATATATTTACTATTAAACTGGTTCACTTATCTTTGATCGTCCTTCATTCCAACTACATTCGTATAATCATGTAGTATTTCCATGTAAATATCAGTTGCAGACTGCCATTCCTGTCAATGTAATAATTCATACCCTTTACTGAGCTATCTCCTCCCATTGTACTCCAACTTCTACAACACTGTAATAAACACTTCAAGTCTATTTGATAGGCTATCCCATCAAAGTCAAGCAATCACCATAGACTTCTCCCCACTATAATGCGTCTTCTGCATTTAATGACGACATTTTCTCCCCACTGTTGCCTACCCTGATAAGGGGATCAGTTAGTGACCCCCTCCCCCCAATGCAATATAACTCAGAGGGGGTGAAACCAACCTGTTTCAGATAAGGACGAGGACATGATGTGATCACGCAGGGTGGTACATACCCACCGGGTAAGTGGCGATGTATGTTGTAACTGCAACTGTATCAGTCGGCGACATCAAATGTAGGGAAGCATCTAGCTAGGATATTGGAGATGGGCTGGGTTGTTCTTGTCAGGAATGTTCTCTTTCGGAGATGGTAATTGTGGATCTTGCTGAATTGGGAGGATATCTGCTTGATGGAAGGTGTCTGCACGAATGGTTTTCTGAAAGGGAATAGTGGGAGTAATTTTGTTTTGCACACATGAACGAAGGTATAAAAAGGATTCAATGAATAAGTTTATTTTAATATTCATAAGGAAAAATCCCTGAGACATTTTAAGTTATTTATCAACCTGTATAAAGACAAATTTATTAAAATTAACAAAAAATTTGAGTCTTTCCTTATGCTTTATTCATTTTATGATTACAGTTTTTCAACAAACTAGAAAACATTAGATAATTAAAAGAAAATAATAAAATCCATAATATTATGTGTATGGAAATTCTTTGATGACGAATGAATTGTGCAAGGGATGAAAAAATATTGATGAATAAATAACTATAATAAACGAATGATAATAAATGAAGTATGAACAATGGTGAATGATAAATGAATAAGGATATACAACGAATGTATTATGATATATAATGAATGAATTATGATAAATGACGAACGAATATTAATGAATGGGAATTAATAATAGTAAATGGTGAATGGATGATAAAAATGACAAGTGAATAAAGATAAAAGTTGAAAGAATAATAAAAAAAAAAAAAAAAAAAACAAACGGACTTTCTGATTCTTAAAATTTATTTATTTCATTTTACATTATGTAGACTTTTGAAATTTTTAAGTACACCAAGTATTTAGAGTAAGTTAATTTTCGTTAGGGTTTTGGAGTGGTTAAATTAATTAGTATAAAAATTGTAATTATTTGTAACTGTAACATTAACAACAACAATAATAATGAAACATTAGAAAATATAATATACATGGCGTAGGTGTTGTACAATTCAGACCTTTTTGGGTGTTACAGTTTTCGAGCTAATGAATAAATTTCTCAAAATTCATAACTCATTTTAACGTTGCGGTATTATTATATACGAGCATTATTATTAGCGATTGAAAAATTTATTTTAATTTTTTTTAAACATTTGCTGAATATCAGTTTTAGGAGAACATGTATAATTTTAATTAATGAATGCTTTCATCACGCAAAGTAGGGCTTTTAAAGCTTAAAACTTTCTGCTCTCAAATACCTTTAATAATAATGAATACTGTTTTATCTCCTGCATCTTCAATAATTAAATGCCATGGTAACTTTGGTGGCATAATAATTCAACGACGAGGCATTTTTCTGCTTCACTTTTTGTCTTCTGCTGTCGGCATTTGCAAACATTTTAAATTTGAAACTAACGACCATTATGAGATAAAGCGAGTAGAGTGTTAAAGTCCCAGATTTTATTTTTTAAATATTGGTTTTTTAATATAATAATTCATACACAAAAAGTTTAAATGATTGTTGTTGTTGTTGTTGTTTCTTATCCCACTTGGCTGGCCAAGCCCACAAGCCCATATGGACTCATGATTGAAGGGGAAGGAAGCAGCTTCTGTTGTGATGGAGCACCCGTAGGTAGAAGCCTGACTTTTGCTCCGTGACGCTCTTACAGTCATAGAAGACCGGGACCTACGGCTTAAAGTGGATTCCGAACCACTACAAACATCCATGGCACCGCCGGGATTCGAACCCGAAACCTGTGGCACCGAGCGCCAGAGCGCTAGACACTCGGCCATTCAGGTCCCAAATTTGCCAACGGCACGCAGTGTTCCCAGGTGGTCACCCACCCAAGTACTGACCGCGCCCAATGATGCTTAACTTCGGTGATCTAACGAGAACCGGTATATTCAGCATGGTACGGCCGTTGGATGTGAATGATTGTGAAATAATTAATCAAATGATGTTAAAAATTAATATACTTCGTTATCATTTCAATAAACTTATAATATTATATTTTTATCTGTAAAATAGATTCCGATGTTTTTGTTAGTTTAATGTTGTCACTTGTAATGAACTACAGTTTAAAGACGGATGAATATTAGCATTGAGGTAAACGTGTATCATTCCAGATGCACAGATAGAAAAAATATAGGAAATATGTCTATGCTATGAATGCAGTGAATGAAATCAAGCTTTCAGAAAAATTTAATTAAATAATTGCACGCACGATGCTATCCAAGTTTTTAAATCCTCTCTAAATTTATATTCAGTTTGAAAATTTTTTATTAGCTATGTTTTATTTTGATAAATAAAATAGTGTCCCATTCGTATCCTAGTGGTATCTCACGTACATAGCCGAAAAAAGGCTCAACTCTAAATCCACTGATGGCATACATTGCAGCCATTTCATTTAAAAACGAAGCCTAAAAAATGTCTAACTTGTAACTCATGCAAATAGCCTGAAGAAAGACTCAATTCTAAATCCATTGATGGCATGCTTTGTAATCATTGCTTTTAAAAATGTGAAAATTTGATGGTAATTGAGAACTACATAAGTAAGTATTCTGGATTTATTATTAGCCGGTTTGGTTAGGTTTCACTAATATAATATGTAAATATTTGCTATTTTCCACTGAAATCTTTACCCAGAAATTCTGTCTTCTATCATAAAGTTGTTTTATCTATCTTCTGTCTGTATATGAACTATTTGCAACATATTTACTGTGGTATATTATCAGTGAACTATATGCATCAACCATTAGTCAATTTGATCGGGCTTTCATCCATATAATATGCAAATGCTTGGCATGTACTCCTGAAAATCTGCTCGGTAAACAACGTACTCCTATCATCACCAGTTTTTCAGTGAACTATGTGTAACATACATAAAATTGTCCATTGAAACATAAAAATAAATAAGTAAGAATAGAAAAATTATCAAATAGGCAATTTATTTTACATTGAAAACATGCACTAAGCATCAATAAAGTGATATCTCAACTTTTTATTTATGGACAATAGTATGAATGAAAATGCGCAATAAGCAATATAAAACTTATAAACGCTATTATTATAGTTACAAATGACATACATATTACACTGATAATAGCACTTATTAACATTACGCATCAACATTATATTACATTTGTTAACATTACACATTACATTAACATCCCACAATACACTGATAAAAGCACACATTATACTTGTTAACAATACACATTACATTTACATCCCACATTACATTAATCACACATTACATCAGCATTTCACATTACACTGATAATAGCTCTTATTATAACAACTATAAAGCTACTATATTTAGTGAAAAGCTTATATTATAATATTATGAAAGTACTTCTAATTCTATTCATTAAGGAAACAATAGAATAACTGAAAATGTACAATAAACAGCAATGCATTTATAATAGCCTTTATTATAAGAATGAAGCTTGTTTACCTTATTACGAAATAACTGCTAATTCTATTCTTTAATTTAAGGAATATTCTTCTGAATTAAATGTGCCGATATTGATCACTTCGTTTCTAAATTAATATTATTTCGAAACAATCAATCGCGAATAATTATTTCGCTAATTGCGGAAGACTCATCGGCTTTATATTTATCCAATTCATTTCAGAAATAACAAAGAAAAATCCTCATTTATTCATAAATTAATCCTGAAATCAGTGCGCCTAATCAAAAATGAATGGCTTCTAAACATTATTAAATTGAAGAAGGAGTTCCTTAGCCCCAAATGCTTTTCCCTTACATCTAAATTCTCACTGAAGTACTTTGGAGGCTAAGGGACAAATCATACAATATTCTATAACAGTTTCAATCCTATCAATGCTCTGTTAATTAAAGAAACAATAGAATAACTGAATATGTACATTGCACAGGAATATATTTATATTAGTCTACAATGAAAACGTACACTAAACAGCATTACAGTGACAACTCAAGACTTTATTTACGAACAATAATAGGAATGAAAAGGCGCAATAAGCAATATTGCACTTATAATAGCTTTTATTATAGCAGTAAACAATATTACATATTACACTGATAATAAATAGCACACATTACACTTATTAACACTATGTATCAACATTACGTTACATTTCTTATCGTCACACATTACACTGATAATAGCTCTTATTATAATAATTATAAAGTTATAATTATATTTAATGAAAAACTTAAATTAAAAAAATATGAAAGTACTTCCAATTCAGTTCATTAAAGAAACAATAGAATAACTGAAATTGCACAATAAACAGCATTATCTTTATTGTAACAGTGAAGATTATTAAACATATTATGAAATAACTGCTAATTCTATTCATTAAGTAAAGGAACATTTTCCTGAATTAAATTTGCCGATATTGATCATTTCTAAGTTAATATTATTTCGAAACAATCAATCGCCAAATAATTATTTCACTAATTGCGGAAGACTCATCCGCTTTATATTTATCCAATTCATTTCAGAAATAACAAAGCAAAATCCTCATTTATTCATAAATTAATCCGAAATCAGTGCACCTAATCAAAAATGAATGGTTTCTAAACATTATTAAATTGAAGAGGAGTTCCCTTATCCCAAATACTTTTCCCTTACATCTAAATTCTCATTGAAGTACTTTGGCGGCTATGGGGGCAAATCATCAATATTCTTTCTATAAGAGTTTTAATCATGTTAATGTTCTCAAAACATGTTAATGTTCATTAAAGGGACAATAGAATAACTGTAAATGTGCAATAAATAGCAATACATTTATATTAGCCTACAATGAAAACATACACTAACCAAAATTACAGTGGTAACTCAAACTTTTATTTACGAACAATGATATGAATGAATATATACAATAAGCAATATTACACTTATAATAGCTCATATTACAGTAACCAACAGTAATATATATTACACTCATAATAGAGCACATTACACTTATTAACATTAAGTATAAACATTACACATTATATTAACAATTACACTGACAGCACACATTACACTTGTTAACATTACACATTACATTGACATCCCACATTACACTGATAACAGCTCTTATTATAGCAACTATAAAGCTATTATATTTAGTGAAAAGTTCAAACTAACAAATTATGAAAGTATTTCTAGTTCTATTCATTAAAGTAACAATAGAATAATTGAAAATGTACAATAAACTTCAATACCTTCATTATAAGAGTGAAACTTATTAACCTTGTTATGAAATAACTGCTAATTCTATTCATTAAGTGAAGGAACATTTTCCGGAATTAAATTTGTCGATATTGATCGTTAAATTTACCGATATTATTTTGTTCCTAAATTAATATTATTTCGAAACAATCAATCGCGAATAATTATTTCACTAATTGCGGAGGACTCATCCGCTTTATATTTATCCAATTCATTTCAGAAATAACAAAGCAAAATCCTCATTTATTCATAAATTAATCCCGAAATCAGTGCACCTAATCAAAAATGAATGGTTTCTAAGCATTATTAAATTGAAGAGGGAGTTCCTTACCCCCACATACTTTTCCCTTACATCTAAATTCTCATTGAAGTACTTTGGCGGCCATGGGGACAAATCATCAATATTCTATAACAGTTTTAATCATATTCGCGTCGCAAAATTTCGATTTTCTCATCTTCCATTAGGTTTTGAAAGGTTTTTAATTAATTTCATCACAATGAGGCATTGAATTTCAAGAATCCAGTCACGGATTATAACTTTGAGGGTTGAAAAAAGAAAAAAATATTAAAAGAATTTGAAAAGTTTTTTAATTTGACTTTTCTGTGCCTTAAAAAGATCTATGAAAAATGGGGGGTTTTGCTTTGAAAGATTCATGTCATTATTTTTAGTTCATTCGTCTTATTAATATGTTTTTTTTTATCTAAAGAGAATTTAACAAAGTCTTTTATAAAAGTTTATTAATTTCAAAATGCAATTTTATGTTGAAGAAATATCAAAGAGTTAATTAGCTACTTTGTGTCTCGTTTTTTGAAAGGAATTCATCATGATAAAATACTATTAGTTATTATTGCATAAAACGTTAATTAATCAAATTAAAGATAAAACTCTACCAAAAAAGTTATAATAGCTAGTTTTCACAAAGCCGTAATTGCTTTATATTTGAAAATGCTTTAATGTCTATAAAATAACTGAAAAGATGTAATTGCTTTCAAAAGGATTTTTAAACTACTTGAGAAATAATTCATATAAATAAAATTAACTTTAAAGGAGGAAATTAAAATGTTTAAATTCAATATATAAAAAAGATATACTTCGCATAAATGTTTAAGCATATAATTCTTTATTTTATCAGGGAATTATTAAAAAACTGCATTATGTATTCAAGAAAAAAAGAGCTATTTTATTTTAGAGGATTTTTTTTACTGTCATTATTATTATCATTATTTATATTATTTTGCAACTTATTTTTTTTTCTGTTTTCCCCGTATTCAAACAGAATATTTTATTGTGTTTGAATAGAGAAAAAGTTTTAAGATTTGTTTTTAGACAGAGAGATTTTGTCTGAATAGAATAAAATATTTTATTTTGCTTTTTTACATATTTTATTGGATATTAAATTATTTATATATCTATTAAATAAATAATAATTCATGTATTAATTTTTATTAATGCATAATATTATCTATACCTATTATAAGCAGATGTGTTATTAAATTTTAATACTGAGGACAGAAATAATCCTAACATTTTTAACCACCACATGTAGACTGATTATATCTGCATCCTTTTCTTTCTGCATAGGTATTATGTATATATGTATATATATAATGCAGGAGCTCTATTTTTATGGCCTTTTACTTGTATATCAGAAGAATAAACGATGAAATGATTCTTCATTATTAATTTCATAAAAAATTTCGCGTCTACTCTAAATCAGTCTCGTCAAATTAGAGGGATGCGAAATATTAGAAATAAAATTAAGTTTCACTATCCGTTTATTGCACCGACAAAAATGAATATTACAAATCACAAAAGGACTAAAAAATTCGGTTTAAATACCTGAATATATCTTTTTTTAAAGTAATTACCCTCAGGATATTATAATTGTGATTTATGGCAGCTAGATAACTTTCCGCCAAGTCAAAACATATCCAATGTTGTATTTCCATTAAATGAAATGATATTGTTTCTTTATATATAGCATACATAGTAAACAATTTATATAAATAATTTTCACCATAACTTTATAACTGTACAAGGAAAATAAGTAACCCAATTTTAGTCAAAAATAGACAAATTAGCATTTTATTAATATGAATAAATGAATAAGAAAAAAATGTTTTATACAAGTTCAAAAATATATAGATGACTAAAAATCAAAATTACGGAGCATATAAGATATTAGTAAAATACTTATCGGCATTCCGATTCACTGACTCTACCTAAATAATTTCACATAAGGTAGAAATTTTCACCAAAACTTTTTTCAAAGATAATGCAAGCGGAAAAGCAAAGATTTTAATCAAATATATTAAAAATGAAATTGACAATTTAATATTTTATTAATATGAGAAAATGAACAAGTTAAAAAAAAAATTATACAAGTCAAAAAATATTTAGATGCCTAAAAATCAAGGGTGTAGAGCATATGAGATATTCGTAAAATACGTATAAGCATTCCGACTCATCGACTCTACCTAAATAAGTCAATATAAGGTAGAAATTTTCACCAAAACTCTTTTCAAAGAAAATGCAAGCGGAAAAACAGAGATTTTAATCAAATATATTACAAATGAAATTGATAAATTAACATTTTATTAATATGAGTAAATAAAAAAAATAAAAAAATTTATACACGTTAAAAATATGTAGATGACTAAAAATCAAAGGTACAGAGCATATAAGATATTCGTAAAATAAGTATAAGCATTCCTATCCACTGACTCTACCAAAATAATTCCACACAGGGTAGAAATATTTACCAAAACTCTTTTCAAAGATAATGCAAGCGGAAACGCATACAAAGTTAATGCATAAATAGCCTTGTCGTTTCTCTCAGCTTAAATAATTCACGCGGGCTTGTTTCCCCTATTATTCTGGGAGATCAGAGCTTATATAGCGTTCTTTTACTTCCTTTCTTTCCTAGAAGAATGTATTGTAATGGCTCTTATCAGGCAAATAAACTTAATTCTTTCGTCTTCAATGCCACGATGCATAAATTAGGGTCTTAGTGAGAGTTAGAGCAACTAAAGACGAAACAAAAATTGTTAGATAAACAGTATTTTAAACAATATTTGAAAATTTGAATTTGTTGTTTTTTTTAATTTGTAATTTGTAATGATTGGAAGCACCTTAATTTCGTGATTTCGAATATTGTCGCTTTAATTTAAGTAATAGGTTTTAAAAGTTCCCATTAAGTTGGATTATATGAAATCAATGAGACGGTTTCAGCTCATTCAGCAAAGGTGTGCAATAGAAATTAGAAAAAATAGATGAAAAATATCTTACCTTCAAATCTATATATAATATATGTTGTTTCTTATACAACTTGGTCGACAGCAACATCTAGACCAATGCCATGAACCTGTGTAGTCTCAAATGATGTAATTGGTGATGTTTTTGTCCTTGGGGCACAAAGATATGGAATACCCAAAAAGAGAAGTCTGACTTTACCCCACCCGATTATACTCCGATCACTGGGTACCCATTTTATACGACATGCATGGGCTGCAGTGGGGTTATTTTAACCGGACCCCCATGGGGTATATCTATGTATAAATAAAGTGATGCATAGCATATATAATAAGTGTGACTGATACAGATGTTAAATATATTTCACAAAATTAAAGCTGTAGAAATAATAAGAAATTGGTTGTTTAAAAATATATTAATTTTGATAGGCGCTTCTTTAAGGATACTTATAATTATATATTCTAGAGTTAATTAAAATTTCTGCCATTTATTAGCACAAATATACTAATTTCCTCTCTAATAAGTACTCTAAAAATACAATTGATATCTGAAGTATACAATTATTTTATTCAAAATAATTATTACTTGAATATTTCGGTATTAGGATTCAAAAATCTAAATTATTGTAATCTAAATTAAATTTATTTATCGAGAAATTTGAACTTTCATTTCCCTTTTGATGTAATTGCAAATCTAATCATCATTTTAGGATCAATTCATTAAAAAAAAAAAATTGTTTTCGGATTATATCCTACATTGATGTTTCCCAATCGGGAGTATTTTGTCTTGCCTCGTTTTGTCTTAGAATGAAATTTGTGTAGCAATATAAATCTATTCAGAGTGAGCCTATCAGAAAAACATTCCAGCCTACGGTTTCATCATTTACATCCCAGATAATTTTATTTTTTCAATTCGGATATAGCTTATTGAATTTCCAATGAAACGTTTTTAATTTGAAGGCCAACAACACAGTTTATAAGATCTGTCTTACTCTGACACATTTTTTTAAAAAGTGGCAGGTAGACCACGTTCTGTACTATAAAGCAAAATTGAAAAAGAATAAAGAAAAACGCACATGAGTTCAAAATATTTCGTAACAATTAAACATTAGAATTCGATAATTTCTAAATATAAAATAGTTTTAAATAATTATATTAAAATGGAAAGATTTTTAATGTAAATAACAGCATTAAACTTACACAAAATAATATTTGAAATACACAAAATATATGAAAAAAAAATAATACAATAACATAAATTACTATAATCAGGCTACCAGATGGCGCCAGTCGTTAACAATAAAAATAACGTTTTTATTTAATTAAAGCATTTATAAGAATTTTTTGTAATTTTTTGGTAAGCAATAGATAAAATAATAATAAGTTCTTAGATAAAAATAATTTGACTTATATTTGTTATAATTTTTAATTTTTATTTATATTTGAAGAGATTATTTCTTTTCATATATGTCCTGTATTTTATTTAAAAAGATAATAAATAAAAATATATATATATAAAATTTGTCTAGCAATAAGACAAACTTTATTTCGAGGACTAAATAAACCAAGCTTTGTAATTGCGCCTTAATGCATTTGCATTATTAAAATAAAACAAAAATAATTATTCCCAACCTAAATATTTCCACATAGGTTAGAAGTAATCACTAAGTACCTTTACAACACAACACAGGCGGAAAAGCACACAAAGTTAACGCATAAATAGCCCAGCATATCCCAAGGAAATTCACTTCCGCTTGATTTCCCTATTACCCAGAGAGCTCCGGCGCCTACATAAAGCACTTTTATTTCCTGGGAAGGAGGGCATTAGAATAGTTCTTACCAAGCAAATAAACTTAACTCTTTTCTCTTCAACATTCACTCCGTTGGAAATTAGCGACGGAATAAGAGTTAAAAACAAATAATAAAACGGGTAAAAAAATATTGGAGAGGCAAACATTACAATTTTAAATTAGATTCTCGTGCTGTAACAATTTGACAAGTTCGACGCTGAACTTCTTGGTAAAAGGTTAAACATCAAGTTAAACAGTTTAAAGAGGGAGGAGACGAAATTTCTGGAACTTTCTTGTAGTAAAGA
Organism: Caerostris darwini; assembly: GCA_021605075.1. NCBI lineage: Eukaryota > Metazoa > Arthropoda > Arachnida > Araneae > Araneidae > Caerostris > Caerostris darwini. Next base: position 78,087 of record BPLQ01003415.1, on the reverse strand, counting down.
TGTGAAGTGAAGTGAAGGGTGAGGGGGGGGGGGGGGTCTGCATTGAGGATTTTAAATGGACAAAGTTAAAGTGATTAGGGAACTGAAAATCGATGAACTATAAATAATTCGGTGCCCCTGGGTAATTTACTTAATGGTACCTATGCAAAAGGCGTAAAGAATTTCACCCTGGGGGTTTTGTATAAATTACATTGGGCGACGAGGCTGCTTTTTCCAGTAGGCCGTAGACACTACCGCAAATAGTTTCCCATTTTGCCGCCGGCGGAAATTGAATAGTTAACTTTTATGTGCGTCGTAGACTAATAGTAAATAGATGTCTTCAAAGCAATCGTCAATTTAAAGAAGTGGTAATTTGATAAAACTCAGAACAATAAAGCTTCCTCTAATTGAATAATCTAATTTAAATGTTATCTTAAAAGTGAACTATTGGCAATTACGTGGTTTTCAAAAAATGTAGTATGCTTCAGTCAACTCATTCAATATGCATGGTGGAATGATTCTTCGGACTTAAAGGACATTTTTGCTCCAACATCAGATTGTTCAAGGAAAAATCCAAAAATAATTTTCACGAATTGTGTAGATTCTAACTGTCAAATCTTATTTCACTGATGTTAAAGATAATTTAGGCGTATAATACTTCTCAAAAGGTCCATTATAAAGTATTTCATTCAAATATAAATCTATTTAACATTGAAAAAATGCTTCGAAATTATGCATTAAAAGATTTATATATATATATGCATTTTTAAAAAAAATTCTGACCTAAATAATTTTACATAGAATTAGGTAATTCAAAATTCTATATTAAAGGAATAAATAATTATGAAAATATTTCATCATATGTTATCAAAATTATTTTTAACTTTCATATTTATTACGAAATGTCGAAACAGAATAGTTAACTTTTATGTGCGTCGTAGACTAATAGTAGATAGATCCCTTAAAAGCAATCGTCAATTTAAAGAAGTGGTAATTTGATCTAAAAGTGAAGTTATCTTAAAAGTGAACTATTGGCAATTACGCGGTTTTCAAAAAATTTAGTAAGCGTCAACACATTCAATATGCGTGGTGGAGCGATTCTTTTGACCTAAGGGACATTTTTGCTTCAATATCAGATTGTTCAAGGAAAATTCTAGGAAAATTTTTGGCAAATTGTTCATGCTCTAATTGTCAGATAAGTTCTAAGAAATCGTATTTCACTGAGTTTACTCCTAATATAATTTAGGAGTATAATACTTCTGAAACAGTACTTTATAAAATATTTAAGTCAAGTATAAATGTATTTAATATTGCAAAAATATTTCGAAATTATACAACAAAAATATTTATGCATATACATTAAAAAAAAATGTTGATCTAAATAATTTTATATAGATTTAGGCAATTTAAAATTGTGCATTTACGGAATAAATAACTATGGAAAAAAATCCATCATATATTATCAAAATTAGTGTTAACATTTCCTATTTATGACAAATTAGGCAATTTAGGGCAACTACCGTAATTGGCCTGATATTTTCCATTGAATACTTTTAAAGCATTTATGAATCATATACAAAGGTAAAGAGCCTGCCAAAAAATTCCTAACTCGCTCTGACCTTTCATATAGGAAAAAAAAAAATTATAGATTGACTCAAACACGTTGTTTTTGGTATGTTTCAATGTCATGTATTTTTAAAACGGAAAATAAGACTAAAGGTTTTTCTTTTGTAGCTAAATGTTGAAGAACTATATGATTAATGATTTTGCCAAATTTCAATAAATTCCCACAAATAAATATGTGATAATTGCAATTTTTCTTCAATTTTTCATCAATTTTTGGGAAACCAATATATGTAGTATATAATGCACGTAATACTTTGTAACAAAATAAACTCCTTTGACACTTGCAAGGCATCTTAAATCTCCAAGAGAAAGGCCCGCTTTAACCACCATGTCCAGATATAAATTTTAACAAAACTCCTGGACCGTGCACCAATCTCAAGTGTATTCCGTCCAGATCAATGCGCCAACAACATCCTCTTAATTGGTGTAAAGCTGGGATCAATCATGATTAGGACGCGTAAGCATCATAGCAGCGCTGAAATTTGATCCAAGTCTCTGGCCATGCATTAAAGCACTGCATAACATGTGTAGCAGTTTATGATAATGGCGCCATGATAGCGTAAATTCATGAAGGGTGCTGTAAATCGACTAGCAGTGAGGCTTCCCAACTGAATTATTCGGTCTCGAAGTTAATGAATAATTTCTGTTTTAATGAGATAGGGTGACTGCAGATGATTGTCAATTTAAAGATTGGTTTAAGCGATGAGTGTTTAGCTTCCGCAAAATTAAATTTTTAGCCAAAATTTTTAAAGGAAAAAAAATTGAATTTAATGATGCGTTTACTTATATTTTATCCATTTCATATAGTTATTGAATATTATCGTTATTGAATATCGTTATTAAGTATTATCGTTACTGAGTATTAAAGGTAATCAGTTTGCGCCAAAGCCACCAGAAGTATAACAGAACACACAACATATGAGAACCAGTGAAAATCAAAAGCAACATATATAGAATTTAACATATGGTGAACTAATGAACATTTAGAATATTGTAATTTTTTAAATATATTATTATGTTGCTCTATACCTCTTAGTTTGGTTTGGTTTCTCGCTGTAGGGTTATTTTGTACACACTGTAGGCTAATTAAACTGGGACATATATTTTAATATGGATTCCGATCCTTTACCACGCTTCCCTCCCCCCCCCCCAGGATTCTCTCTATAGAGAAATCTAAGAGCGTATTTTTTCTTTTTTCTAAAATTAAAAAAAAAAATACCACTTAAAGGTTAAATTACATTCCGTGGATTTATTAAATTTTATCTCTGCTAAATCGAAAATTATGAAGAAAAAATGCTATTAAATAATATTTCATTGAATAAAATCTTACTTCTTACGTCTGCTCATTCTTTATTGTTTTAAAGTAAATACAAATGGATAATTAAACCGCAGATCTTTAGACAAGTAGAACATATTGATGTTTTCTGGTGACATTTTCGCTTGTGTCAGTTTTTTTTATTTTTGGCGTATTGGGTGGCGGTCTGTTCCAGACTTAGATGGTAGCACAGAACTAGGCCTAAAAATGTCGCGTCGAACCACTGACGTTCGGGAAAATTAGCTCTCCCCTCCCTCAACAAAATTTTTCCTTCTTTCTGATTTTACGAGAAACTTCAATCATCGATGGTTCACACCTTTTGTATGATTTGCAGTGAATATCATGCTTACACTTTGATTTTGCTGAGTTCACTTCTGGATATTGAAATACTTACAATTTTTAAGCACCTCTGTAACTTATAAATTAATGAGCCACCCAGTGTTAGGCACCGAAACAAACACCCCTGGCACTTTTAAGGATAAAGCGGTAAAAGAAAAAAAAAAAACCACCGAAAAACCAATTAGGGTAGTCATTTGAGTAGCTTATTTGGAAAACACTGTAGCCTCACAATTGGTTTAATCGTTGGATGGTCTGCACTGAGATGGTATTTCAAATGTAGCGTTCTCATATTGTTTGATAAATTAAATATAGAATTTGTTAGTAGTTTATATTATCACAATGCTTACCAACGTATTCCTTTGTCTAAAAAGATCAAACCAATTTTTATGCGATTTTTCTCTTCATGCGTTTCTTTTTTTTTTTTTATTTTTTTTTTTTTTTTATCATAAAATTAAAGGCAGCAAAAATCGCATTTTAATTGAACGTGAATTAAATATTCCTATACTTGGAATATTCCCGATTTCAAATGTATTTGGTTCCAGAAATAAGTTATAATATAATCAAAATGTTAAAAAATTATTAAATATCTCACAACAAATATATGGTCTAATACAAAGATAATACGACTAACGAAGCAAGATGTGGAACATCACAGACGCCAACGAATCTCCTTATTTTTGAAACAGCGTCTACAACAAAGCCGCCAGCGGACTGAACCTCACCCCTAAAGGCTCGTTCCCACCGAGGCGAGAGACGTGAAGATGCAAGAGGCAAGCGACCAAATTTTTTCGTCCCCTTCACAGCGAAACGTCAGAAATAGCATTACGCATAGTGAAAAACCGCTTGAAGTTGAAAGTTGGGCTACTCCACGCGGCGAACTGCAAACCGGTTTCAGGCGACCGCGGTGAGGTCAAATTTTGGTCGCTTGCATCTTGTCGCCTTGGTGAGCACGAGCCTTAATACTCACCAGCGGCGCATGTTACCAATCAGCCACGAGTGTTATTTGTAGAAGCATATTATAGTTGGAAAATGATATTATTTATTGTCTAATAATTCACTCTTGTAATTATTTCAGCTAAGTATCCATTTTTCCTTTAATTTTAATAAAAATTCTCCAAAAACATTTGTTCAAATGTTTTTTTTTTCTGTTATTTTTGTCGTTAGAATCTAAATATTCCTATATATATATATATATATACATATAATTTAAAAACATTTAATATATTTATTTCTAGAGTAGTATTGTTAGTAGAAAATGCAGCGAGACATTTTGATGAATGATTTCACAGATAGCAATGTCAGAAAAGTCTGAAAATTTTCGGAAACTTATGTTATTTCAAAAAGAGGGCTTTTGTTCGCAAACTAAAAAGGTTCATTTGTCAGATGCGTGTTAATATTTTGTCAGGCGAGTTTATTTTTAGCAAATATATAATTAAGAAATTTTAGTCAACTAGACATGTCCCGTATACCAAAAAAAAGTTAGTGTATAAAAAAAAAATCATGTACCTTCAAGAAATCATTGTTTATTTTGGAGACAGTTTATGATAAATTTCCTGTTTGGTTAAATAACTTGAGTTAAATTAGTATTAGTGGAGAAATTCTTCCTATGAAATATATTAGATAGCTACAAATATAAAGATAGCTACAAAATGCATACATAAAATAACAATAAATACATATGTGAAATGTAATGCAAAATTTTCTCTTTAAATGAATATAATTTTAAAGATGTATCTAATAAATAAAAACCTTACTAACTTCTTGAAAAGATACGTGAAAAAATTCCATTATTTATATGTAATAATAACATTCACTGTCAGAACATAAGTATTTTAGATTAAGTGATTTTAAGGCCGACAAACAAAATTTAAGTACCTCACATAAAATTTAATTTGGGTAATTTAATTTACTTCTTTTATAAAAGGAAGTTTGCTAAATATGTTAAGAGCCTAATTAATCCATCCAGATAATTAAAAAAATTTAGTTTTAAAATATTTTAGTTACTCTATTACACTAATAAAATTAAGCCTTTCAGTTCTTTTAAAACGATGGCCATTAAAACGAAGGCCACTCACTGAAAAATGCAATTATTCCTTAGCACAATTTGAGCTTCAGTATAAAATTATCATTATTTCTAGCAATACTTAATAAATACATAAGCAAAATCAACGTTAATAAAATGCTTACAGCATATGTAAAACATTGCAAGAACTTTTAATGTTTATAAGAAATTATGAAGATTTAAATTAATTTAATTTTACGCAATAATTGTTAAGCGTGTATATTTCACTTATTTCTAACCAGTTCTATATATTCTTATACTTTGAATACGTGTTTTATGCGTTTATTTTATATTAAAACGCAAATTTGCTTATCTTACACTCTTTATGTATACACAATTCCATCATAAAAATACTTTATTTGATTGTTATTGATAAAAAAAGTCGATATATTATATATCTATCGATATTCATGTATATAAATATATATATATATATTCATTAATATAGTCTTATATATATATATATATTAATGAATATATCGTATATACATTTATATATATTCATTAATATTTTCAACACTAAAAACCAATTTTATTATACTAAATATGCTCACTGTATATAAAGAGAAATTTCATTTTTTCATTATGTGTTTATTTTGTATTAAAATTCAAATTTGCTGAACCATACAATTTCTCTCTCTCTCTCTCTCTCTATATATATATATACAATTCCAGTTTAAACAATGTTTTAACGGAGTTATAATAAAAAGGAAGTCGAAATGAACATTATCGTTTCTATTTGGTAGTATAGCTTTATATTGCTTTCCAACCCATGTGCTATAAACAGCAATAATAATATTTATGAATGGTTTCTAAAAAACTAATTTTATTGTAATAAATATACTAACAAAATATAAAGAGAAATCTCATTTTTTCATTCTACGTTTATTTTATATTAAAATTTGCTGCTGTTACAATTAAGATAAATATACAATGGAATATTCAGTTTTAAAAATACTTTAACTGATTTTTAAAGATTAAAAAAGTCGAAAATAACATTAAGGTTTCGATTTGGTAGCATAAATCGATTTACATTACTTTCCAAGCCACGTGTTATAAGTAGAAAAAATAATATTCATTAATATTTTCCACTCTAAAAACATATTTTATTATAATAAATATGAAACAATATATAAAGAAAAACTTCATTTTTCAATTTCTGATATTCTTCTTCATAATAATATTGAAAACTCTAACAATGGTTTTGAAAAATGGCTGTCTCGTTTAGGAGCAGAAATTTATTTTTCCTGTAAAGTTTCGAGATAGCCAAAATCAATTTCAACGTCATTTGTTAATTTCCGGCGCCAAACATTTATTATTCATCTAGAGGAATAAATGATTAATGCGTCTTGTCTTTTTCACCCAGAATTTAATTGATTAAAATTTTACAGACACAGAAACAATGTTTGGATCCTATTCAGTCGCCTAATATCTCAAAGTAGCTTAAGCGCCGATGAAGTACAACACGTAGTACAATATTTATAAACATATCAAAAAAATTTGGCAACATCGTTTATCATTATATCCACATTTATTAATTTATCTCGAGATGAGCAGGTAGTAAAAATGACTAGCAGATGAATTTGAAATTTTTGAAAGGTTCATTTTGAAAGTTAAAAATTTTCTTGTAGAATTCATTATATTTAAAATTGAATATACGAAAATTATGACGAAATGAGTAACAGAGTTAATGACCAAATGCAATCCCACTGATTATTTGTGTAGTACAGTGAACATTTGCCTCCGTGTTTTTTTTTTTTTTTTTTTTTTTTTTCCCATTCCATTTTGAAGACAGCAACATCTAGACCAAGTCAAGAACCCGTGTAGTCTTATGGAAGGAAGGAAAGTGGGAGGTTCTTTTGTTGAGATGGAGCACCCATTGGCAGAAGTCTGACAGAACTCCGTGACATTGACACCCCCGCATTTGCGTATCGTATGGGTGAAAACCAAATAGTCCGACAAAAGGCTCCTTCCCACCGAGGCAAGAGGCGGCGACGCGACATGAGGCAGGCGAGAAAATGTTTCCGACCCCTTCACAGCGTCAGAAATAGCATTACGCCTAGTGAAGTTCCGCTTCGAGTTGAAAGTGGGTCCACAAATAGGATGATGTTTCTATATAATCGGGAAATTAATTGATTTTTTTCAAGATGACACTAAATAATTCAAGCGCATTCCCAACCATAGACACTTATGTGAATTTTACAGAAACGTACAATACTATTTCAATTCCCCGACTTATGTCTCAGTGACAACATACGCAGATCATGTGTTGGAGGAAGGAGTTGAAATCCGCTGGTAGCATTTTTGTAGACATTGCATTAAAAAAATGATGAGATTCGTTGGAAACTTTTAAAGTGGGCAAAGCAATCCGGCTGTTTGGCGGGAGTTTTTTGGATTGTGTCCATATAAAATGTAAATGCGGGAGAATTATCCCTAAAGTTCCTTCTAGAAGGCAATGTCCTATCCTCAATGCCCGTCTTGAGCTTTTCATATTATATATATCATGAAGGCTTCCGAGAAAGAAAAAGCATTGTGCTTTTCCAATTAATTTATTATTTTTAAAATTCGGATTCAAAATCTAAAACCCCTTTTGAATTTAAAGAGAAACAGAATAATATATAATATATATATATATTTTTATTTTTAAGATGTACATTATTAGTTTAAATGGATTTAAAATTAAAAACACCGATATGAATTTATAGAACTACAATAAATTTGCTTAACTATACGTCTATAAGAATTGAAAAATTTAACTATAATTAAAGGCTATGCGATAAAGGATAGGCTTGTGTCCACCGAGGATTGCCTCGGTGGGCACAAGCCTTAACGACGCAAGATGCTGAACATCACAAACGTCCTCGAGCCTTTTTTGAAACAGTATCTACAAAAACACTGCCAGCGGATTGAACCTCCTTCCTAATATTCAACAGCGGCGTGCGTTGTCACTGAGCCACGAGTCGGGCTTTGAAAATATTACTTGTACCTAATAGGAAAAAAAGAAACAGAGTGTGTGCCACTTTACAATATGCTCAGCGGAAGATCCAAGGGACGTAGGAGGGACTGCTCATATCGTAAAGCACAGTGCAGAACAAACGACAATCTTACAACATGCTTACTCACATACGCAATAATTGTTACACTTTTTTAGTTGCCCAATTTTTATAACTGCATTACTGTTTTAGCTACAGGAACATATTTAATCAAGGCATTAAACTGATTTACTTTGAGTTCGATATTACAAATTTTATCTACCCTTATCTATCTATAAGTTGAGCAAGACCTGATATTCTTAACTGTAACTGCAGTTGATGTTAGTTTAGATTGAAATTCCTCGAAACAAATTGCTTATTTAGGGCTATTTTTCAATTCCTTCTATTAGCTCACACTCTCCCTATATATATATCTTGTTCAAATTTTCAATCGTTCATAAAATACTTTTTATTCATCCACTCAAGTTCAAATACATTGTTTTTGAACTTGTAGTGGATGACACTTGATGTTAATACAGTCATTTCAAATATTAATTCCTTCATCAAATTTAATTAATTAATTTTAGTTTTTTTTTAGATTTACGTTGCATGTATCTACCAATAGATGGCGCCAGATAAACTTACAAAAATTAATCAAAATTATTTATAAATGACTTTCTGCAATAGAGTGAAAAAAAAGTAGGAATTAACTTTAATTTTTTTATTTTTTATTTTATTTGTTTAGTTGATGAAATTCAAGTCAGAAAATAGTATTACTGACAATGATTATTATTAAATAACAATCATATATCTGACAATGATTATTATTTAATTTATTAAGTATATTACTTAATGCATTTTTTAAAACGTCTTTTAATTTTATTATTTTTTTTATTTTTTATTAAAAGTAATTAAATATTTTACATTTGAATTTTATAATAAAAAATTCCTATATAAATGCAGAAGACTAGTACAGATTAAGGAAGAAAGGATGATAGTTTCTAAGGAACGAAGGAATATAACGCGAACATTTGAGATGCCATCAATGGGGGGTAAGGTAATACTGGCATTGAGGGGAGGACATTGCCTTCTGGGAGGCAATTTAGGGATAATTCTATTGCATTTACATTTTGTATGGACAAAATCCGAACAATTCCCGCCAAACATCCGGATTGCTTTGTCCACTTTAAAACAGTTTCCAATGAATCTCATCATTTTTTAATGCAATGTCTAGAAAAATGCTACCAGCGGATTTCAATTCCTTCCTCCTACACACCAGCTGCGTATGTTGTCACTGAGACACGAGTCGGGGAATTGAAATAATAATGTACTTTTCAGGAAAAATTCATATCGATGTCTATGCGTTTTAATGCGCTTGAATTAATAAGAGTTATCTGGAAAAACAAAATCAATTAACATCTCGATTATATAGAAACACCATCGTACTTGTTTTAGTTTCAATTTGAAAACATTTTCTAAAACTTAAAAATGCCGTTGCTCTGACTAATCCTCAATGTATGGCAACCCGGGAGCATACACCCCATGAGTAGTGTACGCGTGGATGGAAGGAAATTAGCAGCTTCTACTGTGATGGAGGACCCGTAGGTAAAAGTCTGACTTGGCTCCGCGTCGCTGAAGAAGAAGGGCAGTGCACTCCGGGAGGACAATTAGTGTATAGGACTATAGTACTCTGCATTTGCGTATCGTATGGGAGAAAATTCACACCAGGTAGTCCGACTAACGAGGCAAGATGATAAATATTATAAATCGAACCTCCTCGTTTTTTGAAACATTTATAACAATATCTGTAGCGGGTTGAACCTCAGCTACCAGCTACACATATTACCACTGAGACAGGAGTCGGGCGTTAAAAATGTAGAATAATTGACTCCCTGTTCAATCGTAAATTGGAAAAGAAATCTGAGTAACGAATACACTGATGGTGTGCGTTGCAGCCATTGCTTTCAAAATTGAGAAGATTTGATGATGATAATGACAAAATTCATAAATATTTCGTATTAAGATGAAAGGTCACATTCTCTCAAATTCAGTGTAGAGACTTCCGAAATATTGCTTGCAGCCACTGTTATCAAAATTGAGAAAATTTAATGATGATAATGACAAAATATATAAATATTTCGTATAAAGTAGGATGCCAGATGCAAATTCAAATTCTCTCAAATTCAGCGGTGTAGATTTTTCCGCAAATTTTTTCAAAAAAAAAAAAAAAAAAAAAAACTGCAATCCATTCCTTATTACCAGTTTGTGAAATGATTGTGGAATTAAATTGGATTAGCAAGAAACTACAGTCGGGTTTTTCCATGTACTTAAATGATAGCAACCGAAATTACTTTCTTGCCGAAGCAATATTTCCGATAAAAAAAATTAAATAATAAAAAAAAAAATAAAAAAAAACTGGTGACATTTATACAACGCATTATAGGCCATTTTCACTCAAAATTTATTTTAAATGTAGCAATTTGCAGCAATTTCCTTTATATTAAATGCCGAAAGTTGGCTAGATGCCATACATTTAAGTATATCCAAATATAACAATTTTAATGCAATGCTGATTTGTTCTCTTTATTTTAAATTAATTATGGATGAATAACATTTTCTGAAAAACCATGAACACACTTAAATAATTTTAAAAGCAACCTTATTTCTCTCAATATAGTAATTTCTTTTGATTTTGAGGTACTAATACTATCTTCTGAAGCACAGATAAAAACCAAAATGAGTAATAATTTAAAAAAAAAAACTACTCAATATTTCGGTTTTTACCATGTACTTAAATGATAGAAAATTAAACTACTTTCTTGCAGACTCAATATTTGAAACATAAAGTTCCCAATAAAAAACAGGTATCATTTATACGACACATTATATAGAGACCATTAGCACTCAAACTTTATTTTAACTGTAGCAATTTGTGACAATTTCATTTACATTAAATGCATTAAGTTGGTTAGATGCCATATATTTAAGTATATCTAAATATAGCAATTTTAACGCAATACAAATTTTTTCTCTTTTTTTTAAGAATATTTGGGTGAATCAGTTCCTGAAAAACCATGAACACTATTAAATAATTTCAAAAGCAGCTTTATTTCTCTTAATATAATGATTTCTTTTGATTTTGAGGTACTAATATTATCTTCTAGAGTATAGAGAAAAACCAAAATGAGTAATAATTAAAAAATTACCTTTCAATTTACCATTCATTCAAGGTTGGAAAAAAAACGATGAGATTATTTTATAGCTAATTACTTTATTACCTCTTATTCGACCAAGTCATAACTTTATTTTCCAAATATTATGAATCTGAACATAATTTTCTTTACCCAAAATTCTCTAATTTGTCCTACTTCCGATAAAAATAATCTCGATGACTATTTCTAAAACAGGCCTCATTAAGCGGCCATTACAGCAACCGGACGCATGATGAATACGAGTACCTCCTCCTCCTTAAATTTCGGGAGGAGGAAGGAGGGTCTCTTAGGAAAATCCCCCTCCTCTCCACCCTAGGGGGTAATCCCTGATAATTCGCGAGTGCCTTCCACGAGAATGATTACATTTTAATTACCCTGTTACTCCACGCAACGTCGCTTATTAATAACTTAATCTACTGCGTGGGTGGGGATGCTACAAATCAAGTGAACTTTCTCCTAATATACGTCTGGGGTCCGCAGATTGAAATAAATCTTCAACGTAAGGAATGGGATATTTTTAATGATTAGCTAAGAAGTGAAATAGGTTGCTTAGAAATGAGCAGAGATTTTTAAATGTGCTTTCTTGAAAGAATTGCTTATGCAAGCGCTTTCAGCGAGTTATTTAAGAATGTTTGTATTTCGTGATGGGGAAGTATAATAGGAAAAATGCATTTTTAATTACATTCAATTCAGACTCGTGGTTCAGTAGTAAAGTGCTTGTCCGACTCGTAGCTCAATGGCAGTTAGTTTGCAGAAGGGTTGAAGTTCGAATCCGCTTGCGGTATTGTTGTAATCATTGCTTTCAGTCTATTCGACTCATTGGAGATTGTGACAATATGTGTAATGCCTCTATCAATAGTCAGACTGCCTGGTGGAATCTTTCTGGGTTTTCTCCTAAATGACACATAAATGCGGGGCAATTACCCTTGCATATCCTCCCGGAAAACTTTGTTTGTGGTCGCATGCAGGTGAACTGTTTGTACCATACATAGAAAAAGACAACAAAACAAAACAACAACAAAAATCGTTAAAATAAAGTCAAAGTTTAATTTCTGCTTGTATACACTATATTTAATTAATTCATAAGTTAAAAGAATAAATATAACGTAACTAATGGAAAGGGTGAAATATTTTCATTGTTATAAAATCTATTATACAAAATTAAAAAATAATAATTTTTAATGTATCAAGATTCCATGAAATTTTACCCTCCTCTTATATTTTAAGGATTATTTTTTATTCTCTTACAATTATGTTTATTATTTTAATGTTAGTTAATTAGTTTCTTGTTATTTTATTCATAGTCTTCAAAATACATTTCCTTCCTTTTTTTTTTTTTTTTTATGTTTCAAAACATTGAAGAAAATTTTTTGTATTATTTACAAGAATGAAGTATAATATCTCCTTAAAGTATTTTTGGATCTTACATTTAAAAATTCATAAAGTATATGAACTAATTAGATGGTATTTTTTAAATATGTCACCATTCACATGTTACCAACATATTTTGTTGTTGTCAAACAGGAATGAACCTCGTGTTCTGCGCATTTTTGCACCTCAAGGACTCAAGGTGCCACGAATAACTAAATGATGGTCATAAAGTATTTTAGATTTTTAACCGGCTTGTATTGGCTTGTCGTATAAGGAAAAAAAATACCGAAAACACTCATTAGGCTGCCTGACTGTTGATGGAAAAAGCTTTAAACGTTTCCACAATCGTTATCGAATCTGCTTATTTTTAATATCAATGACGGAAGTAGATATTGTCAATGGTTTTGAACTTAAGTCCATTTGCTTGACCACTGCTTAAATTACTTAAACTGGTTTTCCAACTGTGCACCGAACTTAAATGTATATATATAGTTAAAATTGTTAACTTTAAATTTTTGTTAAATTAAATTTAAATTTAAATTCGTTAATAATAAATTTATTTTTGTTAATATTTAAAAAAAAGTGATGTGAATTACTGATAATATTTTTAGAGATTAATAGGAAGGAATAATTGTTTAATTGTTTTTTTTAAAAATTAATCGGGATAATTGCTATTATTTTCTTTAAAAAATAGTATGAAGTACTGTTATTATTAAAAAAAAAATGACGTGAATTGTTAATATTAAAAATGGAGTGAACTATTGTTAATATTTTTAAAAATTAATAAGAATAATTGTTATTCTTTTATTAAATGGTATAAAAATTTTAAAAAAAATCTCCTTATTTTTCTTTTCATTAGTAACTTAATTTTCTATGAAATTTATCTTAATGAAAGATTGCTAGATAGCATACATGCCAATTTGCATATAGCATGTGAATAAAGAGAGTGTTTTTAAGAAATATTCTTCAGCAATTTTATGTAAAACTATTCCCTGTTATTTATTATTGATGTTACAGCTTAACTTTAAAAAATTATCAGTATTAACGTGAAATAATAATTTGTAATTTTGTTGATATGATTATGTAAATTTTTTTTAACAATCTAACCAATGGAATGTGATCTTGTTTTGGTTTTCATTTTATTAAAAAAATATGAAAATTCACAGAAATAAAATTAATAAAATTTCTTTTATACACTTTTGCTGCAAAATAAATTCAAATGCTATTATTTGATTTATATAACGAAAATAAATTTAATTGTAATTTTACATTCGATGTGATAGTAGGAAATATAAAATTTTTATAAAATAACATATAGATTATTAAATATGGAAAGGACATTTAAAGTTTGTTCTATAAAAAGATTAATTTTATAAAACATTGAAATCTGAAATTTCTTAGCTTTGTATTGATATCTGTCTTTATTAGCATGTCTTAAATATATATTTTAAATAGTTGAAAAGATTATTAAATTATGGATACTTCAAAAAGATTAATTTTCGCAGTTAATTTATTTTTTAAGTTATTTATCACCAACTGATAACGATGAAAATTCAATTATAAAGTAAGAAAATTTAACTCCTTTGAGCCATAATAAATTTTTCTTTACATTAAGCAGCAATTCCAAGTGCTTTCTTTTCAGTTATCGAAAAAAAGAATAAATAAACTCGTTCCGAAAGAAATATAAAATTTGTAGCGAGAAACTTCAATTAGTAGAATTGTTCAAATTCTAATTAGAAGGATATATTTGTTTTCGTAGTACTTTAAAAATTAATTGTGAAAATAAAAATGTAAGCTTAATGTTGCAAATAATATTTTATTTTTAGAAAATACTTATGTAGGTGGAAATTAGTTCAAAGTTTTATTATTTTAAACAATTAAATAGATGTATTAAAGAAATTAAACTTTTTGTTTAAATATATTGTAACATTAGTTTTGTTTAAAAACTTAGTAAATTCAGAAAATAAATTATATCGTTTATTATGCAGCTTTACCAAGTTCTTTCATTTCAGATTCCAATAAATAAATTAAAAAAGAAATATTAATTTGAAGAGATGAACTTCAATTAGCAAAACTGTACAATTTCCAATTAGATGAATATACTTGTTTATATAGTACTTTCAAAATTAAAAGTAAAAAAAAAGAATGTGAGCTTAATCTTACAAATAATATTTTGTTTTTAGAAAACTCTTGTGTAGATTTAAATAATAAAACCTTGAAATAATTTTCAATTAAATTGATGTACTAAAAATTAATGTTTACTGTTTAAATATTTAGTAAAATTAGATTTGTTTAAATTTTTAGCAAATTCAGAAAATAAATTATGTCCTCCATTTTGGAGCTTTATCAAGTTCTTTCATTTCAGATTCCAATAAATAAATAAATAAATTAAAAAAGAAATATTAATTTGAAGAGATGAACTTCAATTAGTAAAATTGTACAATTTCCAATTAGAAGAATAGATTTGTTTTCGTACTTTCAAAATTAAAAGTAAAAAAAAAAAGAATGTGAGCTTAATCTTACAAATAATATTTTGCTTTTAGAAAACTCTTGTGTAAATTTAAATAATAAAAACTTGAAATAATTTTCAATTAAATTGATGTATTAAAAATTAACGTTCACTGTTTAAATATTTAGTAAAATTAGATTTGTTTAAACTGTTAGCAAATTCAGAAAATAAATTATATCCTCTATTTTGAAGCTTTATCAAGTACTTTCATTTCAGATTTCAATAAATAAATAAATTAATAAATTCATTCCAAAATAAACATAAATTTGAAGGGATAAACTTTAGTTACTAAAATAGTATAAATTCAAATCGTAATTAATTGGATATATTTATATTCGTAATACTTTCAAAATTAACAGGGAAAATAAGAATGTATAAATAATATATATATTTGGAGAACAATTTTAGGATGGAAATAAGGATTAAATTAAATTTTTTGATTAAAATTTTATTTACGATTAAATTCATGTTTTATTAAAATAAATAATCAATAATAAATAATAAATTCATATATTATTTATTAGATTTTCATTTAAATATAAAGTAAAATGATTTTTTTTCCTCTATTATGTAGCTTATCAAGTACTTTCATTTCAGCTTTTAATAAGTAAATAAATTTATTTCAAAACACAAATTTGAATCGAGAAACTGTAATTATTAAAATAGAGTAAATTCCAAATCCAATTAGTTGGATACATTTATTTTCGTAGTAATATAATTTCAAAATTAAAAGGGGAAATAAGAATGCATAAATAATACATATTTTTAGAGAACTCTTTTAGGATAATAATTAGGATTAAATTAAATTTTATGATTAAATTAAAGTTTTACTGTAATAAAGAATTAAATTTTCTTTCTAATGCAGCCGGCAAACACTTAGACAGCTTGGGTCTTGGATGCCTTAAAGCAAGCGCTGCACAGACGTGACTCACTTTGCATTACCCAGGGGCGCGTGTAACCTGAAGATAAGCCACGGACGCGGAGTAAAAAAGCCCCCGCAACGCTCTACGATCTTATTAGACCGGGACCTATGGTTTAAAGGGGATTCCGAACCACTACAAACATCCATGGCACCGCCGGGACTAGAACCCGAAACCTATGGTACCGAGCCCCAGAACGCTAGCCACTCGGCCATTCAGGCCCCATAAAGAATTAACTACAAATATTATTTAAAAATTTTTCGTTTAAGTATAAAATAAAATGAGTTTTGTTTAAATATTTAGTAAATTTTGAAAAAAAAAATTATGCACCCTTTATTTTAAAGCATTTTCGAGATTTTATTTTAGAGTTATAAAAAATAAAATTTATTTTATTACAAAAAGAAACATAAAATTTGTTACGAAAAATTTAATTACTAAATTTTGCCAAGTCCAATTCAAATTAAACATATGACAATTATCCTAATGCTTTCAAAATTAACAATAAAAAGAAAGACAATAATCATAATGTTACAAATAGCATTTCATTCTTAAAGTAACTCTTTTTACATTCTTATATCTTACATAAAATTATTTTCAAGTTAATAAATATTTAAACAAAGCTTACTTTGATAACTTTACAATACTAAATCAATCTTGACATGAGTGTTCTAAAACCGTGTATTTAATTCATATCCAATTTTTAATCTTCCTCTTTGAATATTGGACTGAAGAAAAATATTCCATGGAAATAAATAAGCTTTCCAGGAAAAATTAACTAAATTAACTTAATGGACAGCACCAGAGTAATACAAAAATTTAATTATCATTAATAGAATTCCTATGAAGAAAACAAACTCTTTTGTGTGTGTTTTTTAACACTGTAAAACTGGGAATAATCTCATTTACATTCTACAAGCTATTTCATGTTTAAAGCATTATCGAAGTATTTTTTTTAATGTAATGGCAAATTTTTCTAATGGTTCCAATCAAATTATTCATTACAAACAACCTCGTCATAATTGAATTTTTTTGTTTTAAATTTGACGTTTTGTCATTGTGTTTTAAAATATTTTTAAGCTGTATGCATATATTTGTTTTCGCAAAAATTGCTTGAAGAAAAATATTGATTTTTTGAGACAGCAATGAATATTTTAAAACATAGAAAGTAAAAATTGTATTTAAAATTGTTTCCTTTTTCTCATTAAATTAATATTTCGCCTTAATTATTATATAATCCTTTACCTAAAATTAAAAAAAAAAATCCATTGTCACAAATTTCGTACAAAAACTATTGTTTGAGAACTTAAAAAAATATACTTTATTTTAAAAATGTCTGCATATTCTTTTTACATTATTAAATATAATGAAAAATTAAACTAAACTCAAAATATTTAAATTAATTTGATATTTCTTTGTAAATTTTATTGAATTTTAATTCGAAGATAATTAGTAAAAGCTTTATAAGCAATTTTTATCTTTTGTTTAAAAACTTTTGTAAATGATCAATTTATGACTGATAATCGTACATAACCAAACAGTTTCTTACAAAATTTTGATTATTGTTAAGGACTCACAAAATAAAAGATATCAGATATTTTTTTATTTTCAACATTTATTAATTCTTGGATGACAAACAGTGCATTATAAGAATTGTTTACTTTTCGTCATTAAATTAATATAATGCCTTAATTTTTAGATAATCTTTTACCTAAATTAAAAAAAAAAAAGACTATTGTCTCAAAATTTGTACAACAATAATAGTTTCAGTACCTAAAAAATATACTTTATTTTAATAATGGCTATATATTCTTTTTACATAAATAAACTCTTTGAAAATTTAAACTGAACTTAAAATATTTAAATTCAGTTGATGTTTTCTTTGCAAATTTTATTGAATATTAATGAGAAGTGAAAAATATAAAAGTTTTATAAACAATTTTTTTTCTTTTGTTTAAAAACTTTAATACGTGATCAGTTTATGCTTGAGATATCTTACATAATCCTAAGAGGGTTTTTTTTTTTTTTTTTAATTTTGTTTATTTATAAGGATTAACTAAATAACATACACCAATTTTTTTCTTTTCCTCTTTTATTAATTCTTGAAGGACAAAGACTCAAGAGATTAATTTATTTTCAGGAAATTGGTTTTACTAGTTTACTTTATTTTCGATTAACTATTCCTGATAATTGGTATGGTATAAATCAGATTATAATAGTTATCTAATTACATAGACAAAATATTTCTGCAATCATGAAACGTAAATTGTTATTTCTTCTTAATTCAGATGAAGTTCTTACTACGTATTAAAGAAAATATTACATTTTTTCCGGATCAATTTACAGCGAATATTAATATATTTTAATCAGTACACTGAATAGCTAGTATTTATCCAGTATTTTTCCATTTTTTTTTTTTCATTTAAAAGTATATCTACAAAAGTTTATGCACACATAAAGTATGCAAAATATATTTGCATTGTCTTGTCCATTAATTTGTGAAATTTACCACATTACTTTATATTTAAACAATACTAAGATTATAATAGTTAGTAATTTTAGGGAAAATGTGAATAGGATATTTTATAAAATTTCTAATATATATAAATTTATTGAAGCAAGATTTCAAATAAAGCATTCTTTGAAAAGAAATTTATAACATTCGAAAATATGTTTAATATTTAGAGATTATAGCAACGGATGAGGATTTTTTGCCTAACTTTGCATTATCTGAAAATTATGCATAGACACTATACTTAAAATCTACTCAAACTTTAATCGCCTTCTTTACATATCACATTATTTTTTATTTTATTTATTTTTTATTTTTATATGCATATGTGTTTCTAGATAAAAGCTCTCATTTCTGTATTCTTTTAAGTCTTGATTTAAATACTAATTGCTTTTCTGTTTGTTTTTATTTTAGTCTTTCCTTTGTATTCATTGATTACATCTCTATTTTTATTTCAGTCTTCATTTCTCTATTTGTTAGTCAAATTTCTATACATTATGTAATTATTATTTCTATACATTATTCTATACATTATTCTATTATTATTTCATTTATTTAAATAAAATTTAAATAAATGAAATAATAATAGAATAATTTATAAATATATAATATAATAACTAATATAGTCATATTATAATAATTAATTAATATTAATATAATATATAAATAATTAATATTATTTTATAATAATAATTAAATAAATATTATTATTATAATAGAATAATGTAAAATAAAATCATTTATTTAAATGGTAAAATAATATTATTTAATTTCATTTATTATTTTTATATTTCCTATTCAATTTCATTTCTATATATTATTTTTATACTTTCTATTTTATTTCATTTCTATATATTATTTTAATTATTTTCTTTATATTATTTTAATCTATATTAATTCCGTGAGTTTGTCTCTTTTTTGTTATTTTGTTTGTTCATTAGCTTATTATTTCTTGATGAATCAACTGTTTCGAAAAATTATATTAAAAAAAAAAATTAAAAATTTCTACATATCATGCGACGTAAAATAATTAATTAGTTATGAATTAAATGTTTAAAACTTTTATTGCATGCCAATGAATATATTTATTTATTTTTTTAAACTTTAAGGAATATATTTAATTTTTATTAAAATTGTAAATAAAATATATATATTTATATTTAATTAAGTAAATATTAAAATTTTTATCAAATGTTATTTGGTATGTTTAATTTTTTATTAACATTAATCAATTTTCGTAAAATAATGGAAATAGTATTTATAAAATATGTGTAATTACCACAAGGCTGTAAAAATTATGAATTATTTATATTGGTGCAATATAAATCACACAGCTTATTTTAAACTAAAAACTTAGGAGAGCCGTCTGGAATTATATAAAATTAAATATGCACAATCATATGCATTTCTTGCTGTCTATATCGTCATGCGTCTATAAATGTTAAATAAAGATTTATGCAGTAAAATTACGATTACATCATTATTACATTATCATTATTACATCATCATTATTACGATGCAGTATCATTACGATTAATATTGATACATTATTATTTAAATAGTAATATTGATACATATTTATATAGATGTATTTACTATTTAGGATTTTAATGAAATATGAAAAAAAAAAAAGGACGATCCAGATTTAGTTAATTTAAAAGTTTTGTCTTGTATATTTAAAGACTTAGAAAAATACTTCACTCAATGCTCTAACTTAATATAGACTGGAGTATAAGACCATTTAAGATAAACTCTAATGGAAGAAGAAAGCCTGCTTAAGTACTTTTTTTATCGCTTAAGATATTTATTTAGTATAAAATTTCAAGCGTCAATATATTTATTTATTGCTGATAAATAACACAATAAAATATTTAAGAGCCTTTAGATTAATTCAAGCGACTTCAGATCAACACAAATTTGTAAAAATATTACTTTTAGCCAATAATATTGAAAACAATATTGGTAAATAGTAATCAATTTCATTAATCATTTTTGCTCTTGGGTACTATGACACTCGAAGCAAAAATTGCAATATTAAATTAATGTAAAAACACCCATCAAATTATTTATATTTTTATTTAATTATTTATTATTTTTTTATATTTTATAATAGAAAAATTAACTAATAATTCTGCGCCTCAAATGAAAAAAAAAAAAAATCTAAACGAGGATAAAAGAGATAAAATATAATTAGAAAGCTCAAAAATGTATTTTTTTATTAAGATTTCATAATCATTAATTAAATTAAATAAAAAATCCATTTAGCCTCAAGTGAAAAAAAAATTAAATTCAATTTAAAATTTAAGCAATCTCTTTCGAATTCACGCTATTTTATGGTTTTACATTCAAGAGTACAATATGCACAGTCCAATGCATTTCTTGCCGGCCGTCTCATCCTGTATCATATAGTTATTAAATGAAGATTAATGAAGTAATATAGATACATCATTAAAATTTATATAGATGCATTATTATTTAAATAGTAATATCAGTACAATAATCGATTAATCGATAGTAATATCGATTTCTTCTTATTAAAAGATTAGTATATTTAGTAGTATATTAGTATATTCTATAGAGGTCTGAATGACCGAGTGTCTAGCTCTCTGGCGCTCGGTGCCACAGGTTTCGGGTTCGAGTCCCGGCGATGCCATGGATGTTTGTGGTGGTTCGGAATCCACTTTAAGCCTTAGGTCCCGGTCCCCTATGACTGTAAGAGCGTTACGAAGCAGAAATCAGACTTCTACCTACGGGTGCTCCATCAGAACAGAAGCTGCATCCATCTCCCCTCCTTCCATGAGGGACACAACAACAACATTAGTATATTTAATGTAAAACATAAAATTTATTGGAATTTTTTGCACCGAATTGCAACTTCCCTCCTCCTTTATCTTTGTTGAAAAACATTTGAATATATCATTGTCTGATTCAATTAAGGCAATTAAGAAGTAGAAAATCAGTAACAAAAGGAAAAACTCCAAATTTTACTGTATCCTATAATCTTGCGTAGGCCATATGCTATGTATGTACCAAACTTGATAGCTCCAAGCTGAAAATGGTTATTTTGCATAAATGACAAACAAAACCTAACAAATAAATATATTTTTAAATTCATATATTAGATAAAGAATTTAAATATATATCAGATACTTTTCGGACTTTTATTGATTATTTTTTATGGTAACTTACAGCTTTCTCAGCTCTGGGTATCCATGAATCTAATCTTTTCTTTTACGAGCATCACTATGGTTCTCGATAGCAGTGCCCTTCAATCTATCCCATCTCCCGATTAATCAACATGATGACACGATATTGCCCAACGCCAAGAAGACCCCTCCTCGCTTAATGAGTTGCTTTTATCCGTATGTTGACGCAATCACAGGAAAGAGGAAACACAAGTGGTTCCTGGTTTTGTTGGTAAATGTATCGATTCATCGTTCTGGGCCAATCGATTCACAACTAAGCTTCTGCTTTTGGTGGAAAAACGGCGGCGATTTCTTTGCCCTTGCTGTTTGGTTGGTGTACTTTTGATTGCTGTTCTGCATGCTCGGAATTTTTGACTCGCAGAGGTTGAGGAATTTAGCATAAATTGGGAAGCTGAGCTGGGTTTGTTTGGAATTTTTCCTCCGTGATTTGCTTGTTTTGAAGAAAGTTTTGCCATCACCCAGAAGTTTTATTCTTATTTTTAAGCTGCGTACAGAAAGAAAGTTTGAACTTTCTCAGTAAGTAAATTTCAGAACAGTAAGCAACTGCATGTGTTTATCTTAATTCAAATTTATGGAAAGCATTTCTTTTTCAACTGAGTTTGTAATTAGTCGTCAAATTAGATCTTTGCTTTTTACTAAATTTATCAAAACTTGGAATTTTTTAAAGGTGGATTCCACACATAAATAATCGCTTCAAAAGCCCTAATTGCTGACATATTTTGGAATGAAATTATTCGTTTTTGATGTTATTAATAAAAAATAAGAAAAATTAACCTTATAAACGATAGACAAAAAAAACAACAAAAATTGAATTCAAATTTACAAATTAATTGCCTAACCATTCATTTAATTCACCGGCATAATAAGGAATTTTAAAAATAACTAAGCTATCATAACCATCATATAAGAATACTGAAAAGTGGAACAGATTGAAAGTCTATGACACGGGATGGGGGGAATTTTGTGGTTGTGGTAACATATTTTAGTTAAAGGTATCTGAAGCTTCCTTGATTTACATTCAAAGCGATTTATAATATTATATTGTCAGCATCATATCGATTCGCATATTCTCAACAATGGTAAAATGGTAATGAATGGTAAATAAAATTAATGGTAATTCTAAATTCTAAAATCGTAATTCTGAAATGGTAATTTTGCCGTCTCACGAAAAAGCAAATTACCAATTCAAGTTAAAGTTATTCCAGTTCCAAAATCATTTGCAGTTATAGGTAAAATTTCTTCTGACTACCACAAAGAGATTGAAATGATGTAGTTCTCGTAATAAAAAACGAAGTTACCATATTCTTCTGAAATGTTTATAAGCATCGTGCCAAATTTGTAAATTCTCCCCGTTTTGGCGACTTTGCGGAATGGGTTTAGTTTAAAATACAGTTCCTGCTTGAATATATATTTTCAACTCATTGTTTGAAATATTATTTGTTGTAGATAATTATCATCATTGATGCTATGTAACATTTGCTGCCGTGTAGTTCTTATCTCTCCAGATACGCAATGTGACCATATTTAGATGGATTTTCTGCTTTGGCTTGGATGGGCTTAATTAATTTGACCATGTTTGCGATTGTTTAGAATAGTTACTGCAATTAATTTTAATTTTCAGTAACATTTGTATGCAAAAAAAAATATATATATATATTTGACATTTGTGTCTTACAAAAAGCCATACAAAAACGGTTACACGTTGAGCAGTGCCTAATATTGCAACATTAGTTATTATTATTTCTTTAGTTTTAAATAATTTTCTTATGCTTAAAAATGCCATGTTGGGTTTTATGTATAAATATAGTATTCAGCAATGATGCAAGAAAAAATAATAATAATAGCCCTTACTTTGTTTGTTACAAATCGATGTCAAATAAGAGTTTCAAATTTTTGAGGGGTGCATTTTCATATTTTCTGTCTTCTGTTGATGTCTTGAATATTGAAATTATTTGTTTATAAGTAATTTTCATCATAAGATGTTCAAGTTTATCCTTCTTAAATTTATTGAAGCAAAACTTTCTGCATTTGCAATATTTTATGATTTATGTGTTGTTTGTCATCCTGCAATTTCATTAAAAAACTAAATATGCCTCAAACTTGCCAATAATGCAATCTTATGTGAAGAAATTCGTTAAATGTGATATTAATTTCTTAAAAAATACGTCTGGAATTAAAAAAATAATGTAAAAGTAAAAACATAAAAATAATTGAACATTAGTTCACATAAAAATAATTTAACTTTAATTCACATACAAATAATTTATTACTAATTCACATAAAAATAATTTATTATTAAAATTTTAAATTTAATGTTTTATTTGATTTTTTCCTTATTACTGAAATTAAAATTAAGACTTTAATTTAAAAATTTCAAATGTTAATTTTTAAAATAAACTTAATTAAGTAAACAATTAAAATATTCTATAAAACTAATTTTTTTTTAAATTTTCGAATTAATGAAACAATTAAATAAATTAAAAAATAAAATTTTAGTTAAATGAAACAAATCTTACATATTTTTTTTAAACTGATACTTTTTATTTTGGATTTTGTTACTAGAGGGTGATGAAAGTAGCTCTTTATGTGAAAAGTTTCAAGAGCTTTTTAAACAAAACAAGACTCCAAAATTTTTACATATCTCTCAGCGAAAAAAAAAAGTTATCTTTTCGTTAATGTCAAGTCTTAACTGAGAATATAAAGCTTTTTGTTTGCCCTGGGATTTAGATAATGCAATTATTGTGTTTCTAAAGTATTTTATCCAACCGAATTACACTCCAAAAGAAAGAACTTTCTTCTTTTCTTTTTATCTTGAATAAAGATAAGAAGATTAACAAACTTTTCCAAAGTCTTTATTTCTCCAAAATTCTGATACAATTAGTGTGAGAAAAAAAAATTTAGAATTGACAATTTATTTAAAAAACTGTTGTAAGAACTAAAAACTTTTTTTATTTTTTAATTTATTTACTTTAGAATCATGGCGTGAAAAATTACTGCAAGTTGTTTAATGGATAAGTATTTATCAATAAATGTAACATTCAAATAATTCAGAGAAAAAACAAAATTATTTTTACAAATATCTGCAGTCTGAATTTATTTTATTCATGTACTTAAAGAAACAGTATTTGATAATAGTTAAACAATTCCATTTCGAAGCATTTGCAGCAAAAACTAATAAACTGAATGAAACCAAATTTTATATACAGACAGTACAAGATATAGGTAAATGAATTCCGCTAATAAAAGTTAGTTTCAGTGGGAGAAATGTTGTCGCTGTCAGAATCTAAAAGAGGCCAATTATTATAATGATGGCATGGAAAATTGTGTAAAGCAAAATTAAGCAAAAATAAACAAAATTAGTAAGAAAAATTTCATTAAGGTTCGATTAACAAAAACGCACATACAAAAGAGAAGGACTTATAGTAGAAAATTCTCAACATTTTTTTTTATTGATCAACAATTAGGTTGACCTGGATCATGTGCAACATTTTCAGTGAGCTGAACTTTTCTGTGTACAAAACATTGCATCAGATGTTAACGCTCTCTACTGTTTAATAATCCCGTTTTGTCGGTTGTATTTGCATATGGTTTTTACACATGCTTATTTACAATTCAGATTGGATATTTCTACTATTCTCTAGTGGTATTACAGCCACATGTAAATTTAATAAAAAAAAAAGGTAATATAATTTTTTTTTTTTAAACTCAATTCCTACTTTTTTTTTTCACCATATTGCAGAAAGTCCTTCATAAATAATTTTCATTCATTTTTTTTAGTTTATCTGGCGCCCTCTATTTGTAGATGCATGCAACTTAAATCTAAAAAATATATATAAATAATTAATTAAATTTAATTACTGAATTAATACATGAAAAAACTGTATTAACGTCCAGTGTCATCCACTACAAGTTCAAAAAATGTATTTGAACTTGAGTGGAGGAATAAAAAGTATTTTATGAACCATTGAATATTTGAACAGGGAGTATATATACAGGGAGAGTGTGTGAGTGAACCATTGAATATATATACAGGGAGAGTGTGAGCTAATAGAAGGAATTGAAAAACAGGCGACAATTTGTTTCAAATTTTGTTGGTTTTGACTCACCTTGGAAGACCCATACAGTCGACTGTTAATTATTTCATCTTGTGTAAATGTTGTATCAAGCTTTTGAAGCACCACAGTTGTAATTTTGGAGTGTTTCTTTGTACGAATCGACACATTTCTGTTTTTGTGGAATTGTCAAATTATACGGAAACCAACTCGAACAAATCGTTTTCAAATCTGTATATTCATCTAAAAAATATTGCATGCCTATCATATTTATGTGTAAGTATGCCTTCATTCAACTAGCTTTCATTATCATCTCTCAAACAGTGTTGATGTTTTCCAGCACAATAACCAATTTTGAACGACCTTCTGTAAATTCATCCGTGAGCTCTCTCGCTCAAGGATGAATTCTCAATTTAATTGAGTGAATCAGGCGTAATTAAATACAAATTTTGAACTCATTACCAATTTACAGGAACGAATCAACTTGTTATTTGTGATTTTTATTCTTAATTAAGATGTCTTGAGAATTCACGATTACTTCCTCATAACATATATCCAATCAACATATATCGACCTCAGAAACCTTCGCAATATTTAGTTTGCTTAGGTATAAAATTATTTTGGAAATGGTCTCTTGTGCTTCATGTTGTTTAATTTTCCTCCATATTAAATCACATAAACAGTATCATATTGAAAATCTTTGTAGTGACAATGTCATAAAAAATATTAATCCCATAATTAAATATTATGATAATAACTAAAGATGATTTACAAAGGAAAGATTTATTAACAGTTTGGCTAATTTACATATGATACAGCGATATTAATTTCAAAAAAAATCATACGATAATAATGGATTAACGTAAAATATTGATCAATAATATCAATTGGTCATATTTTATTTAAAAATATAAATATGCTAAAATCTGAAAAAAAAAATATGAAGGGGCATAAAAATCGTCAAAAACAAATTTCTAAGGTACAATTCTGTAGTTGTAGCTAGTCCTATTATCTGAAGAATGGAAAGAAAATTATCTTCTAGTAGTGTAATATCTATGTTATAACACACATTTTGCGATACCAAAAATTAATGAAGGTTAAATAGAATCCAAACATCTGGGTTATGGGTATTTTTGTATGATAATCAGATTAGGGTTTGCGTTTCACAAATGTTTTAAATTCTTCAAACCAGACTTCGTCATACCTTTGCTTAAAATATGATCAACAGAATATTTTTCCTCTAAAACTTCACAAACTTCATAAAATTCTTGTAGGCTTACAAGGGCTCCATAAATATGTCAATGCTTTTGTAAAACTATAATCCGATTAGGGCTTCAAAAATATTTCACCTCTTGAATTTCTTTTTTTTTTCTTCAAACTGTAAAAATCTTCTAGTTGTCTTCCCATATTTCAAACCAATATTCTAAAAAATGCTTATATATATGTCTATAAGATTTTTTACAAAAAAAAATTAGGATTTAATCTTTTTGATGAAGAAGTTAACATTTTAGTTTACGTCAAGATTTCAAAGGAAAATATTATTTAATATATAAATGTTATAATTATATATTAGAATAGTTTCGCTCATACATCCACAAATATGAATAGAGAACAGTTGAAAAGAGTCACTCGATTTTAAAAGAAATATAAAGCATTTGGTAATTTTATGAAGTGCACGGCTTTCGATGAATTTGCCTGCTTGTGACAATCACATAATTATAAATCGCGCTGTCCTCTCGAAATTCAGGACAGAATGCTCAATTCAATTCAGCTACGGATAATAAAAGTTGGATGTACGTACAACGATGAACTTATTGTTTGAATGGGAAAGACGGTTTGCTTCATGTAGGTTTGCTAATAATAATGCTTTAATAGGTTGTAATAGGGACAAAATATAATTGTGATTTTTTTTTTGTTACAGATGCTGTTCTAAAAATTGCTTATTGCAGTGGTTAAAATAAATAAATACATCCTTCCGAATTTACAATTCTAGAAATAAAAATTGATCTGGAGCTGCTTGCTCATTGTTCTTTTGAACTTATAGAGTTTGTTTTAATGCTAGAATAATGCTTTATCAAAAGCGTCTATGTTTATGCCTGGAATATGCACTGAAAAGTGTAGGCTCAATAGGTATAGGTATAGGCCTATATAGTTTCAAATAGGCTCCAGAAAAGTGTATGAAACTTCAGATTGTTTCCTTGCGGATATTTTATTGCAAATTTTGTAGCGTAGAAGATTCCTCGTGGCGCATCCAGAATATACAATGCATCCTCCCATATCCCTATTGGCGATTTTTTGATTTGGCAAACAATTTTAAATCGCCAAACAAGTTGCCAACAAAAAAAACAGATTTTACCATAATCCTATTTCAGTTCAGAAAAGTATATCACCTTATTTAGCTTAAAAAAACTTGTCAGGCGCAGGCTTTGAAAATAGTGTGATTCAAAATTAAATAAAAATATTGTAAATAATAATCGAGTTACTCTCATGTTTAGTTCAAAAAAACTTTTTCAAAAAGTTTGCCTTGTAGGTGGTGTACGAAATTTAAAGGTGCCTGAAGGCGGCATTAGCAAATACTCTATGAATCCACCTCTACTTTATTGGAAACCTTTTCATTTACAAACAATTGTAACAAGACAACATATTACTGTGTCCAAAAAGTAAGATCAATTTGCAATTTAAAATTCCAAGGGCTTATAGAATTACATTTTTTTTTCTAGATTGTCGGCACTGTCCTTGACATCTGTGGGAAATTTTACGTCAAAATATTCATTAGTGTGTGAGTTACGCTTGACTTTGTGAGACGCTAAAACTCATTACGGTGAATTTTGAAATGTCTGAATTAATTGAGCAACATTAAATTTTGTTTGCGGAAGC
Source organism: Caerostris darwini (assembly GCA_021605075.1). NCBI lineage: Eukaryota > Metazoa > Arthropoda > Arachnida > Araneae > Araneidae > Caerostris > Caerostris darwini. The sequence continues at coordinate 49,138 of BPLQ01003415.1, read as the reverse complement.
GTAAGCGTATAGAATGTTGCAGAAGGCATTCGTTGAGCATTCCTATATAGGATAGAAATGTTTAGAAGTGGTGAAAACAGTTCATAGAAGGCAGAGAACGCGTTGAAGACAAAGATCCCTCTGGTCGACCCTCAACCTCAATCGACGAAGCTCACACCCAAAAAATTAAAGATTTGGTGCTTGCAAACCGTCGATTTGCAATTAGAGATCTTGCTGATGAAGTTGGAATTTCAAAAGGATCAGTCAATTCCATTTTGGACCTCAAACGCGTCAAATCTCGATTGGTACCGAAAACATTGGATGCTCCAGCTCACACTGCATAGATTCTTCGTGACATTTTCGCCAAAAATGAAACTCATAGCGTTCCACACCGTTTGTGTCGATTGAAGAGATTCAACTTGAATCTCCGTGCGCTTTGAAGGCAATCCCTGCCGATGACTTTTTAGCATGCATTGAGGATTGGGAAAAAAAGTTGGCATAAGTACATTGTGTCCGGATGGGATTACTTTGAGGGCGATGAAATAAATTTGGAAGAACAAATAAAGAGTTTTTGAAAAAAATTAATTGGTCTTACTTTTTGGGCACAGTAATATATCTTGGCTTACTTCGCCTTATATACAAAACAGTAGGAGGCGAACTATATACAAACGAATTTACATATTTTATGACGAGGTTGAACTTGTGGAAAAAGTAAGATTGTAATCATTATTCCAGAAATAAAACAAAAATACATCATAAAACAAAGGAATAAAAATTATGAAATCATTTTTGAATTTTATTCCTTTGTTTCATGATACAATTTTATATACGAAAAGAATAAAATAGAATAAGTTTTATATAGAAAAATAATATTTATTTTGAATGCTAATCCATTATGTAACTGTGAATCATTAACTTAATATGCACTGAATCATTAACATACGATTTCGTGCAATTATCACACCTATCATTGCAATACTAAAATCAAATTTATTTTCTCCTTTCATAATTGGAATTAAAATAGAGAATTCTTATTCGAAAAATATCATTTATTTTGTAAATTAATTTAAAAGTAATCTCTCTATTATGTAAATGAAGTTAAAGAACAGAGATTTTTGTCTGCATGCAGACGTCATATAAAACAAAAAGGAATGTTTGCCTACATCAAATCATGAATTTGAGAAGAACAAAACACAAAGCTTATGATATGCATGGAATATAAAATTCATCCTTTTAGCTTGAAATCAAAATCCTTTAAAAATATCATTCAAAACGAGACATGGAATCAGACATTTGTATTTTCAGACAAAGGAATACCATTGAGGCCTTTTGATTAATTTAAATGCAAGCGGGATGTCTTCTTTGGATGCCGTTTTTTGCATTGACGCAATAGAATTAATTAAATGATCCTTTAATAAGTCTGAAGAATCAAAGCGTTATCAATTTTCATAATAAAAGAGCGCATATTAAAACAAAAGGTTTTATTAATGCTCTAAGGACAAAAGTGAACGAAACGTTTCAGAATAAAGTTCTCCATAATGATGAAGTTTTGCAAATATTTTATGATTTAAATATGATTTTTTTTAATTATGTAATATTAATTAGAGAGAATGGGCATTTTTACAAAAATAATTTTTGAACTTGTATGAAATTTTGCAATAACTTATGCTGCTATTGTATATATATATATATATTGATCAGTTAAAATTTGTTATACAATTATTTTTGTTCATGTAATATTTTACAAAATTAAAACATTTTAGTTAGGAAAATTATTTAGAAAAAGTAATTATATATTTATCATCAACAGGAACAAACAACCAGGAACAGAACATTTTAATTTCTAACTACATTTAAAATAAGTATGTTAATATTAAAAAATAAATAAATAAAACCCTTTTGTCGTCATAATTTTTTGGCACATCAGTTCAAGCTATCTACATTTAAAATAAGTGTATTTATATTTTTTAAAAAACTCCTTTTGGCATCATAATTTTTTGGCATATCAGTTCAGGCTACCTACTTTTAAAATAAGTATATTTAAATTTTAAAACAATAATAAAAACTATTTGGCATCATATTTTTTTGGCACATCAGTTTAGGATACCTAATACAATTTGATAAGATGCACATTACTGAGCAAAGGAATGGTAATTGCATAGAAAAAGAATTTTATAGAAAAAGAACTTAATACCATTAAAAGTAATTTTTTGTCATTAAAACAATCAAGAGAGAAAAATTTTAATTTCTAACTAGGCTTAAAATAAATATATTTATATTAAAATAAGGCCTTTTGGTATTACGATTTTTTTGGCACACCAGTTCAGGCTATCGAGATGTATATGACTGGAGAGAAATGGTAATTGCATTTAAATGTATTTTTTAAGGACAATGACGTACTAAAATAATGTTTATCAATAAAGTTTTCAGTAAATTGAAATGCTAATAGTTTTAAATTCTGATTAAGAAAATGTATTTGCCTTGGACAAAATGTAAATTCTTTTTCTAGATAAACATTATTGAAGATCTGAAATAAAAATTCTTAAAACGTGTGCTAATTAGAAGATAAAAACTCATTTAAATGCATCTATTTAACTGCATTCTGATGTCAAAAAGGAATGTGGAATGTAGAATAAGCCAGAATTATTATTTGTTTTGCACAACAAGAAATTTTTGCTAAGGATTGTTCAGTACAAAGCGAATAAAAAATTATTATTAGCTTCTTTCGCACTCTCTTTGCTGATAATTAAAATTCCTAAACTCTTTCTACAATTTTGAATAAAAAACGATCTTATTGTTGTGCTACTCATTTTTGCTTGTGCATTTCATAAAAAGGTATAAGCAAAAAATAATAATTAACAAAAAGTATACTTTAATGAACGCATATAATTACATTATCAAGATATTCAGTCTGATTCAACTGTCATGAGACAAACTTTGAGATCAGAAGCTTACTAAAGCTTACATATTTGGTATATGAATGTATGGTCGTAAGTGATGCGATAAGGAACGAACGCAATTTTAAACGAATATCTCGCAACAGCCATGCGCAATGGACCAACTGATACCCATCACGTGACGAGCATTAAGTTCTCTGGCTGGTATCCCTCTATTTTATCCTTATTCTGTGTTTGCAACTGTGCAGTTGAGTCAGTTGAGGACCTCGTGGCTCGACAATTCAATGCGGCTGTGAAGTGTCTGGCATCTTTGGAACTGTTCACCAATCACTCCTTCGGCGCTACCAAGCATATATTACTGTTGGTGGTCGCAATTTTGATCATTTAATGTAAACACTGAATCAAAGAAGCAAGCAGAGTTTTTTCCTTTTCCTCATTGTTTGTGTTTATGCTTCAACGCATCACTTCTAACTATGCCTTCCTATACAAAAAAATGTATGTTTCAGTAAGTTATACCACCCCTCATAATTTGCCCCATGATTGTTAAATCCCCGCTGTAAATGTTAATATTTTTTAATATATAAGAAAGATTTGAGTGGGTCAGGCATATGATATCCATTAACTTCGTTGCTCGAGTACCTATTAGAGCTACAAGCCTGTGTGAAATGCCTGGCACTTTTGCGACTGATCGCCAATAATTTTTTGTACTCTACCAAGAATGTAATACTGTTATTGGTCACAATTCCGAGTATTTTTTCTAAACATTGAATAAAAAAAACATTTTGCAATGATGTTGTAAATAAAAAATGTTATTATTTTTGTGGTCGTACCTCAACTATACATTCCTATACAAAAATGTATTTTTTTTAGAAAGCTGTACCATCCTTCGAAGTTTGTCCCATGACCGTTGAATCTCCCGAAATATAATACGTTACCAAAAATATACTTTAGACACAATGGTATTTGCAATTAAAAGATATAAGAAATGGCTCATTTACTAACTCATAATAAATTTATTTATAGAAAAAAAATTATTTATATTCTAAGAAGTTAATTTTTAGGAAACTACACTTTCTTTTTTCAAATATTCTTCAATAAATTACTATCTGAAAGCCATACCCATCCATAAAAAAATTAGGATGTGAAACCATCGAGTGTTTTCCACGTAAAGCAACCCAAACAAAAATAAAACGAAACTCTTTTAATCGGATCTGTAAAATAATGCTTACGAAAGCAGTTTCCTGTATAGAATCAAAAAACATAAAAATAATCCCAAACCTTAAGCGATTCAATGGTGCACGCATTCTCTTCGGTGGTTTCGATCCTTTCCCACAATCTTCTCCGAGCCTTTTCACCTCTCGCACAAAACATAACCGTTCTCCAGAGGTTACCACGCAACAAATATATTACGGCACTTTCGGAAGTTAAAATATCGAATCCACTTTTGCGAAAGTATTTCTGAAACACTTTTCTCGATAAGCTCCCGAGATAATTTCCCCCACTAAACAATGGTTTGTGGTGGAAAAGTTTCGCGAGGGAAAATGTTTTGGGACTTTATAGCGATGTAAATATGTTGAACAAGCAAACCAGCTAAAGAGAAAGAATAAGTGAAAAAAATACTTATATAAAAATATGTTGTTTACCGTAATGAGAGAGTTATTTAAACTTTGCAAAGATGGAATATTATTTTTAGTTGTTAACGAAAATATCAGTAATAAATATTTCAATTAAGTAAGGAAAAAATTGTAGCAGTGCTTTTGACACATAAAATAAGATTGGGTTTTATGAGTTTTTTTAACCCTAAAACTATAATATCCAATTATAATAACGAATCCGTTTACATTCTAAAGCTTCCGAAAACAAGTCTGTTAAAAATAATAATAATAAATATTAAAAAATATGTAAAGAGTAAAGCTGAATTCCCATCAGACTATTAGATTTCATACATAATAGAAGATATGTCAATTTGAAATTCTCTAAGGCTTTTGATTGGTAATATTTTTCAATGTGCGATCGTATTATCTAGTAGGAATTCAAGTTCTAGAGTTTAAAGGAATTTTGCTTTATAACAAGATGCTTTCGCAATTTTTTAAATTATAAACTGAAACTCATTAAAGTTTTTGATTAGCTGATATTTTTCAATGTGCGATCTTATTATCTGGTAGGAATTCATGTTGTAAAGTTTAAATGGATTTTGCTTTATACCAATATGCTTTTGCAATTTTTAAAGTTATAGTTAATTTAATTTTGAGTACAATTATAAAACGTGGGGCTTTCAAATCCTTTTTGGCATAGAGTCCTTCATCCCCAGAACATTGTGGTGCTTCATCCTTCCAAGATTAAAGATGAAGCACCCCAAAAATATGACAATGTCTGCTGATGGCGTTAAAAAATACCGAAAATGTGCCAACAGTCCTGTTGTCTAGCTTACTTCTCATCATGACTTTGATTGGCCTGCTGTTGTAGCCGTCATACCTTGTTTAGACCATTTCTTTAAAAAAATTCATACTCCAATCTGGCAATCAACATATCAAATATTAATAGGGATCACCACAATATTTGACTTTCTTGTACTCTTCAGGGGATCCGACAGCATGAATACAACAACATTCAGTTTTATCTAAATTGCATCTTGTAAGTTCTGCAATAATTACTCGTACTTTGTAACTTGAATTTTGAAAATTTGCGCAATTTTATCATATAGGTTTACCAACTGAGAGATTAACAGAGATCTTGACCAATTCCTCTACCACAATAACAAGGTGAGGACTTTGAGGTTTATGAATCTGTAATCTCAATTGTTTAACATGTGGATTAACATTGCCTTTTCTATCCCAGTTTCAAATCAGTTTTCATAATTTTGTAACATGTATATTATTAATGTATATATTATATGTATATTATTACATGTAACCGGTCAATATTCAAAATTATGCCGATGTCTGAGTAGCATTAAAAAAAGAGGCCCAATGGTCGAGTGATTAACGCTCTGGCGCTCAGTACCACATGTTTCGGGTCCTGTTTCGGTGCCATAAATATTTGTAGTGGTTCGGAATGCACTTAAAATCCCACGGTCTAATATGATAGTAGAGTTTTGCGGGGGTATTGTTACTCTGCGTACGTAACTTATCTTCAGGCTTAACGCCTCCCCTATGTAGTGCTAATGAGTAACGTCGGCACAACCCTTGCTTATGGCATAAAAAAGATAACTGTTTAAGTATTTTCCAGATGCATTAGGAAAAAAATATTCAAAATTATTCAACAAATAGTTTTAAAGAAAATTTAAAAAAATAACTACAAGAATAAATTAAGTATTTATTAAACCACTGTAAATCTACTTTTGCATTTGTTTTTCATTTTTCAATGATTTATTATTACTTACAATTTTACTAGAAAGTAATTTATTATAAAATGGTAAAACTAAATGATGAATATATGGTTCAACAAATTTGAAATGACATTTTTAAAAGATGCCTTGTAAATAGTGTCCAGTTTTTGGTTTCATTAAGTTAACATATTTATCACATGGATTGCTTGTTAAATATGCAGTTTAAAACTTTTAAGGGCGAATATTTGAATAAAATTTAACATAGGATTCCCAGAATATTTACTCATTATCTACTATAAGTAACATCACATAACAAGCATTCTTGTAACGGTTGTAAAAAGAATTTATCCTACATCACTTAAAGTAATTATACTTTCACAACTATATTCCTGAGTCACTTAAGTAATATTTATAGTTAACATAATAGTTAAGCAACAATTAATTTAATCGGAAAACTAAGACTTGTTTTCTTGCAAATAAGAATCGATATTTCGTCTTTACAGTGAAGTTTGGACTTCCTACAATATTAAAAGCACATTATTTTTATTCTTTATTCAGAGAATATAATATTTATGAGTAGTTATTTGTCTTAAAATAATTTTTTTGAGAAAAAAGTTTTGAACTAATGTTCATTTATTTCATCCATGAAGATAAACACTGACATAATTTTTGTAAGAGCTTTGAATCGATTTAACATTAAAGTTTGGATTTTTTTAATTGGATCATTATATGCATCATTCTATCACTGATTACGGCTGTATCATATTAATATTAATATTCAAGGATTAATTATTAGTACAACTATTTTTCCAGAAGGTTTATTAATGGTTCTAGAAAGAGTGTCTAGGTTTAAAAAATATAAAGCTTAAGTGATATAAAATTCTCGATATGTATATTAAATAACTACAAGATGTTGTTTTACATTTTTATGACAGTGAATTTAATCTTTCTATAAGTGGTACTAGAGTATATATATTAATATTTATAATATATTAATATGCATTAATATGCTAGGATTAACTATTAATGAAATTATTTTCCCACAAGGTTTATTAATATTTCTGGAAAAAGTGTCTAGGTTTAAAAAGTATAAAGCTTAAGTGATATAAAATTCTCGATATGCATATAAAACATAATATGTTGTTTTACATTTTTATGACAGTGAATTTCATCTTTCTATAGTTTGTACTAAAGTTTAATTTAATTTGTCCAACAGTTATTAAAATTTGGAATTTTTAACAATTTTTTTTAAGGAATTAAATCTGTATATTAAATATAATACGCTCCAATATAATAATCATTATAATATCATCTTCAGCAACCTGTCATTATAAATACTTTAAGTATATTTCATCAAGTACTCCTTCGTAATCATTGACCACAAGAACCGTTGCATGGTGGCACCTGGGAATTTTTACATAGCTCTGCACTATATCTGCAGTAATTTCCTGAAATACGAGTCATGTATTTAGAAGCATCTTAAGAATTTCATCCAAATCTTACCATAATACCCGGACAAATATACTGTTAATTACTTTTGGCAAGCCTTGTATAGACTAGAGAACTCTGCCGTCTTGGCTCTCCAGAGAGAAAGAGAGTCATATTTCATAAAATCGTGCGTGACATCTTCGGAGATTCATAACTCAATAAAGAAGCAATTCTTAACAAACTTCCAAGAAATGCTTTCTGCGACAGAGTACTTGTTTATTGACTCACTAAAAGGGAAGAATATGAGTGGCGTAGTTGAGGATGTGGATAGGGTGGATAGGGTGTATAAGGTATTTCAGATTTGTTTATAGCCAACGGCCGTACCATGCTGAATATACCGGTTCTCGTTAGATCACCGAAGTCAAGCATCATTGGGAGCGGTCAGTACTTGGGTGGGTGACCACCTGGGAACACTGCGTGCCGTTGGCAAATTTGGGACCTGAATGGTCGAGTGTCTAGCGCTCGGTGCCACAGGTTTCGGGTTCGAATCCCGGCGGTGCCATGGATGTTTTTAGTGGTTCGGAATCCACTTTAAGCCGTAGGTCCCGGTCTCCTATGACTGTAAGAGCGTCACGGAGCAAAAGTCAGGCTTCTACCTACGGGTGCTCCCTCACAACAGAAGCTGCTTCCTTCCCCTTCAACCATGAGTACGTATGGGCTCGTGGGCTTGGCCAGCCAAGTGGGATAAGAAACAAGAACAACAAACAGATTTGTTTATAATGTTTCATATACTTCGATATTTTGTAATTGTCTAAAGTGTTTTCTTTTGTTGAAAAATATTTTGATATATATATATATATATATATATATATAAATATATTAGCATATAGTATTATATTTAATTATTGATCTTCCAGCTTCTTGTGCGAAAAAGAAACAAAGACTGAAATAAAATCGATTATTTGTTAGCAATACTAATCGGACATAAACGATGCGAACAATTTTGAAAGTAAAACAAATTTCATAGTTTATGTGGGATTTTTGTTTTAATTTTTGTCATTATATAATTTAAAATTTTATTTATTAAAATTATTATTTTTGTTTTAATTAAAGCATATCTCAAAGTACCTTTTTACCACCTTTATTTTTATGAGTCAGACTGGGTCGCTTGCCAATTTTCCGCACAATCAATTGGTTAAGTATTACTTGTGTTTTTTATTTATACATTTTATGAAAATTCTTTTCATGGAGTTTTATAATTCTAAAATGGGCCTGAATGGTCGAGTGGCTAGCGCTCTGGCGCTCGGTACCACAAGTTTCGGGTTCGAGTCCTGGCGATGCCATGGTTGTTTGTAGTGGTTCGGAATCCACTTTAAAAAGTAGGTCCCGGTCTAATAGGATCGTAGAGCGTTAAGGGGGCATTGTTACTCCGCGTCCGTAGCTTATCTTCAAGTTACAGGCGCCCCCTGGGTAATACAAAGTGAATACGTCTGTACAGCACTTGCCTTTAAGGCATCTAAGACCAAGCTGTCTGTGTTTGCCAACTGCATTAGAAAGAAAAAAAAATTCTAAAATATTTTAAATGCTTAGTGCAAAGCTAGCTGGGGGTTAACACGTCAGATTGTAAGATCAAGTGTACTTGAGTCGAAAATCGGCAAGCAACCCCGAGAAAACTGTCCTTAATTTTGAAAATGAACAAGCGATCCTGAACAAAGTGTGCTTGAGTTGAAAATGGACAAACGATGCCGAACAATGTGTGCTTAAGTCAGATACAGAATAAGTTAATAACAGAGGCTGACCATTTTAATCATAACTCCCGAAAATATATAATGCTCTGTGCTTTTATGGCATCATACTTTATGGATGTACATTTGATAAATTCATATTAAAATAGATATAGCTAACAATCTTTAAAATCAAAATATTTAACATGGGTTATTTATATACAATTTATTCCCCAAATTAATTCTAATGGTCAATGCAATAATTCTTTAATAACCTTATTGAAGAACGATTTATAGCAATTAATAACATAAATTTCAAGTAATCGTTTTGAAATACCCTTTGCAAACAAATTGAATATTTATAAGGAATACACATTGCATTTTAACAATACAACCTATAACAGCAGCACGTATCCTAGCAGTTTTCTTTCTCAGCAATCCTTAATTCAGTAAATATTCCACCAGAACTGGAACTGGAAGTTTTGCTTGGTTTTAAAAAAAAGAAGCGTTCTGTTTGTAAAGCGAAAGCAAATACTTCCTAACCGAATTCCAGCCCATTATTCGAATAGCTCTGCCTGTTGAAGCAAACCTCTCGCTAACCCATTTTTCTTCATCTGCTTAATGGATGCAGAGTAAACCTCGCCAAATCTCTGGGGGATTCATTCTCGCCAATCACGAGAGAAACTAGGACATGTGACTCACTCTTCGAGTCTGCCTCCTTTTGTGAGCCACTGAAGTCAACAGTTTCTAATAACATTCCACTTGAATTTTTGCTCACGTAAATGAACTGTTTTAAAAGGAAATTCGATGTACTGTTGGCGAAATAGTGAATTTTTTAATTCTAATAAAATGAGCTCAATATCTTCTAAACTGAGAATGATAAATTGACCAGTATTGATGAATATTATCTCAGCTTAAATCATGAAGGAATCACCATTAAATGAATTTTTTTGCTTAAATTTCACATTAATGAGAGAAAGAAAGACAAATGACTCATTTTCTGAGTCTGCCGACTTTTGTAAGACACTGAAGTCAACAATTTCTAGGATTTTTTTAAAGCGGAATTTGATGTTCTGATGGAGAAAGAGTACATTTTTTAATTCTCATAAAAAGAGGTCAATATCTTCTGATAAAATGGTCAGTTTGGAAGAACATTATCTCAGAATGAATCACCATGCTGTACCAATATTTATAAAATATCCAAAATAATGTATGTAATCGGAATACTAGTACTTGCTTCTATTCATTGAATTTCCTTTATTTAATGTAATTTTAATTGAGGATAGTCTTATATCCCTCCTCTGGCTGCCAGCGTCAGTTGTAGCTACAATTTTTAAAAACTAAGAACTCGATGGCGATTGTGACACCAATTATAGAAAGTCTCATATCGATAATCACAAACTAACTCGATGGCGATTGTGACACCAATTATGGAAAGTCTCATATCGATAATCACAAGCTATAGCCAATTGGCTAGCGCTGTGTCCTTTGGCATCACATGCTTCAGATTCTAATCATGGCAGTACCATGGATGTTTGTTAGTGGTTAGGAATCCAAATTAAACTGTAGGCACTGGTCTAATTAGTCTAAAGTGTGCAAAAAATGATTGGCTGTCTCTTTGTGTTTTCTGGTTTTCTTCCATATTACGCGTAAATACAGTATACTTATCCTTTAAATATCCTTCCGGAAGACTATATCCTCTCCACATCGGCCATCAAAGAGCTATTTGTGACATGCATTAGTCGAACACAAAGAATGTTCATTAAAAATAATTGTCGAAACTGTTTAGCTAATCTCTGAACAACGTCTTAAGTAAGGATAATTGAAAAATTACGAAACGTAAAGCCCTTTATATAAAAATAATGCTTTTGAGTTTTTTGAGAACAAATTCAGGATACATCAAATTTCATACATATGTCTTATAATATTTCGAAATAATTGTCAAGTGTTTTAATTAAACATTCGTATAGCAAATAAATTAAACATTTATGATAAAAAAAAACTTATTAAAATAAAAGTTGCCATAATAAAGAACGCAATTGAGTAATGAATTTTAACTATATTCAAATAATTTTAAAATCTAATACTGTTCATAAAAAAAAAATTAAAACTGATATAAATAAACTGAAAAATATCAAAAATTAAATTGTGTAGTATTAGACGTAAATGTTTATCCAAAATTAGTTAGTAAAATGGCTTAATAATTTTCTAAAAGACATGAAATTAGTTTTATAATGTTATATCTGTATAGCATTTGAGTTGGTAAATACTTGTTTCAAATTACGTAAATAAAATTAGAATAATTGAATAAAACTTTATTTTCAGATAATATACTATTTCATTATTTTAAAAGTTCAATTACATTAAGGGTTTAGCTTACCGGGCCTCAAAAATAATCTGAAACATCATCTCTTGATTATTTTATACTATCCCAATTTATTCTAGTAATATAGTTTTATGGACTTGCCAAGAACAATTTACTTGATGTTTATTTCTGTAGTAGGGAACATCAATAAAGCTTATCATCCATTTTAAGTGAATCCAGTACATAAAGAAACAAAACTGCATTCGCTGTATCCGCTCCTAAGTTGTCTCAACCAGCGGTGAAACGGCGACAGAGATATGTTTTCCACTTATCTGTCGACTTCTTGTGACGGATGTTGTCCAGGAACAATATTTTGTTGCTCTTCTCTTACTTTCTTTCTTATATATATCATCATGGACGTTCTTATTGACAGAGATATCCCTTCGGCTATCAGTAGAGCAAAAGACCATTATGGAACTAATATGATTATTAGATTAAATGGCCTTATTTTTCGAAGAAAGTAAAGTGCACTTTTTTCCTAATGGAGATAGACTTCAATCTTGTGATTTATTTCTCCTTCAAATGTCAATTTGAATTCAAGTATGTTAAGAAATTCTCTTCATTACAGTCAAGTTATTGATTTAGGATCTAAAGCCAGTTATAGAAATCCCCTTTTGACATCAAATACGTTTTATAGTTAGGTCATTTGATTTGAAATTGTTTCTAAGATATATTGTTAGAAGAAAAAGTCATGACCTTATTACGCAAAAAGCAAGAAACAATTTAAAACTATATAACTAATAGCTACATTTTTTATTGTACTCATTACATATATATTAGAAATAAATTGTTCAAATAAATTTTGTTAAAAAAATAATTTTTCAGAGTAAACGTAATGGGTGCCAGTTCTAAACAATATAAGTGACGATGTTGAAATTAATTATTATTAACACTACAGATGTCGAATGTAAATATTATAGTTATTATTAGCATTACAGAGGGCGGTAGTGAATATAGCTATTATTAGCACTATAAATGGTGATAATGGATATAGATATTATTATCATTACAAATGGAGATTGTGAATTTTGGTATTATTAGCACTATAGATAGAAATTATGAATATATATATTATTAGTACTGCAAATGGCGATTGTGAAAATTAGTATTATTAGCACTACAGATGGCGATTGTGAAAATAGATATTATTAGCACTACAGATGGCGATTGGTAATATAGATGTTATTAGCCCTACAAATGAGAGAAATGAATATAGCTATTATTAACACTATAGTTGACGATGGGGAATATAGCTATTATTAATAATACAGATAACAATGCTAAAAATACTGCTTACAATTATCTTCTCTATCGACACCTATATTGCCAATAATAACTATTAGCAATATAGGTGTTGATAGAGAAGATAACTGTTAGCAGTATTGATAGTAATGATTATATAAGCGATTACGTAACAATTATGAAAATTATCCAAAACTATTCCCAAAATCATATTTTTAAAATACAAGCTTTTAATGTAATTCTATAAATAATTTATTCTAAATTTGTATGCATGTTTCCAAATGGTTCATACCTGTTTTTCTGTGAACTTTTCACATAATTCATGATAGATTTAAAGATTAGAAGTATCTAAATTATTTAAAGATTTTACTCTTACTATCAATGAAAATCCATGCTTTAATGTCTTGTTTTATCAACAAAAAAAATTGTCAAACTTGTTGTACTTATTCCCATCATTCAATAATCACCTACATACATACTATGTAATGTATTCTTTTTTATTCGAAAGAAAAGTTTTTAAAAAAGTATAGACATTTATATGGGCAAGGCATTTATTGGTAGTTTCCTGTTATTCATTTGTCATATAGGTAAAAATATGTAATTTAAATCTAAATCTGTAACTTTCAATTTAAATTTTTTGAAACCATAATTCCTGGCTTTGAAAACATATGTTAACCTTTTACTCATTAACTACATGTATACAACTTCTAAAGTTGCATAAATAACAGGACTATGAGAAATTAATTTTGAATAAAAGTCACATATGTGAGACCAACTTAAGAGAAATCAATTTTTTTTCCATTTATTTTAACCTCTGGAAAACATTCGAACAAATGAATGGTTCAATTAAGATGACAATACAATTTTTTTAGTTTCCAAATGTGACTTTTTCTTTTTACGTTTCACTATAAGCGCCTCATGAGTTAGTGGCAAAATAAATACCATACTCAGTAAGCTGTTATTATTGATAATTTAAGTATATTTCATCAAGTACTCTTTCGCAATCATTGTCCACAAGAACGGTTGCATGGTGGCACCTGGGAATTTGCTACACAGCTCTGCACTATATCAGCTCCAATTTCCTGAAATACGAGTCCTATACTCAGAAACCTCTTACCATTTTCGTCCAAACCTTACCATAAACCCGAGCAAGCAAATTGTAAATTATTCCCGGCAAAGCCTTCTATGGAGTTCAGAACTCCGCTGTCCTGGCTCCCCAGAGTGAAAGAGAGCCATTTTTCATCATCCGTCCATGACATCTTTCGAGATTCATAACTCAATCAAGAAGCAATCCCTTTCAAACTTCCAGGAAATCTTTTCTGCGACAGAGCACTTGTTTATTGGCTCAGCAAGAGGATGTGGATGTTGATAGGAAGTATAAAGTATCCTATATTTAGTAACATTATGTCATGTGCTTTGATATTTTGTGGGAGAGTATAGTTTTTTTTTTTCCTTTGTAAAACACTTAGAGAGAAAAATATATACGTTTATTAACTTATAGTATTATGTTTAATTATAATTTGATCACAGAATGTGTGGAAAAGATGTATCGCTTATTTATTAGAGATGTTAATCAAATATAAACAGCGTAAAGCTATTTTAAACGAAAGAAAAGGTAGTTTTATACTTATATGGGATTTTCCTTACATTTTTTTTATATTGTGTAGTTAAAAATATTAATATTATAAATACATTGTTACATTTAATATTACAAATGCATTGCGACTTGCAAATTTTCCATACAATCGGTAGTTAAAGTGCAGCCTGTCTTTTATAATTATACGCTTTGTAAAACTTCATTTTCTGGATGTTTTACATTTCTAAAATATGATTTTAAAAGTTAAGACCTTAATTAATTAATTTACTAATAACACTTATCTAATAACCTTTAGCTATAAGAAATGTAAGAATGACTTAGCTATAAGAAAATGTAAAAGTGTATATATGTAAAAGTGTCGTACCTAATATGACTTAGCTATAAGAAATGTAAGAGTGAATATGACTTACCTATAAGAAATATATAAGTGATTTATCTAATAAGTGACTAGCCTAAGTCTAACTCTAAAGAAAGACTAGAAAAGGAAAATATTACCCGTAAACACTAATGAGTGGATAAATTAAAAACACAAAAAAAAAAAAAAAGAAAGCTAATGTTTACTGAAATTTAAGCACACACAGAAAACATCAATTTTGCTCAGATGCCTTTCATACATACAATGTTAAACTTTACACTTTCTGTTTATAGTAAAAACAAATGTTTACTTTGACTTGAAAAGGTGCTTTGAGATTTATGATCGCATAAGAGGCTTTATAACAAATGTTAAGAAAGGGAATTTTAACTATTTTTTTTTTATAAAAAAAAAAGACACAAAAAAATTTGTTTTAATTATTTTTTTTAAATGCTATAAAAAAATAATTTTTAAACATTTTCTACTCTTGCTATTCACAGTTACATAATCGATTTATTGAAATTCTATACAGTGTAGTTTTTGTTAGGTTTAGTGTTGATGAAGATTCACGCCAACATACTACTGTGCCCAAAAAGAAAGACCAATTATTTTTTTTTCAAAAACTCTTAATTTATTCTTTCAAATTTATTTCATCATCTTCAAAGTAATCCCTATTGGACACAAGCACTTAAGCCAACTTTTTTCCAATCCTCAATGCATGCTAAAAATTCATCGGCAGGGGTGGCCTTCAAAGCACGCGACGATTCATATTGAATCACTTCAATTCGCTCCAAACTTTGTCCCCGGAGTTGTCTTTTGAGTTCAGGAAATAGCCAAAAGTCGCACGGTGTGAATACGGTGGTCTAACGATATGGGTTTCATTTTTGGCGAAAAATTCAAGAAGAATCAATGAAGTGTAAACAGGCGCATTCAGTGTTTTCGGTACGAATCGAGATTTGACGCGTTTGAGGCCACGATAGGTCAATTCCAAAGTGGAATTGACCGATCCTTTTGAAATCCCAACATCATCAGCAAAGTCTCTAATTGCAAATCGAATGCTTGCAGGCACCAAATCTTTAATTTTGTGGGCGTGAGCTTCGTCTGTTGAGGTTGATGGTCGACCAGATGGCTCTTCGTTTTCAACGCGTTCTTTGTCTTCTTTGAACAGCTTATACCACTTGTAAACATTTCTTTCCGATATAAGAATGCTCACCGAATGCCTTCTGCAACATTCTATACGTTTCCGAAAACAAAATGTAATGCAAGTTCTTTGCTCAATTAATTCAGACATTTCAAAAATCGCTGGAATGAGTTTCAGAGTCTCCCAAAGTCAAGCTTAACTCAAACACTAATGCATATTTTGACTGCAAATTTCACACAAATATCGAGGACAGTACCAGAAGCCTAAAAAAAGAAGAAAAAATGAAATTCCATAAGCCCCGGGAATTTTAAATTGAAAGTTGGTCTTTTTCTTTGGACACAGCAGTATGTCTTGATTTCGAAAATTTAATTTCAGTTTCTTGAGGTTTTTCCTTCCACATTTATACGAAGTCAGAAATATTGCATATTAACGTAAATTTTGCAAATTATTTCTATTTCCAAATTCTTATCACACTAGAGCAAACCAAAGATTTATGTATCTAATACACTTTAATTCTATTTTATATTTAGATTTAACTACAGCAATCATACTTAGCTAAAATCAAGAGTTTTTCCTTCATTATTGGGTGTTTGATTTTTATATTTGACAGGTTTTATACATGACTACAATTGGTTGCTATTGAGATTTTGTATTTTGCATCAAAAATCAGGGTATCTGGTTTATATTTACCATCATTTGCTAAAAAATGCTACGCACATTTAGAGTATGTATTTATAAGAGTTGCCTTATAATGCATTTTTCCTAATTTCGCTGGTGGAATCGTCCATTGGAGCTTTGATTTCTCGAATCTCATAAAAATGCTACTTCTTTCCGTTTCATGAGCTTATTTGATGTTGATCTTCAACACAGTGATTAAAACGACAGCAAAAAAAATCTTTTAAACCTGTGAAAGCCAACAGTGTATTTTTAAGTAGAATCTAATGAAGTATTTATTTTATGTATCTGGTATTGACCATATTTAGTACATAAAGTCGTCTTATTTCTCACTCGTACATTCGAATGCAGTATGAAATCACCAATAGAGTGACACCAGTTAGTTTGAAAACAATTAGGAGCATCTCACTATGTTTTCCTGACATAGATATAGATTATTAATATATATTTGCACTTGGGCACATAGGCACTGGCAAAACTACTATCATTACAGCTTTAACCAAATCTCGAATAACAGTTCTTTTTTTTTCTAAATTTTCCGCTTGTATACCATCATGTATGCTATACAAAAGAAATATTTGCAAGCATTTTGAATTTAAATTTCTCAAAAGCATCATTTATGGATTAAAACTTATGTTAATCATTTATCTATTAGCAGCATATAAGGAAAACACAGAAGTAAAAAAATGATGTTATGAGAAATTAACTTTTGAATAAAGATGGCGTATGTAAGGGTCGACTAAGGAAAATTAAACATTTATCCATTTTTTTTACCCTATTTCTTTCTTCTCTCTTCAAAGTGTACGAACAGTCTTTTGGTAATCAATTCAGATTAAATTTATTTTTTAAAAAATAAATTTTTTAGTTTCAATAAAGACATCGATTTTTCGTTGCTGAGCTTCTACCATCGTTTTTGTATTGTTCTCCACCGTGGATTCTGGTTTTGATCGTCATCCTTCAAATTTTTTTCCATTATCTTAGGTTAAACAGCAAGAAAAAATGTGTTCTGCTTCTATTTTTCATTTTTTTTTTCAGTCTCCTTTTTCTCTATATTTAAATTTCTATATATCTTACTTATTCCACTGTGTGTTTTGTGTTAAAGTAAATACCGTTAAAGATAACAATAGTAAAGTTTATGTAGCGAATATAATGTTTATGTATGTTTAAGAAATTTATAATTTTCTTACAATATTTAATGTATACAGTTTATAATTTCATATTCAATTCTACATATTTCTTATGAAAATTATACTTCATATTTTAACTTGTTGAAAACAAAGGATTACAGTGTTATAAGATTATAATAAATTATTTGAAGACTTTAAACCTTAAATTATTCAATTCGACCCCATTTCTTGCATGATTATTTCATTCTGGATAAAGGACTTTAATAATGTGTCTCCAGAAAAAGAACTATGTGATGAATAATAATGAATGAATTAATGTCTACATATTAAAAATTGTTGATGAATCATGTATAGTTTTCAATAAAAACATCTGTTTCTGACAGCTGATTTATTTCGCGTCACTCTGACTTTCATATAGATCTTGAGGGTTATTTTCATCAAAAAAAGTTTAGTTCGGGAATGCAATTAAATCTGCCTAACGACTTAACACTTGAAGCATTAGCAAATGGTTTACCTCTCCTAATGGAATCATTATTGATATTTTACCAACCATCTAATCCAACAGAGTGGCTTCAAATCAATATATATGCAATAAATGTAAGCATGATTTGTTCCCTGCATGCAGTTGTAATTCCGCAACTCTTCAACTAGCAGCCGTATAGAGATTTTATGGTATGGTAGTCCTTCGGCACCCATCCGGGAAGATGGTTTTGGTTTCGAACTGCAGATTTTGGATTCGGAGATATAGCGGCAAGCACATGCAAATCAAGCTTATATATAGCGTGGTTTCCATGACAATATTTAAATATTTAAATTTTTTATGTAAGTTAAATACTATACAATTATATAATTTATATTATAATTTATTATAATAATTTACCTTATTTTTTGGATTCTTAATATTTAAAAAAAAAAATAATATATTTATATTTAAAATAAAAGAAAATAATCTATTAATAAATTTTGCATTAAATTACTTCATTTAATTAATACAATGCGTGATTAATGCAACTAATTTATACGTAACCGCTACGTATATGAGTGATACAATACACAAAATGTATTGGCATATGACTTATTCAAGCATTGTGAATTTTTCTTTAATTTTCTATTCTGATTTTATTCGTAATTGGTGGTCATGAGCCTTAAATGGAATTTTAGTGTGCTAAGTATCATTTAACAGGATGCTGGAACTTAAAAGAGGAGGAGATCTTGCCAGCGGAGAATCGAAAAGGAGGAAACAAGAAAGAACAGCGAAGGAATGAAGCAAATGAGGAACAGGAAGCACGTTTGACTTCACAATGAAGATAATGAATAGATCGACAGGAAACTTAACAGGTGAATAGCGAGAAGAAATTAGAGAAGATCATCGAGTGGGACACTCAGCCAATACACATAGAAACTGCTGAGGAAACAAGATTACGAAATGAACTAAGTAGAGTTACAATGAGTAAAGTTCATGAGTCAACGATCTCAAGCCATGGACATTAATATACAAGAAGTGCGAAGCAGAAAAATTAGAGATTACTGTTTGGCCGATGAAGCATTATGTTATGATATAATAAACTAAAATGTAAATATTGGTATTATACGTCAAGTGTATCAGCTCTGCAGTGCTGAGAAATTCAGTAGTGAAACATCTGAAATGTGTCGCATAAGTGGAAAAATTCAATTAGCATCATTGAAAGTGCCTTCACCAGAATTACTGAATAAACACCAGAATCAAAAAGTTTTCTATAAAAAAACAATGGAAGCATTGTATCAATATCAAATCAAATACTTGTTTTCGATTAAAGGGAAACAACATTTACATATATATCAATTCAAATATCCTGTTTTTGATTAAAGGGAAAGTCTATCATAAAGAGGATAATTGTTATTATTGCGAAACGAAATGCAGAAATTTTTTCAAGTTTGTTTTATTGGCGAAGAACGAACGGAAGTCTATCAAAGTTCACAGATATAAGTGGCTCGAGGAGGGAAATCATTAAAAATACGCAAATGATTTTACATAAGTGCAATCAATTAATTCGGGTATCCTAATCAGCAATGGATCGAATGGTATCAGATGAGAATAAAGTTGTAATTCGAGCCGACAAAAATCAGTTAAAGCCAATGAAATCGTCTTTGTAATTGTGGGCAGTGAATACGGAAAGTGATATAACAATTCAAAGAAGAAATATAGAATTACAACAAATCGCACAAACATATCTTTCTTACGATGCACTTTAATATCCAATAAGAGAAGACGGATATTATTTCACTGTGAAACAAGTGAACCCAAATGCAAATGCAGAAACAAACAGAAAATAACTTCGAAGTAATTTCCTGCTTATTGCATAATGATCAGGGACAACGAAAGATACAATCATATTATACAATCATTCCTGTCATTCCAACAATTGTTAGTTGAAATGTACGAAAAAATAAAGGCTGAAGGAATGAAATTCACATGAAAAAAAAAAAGGAAGAAATTGCGTATAGAAATGCACCTTCATTTGTGACTCAGTTGTGAATGGAAGATTGGTGATTTTACCATCAATTTACATAGAAAGTCCATAACACTTGCATTGAATCGACCACAAGATCTTTCTCTACCATGACTTGTGTAAGAAAATATAGTCACCCAGAAATATTTATTACATTTACTTTCGATTTGTCATGTCCAGAGATAAATAAGGTATTTCGGCAGAAACAAATGTTATTCCTCGATGTCTTCGAAAAGTATCATATTTTTATAACCGTTAGATGTTGGATGTATTTAATCAAATACTAGAAACAAGGATTACCTCATTTGCACAATTTAATTTAACAAAATTATACAATCCATCCAAGTTAAATTTATCAAGTAATTCGAATGGAATTTCAGAATCCAAACGAGAACCAGAATAATCCATGTGAAAGATTAAATATGAATTCAATATGTATGAGAGGAGGCAAGTATACAAAGAGATATTCAACATATTTAAATGAGATACAAACAGGAACAGATTAATATCCTAAATACAGAAGACATCTCCGGCAGATGCTTTTAGGACAACTGGTAAATGATAACTATTGGAGTTGGCACTTCGTGAAGGTGCATTGATAACAACCTCAGAAAAATTGAGAGAACTATTTTCAATAATATTGAAAATTATTCATCAAATCTAATAGATTATGGAAAATTCAAAAGGAGTATGAAAGATAATATGTAGCATCAGATGCGACAAGTTTATCCGGAATTAAATATCGAGTTTATTTAAGCAATATTTGATCAATACTTATTTGAAACAAATTCTCAGCAATAAGCAATCAGACTTTATATAAATTCGGAATGAAAGTTCCACAAAGAGCTGGAATCGATGCATGGAATTCTGAAATATTGAAAGAGAAAAGTTATACAGTTGATTTATTGCTAAAAAGAAAGTATTGCTAATAGTAAGTCGAAAGCTAGCTTGTTATTTCATCATAAAGAAAGTAAACAGAGGTATTGGTGGAATAATTTATTTGGAAGCATCAGGAGATACTGAAAAGACATTTTTGATAAGTTTAATATTGGGTGAAATACGAATAAAAAAATAATGCACTTGCAACCGCATCATCTGGAGTTGTGGCAACATTCATAGAAGGAAGATGAACTGTTAATTCCGCTTTGAAACGCCATTAAATATTGGAGAACATTAATTTTCAGTTTTTAATATATCAATAGCATATGAAAGAGATAAACCTTGTAAACAGTCTGAATTATTCAATTAAGAAGAATGTACAATGGCTCATAAAAAGACATTTGAAGCATCAGACAGAACATCACAAATTTCAGCGGTAACTCAGAATTAATAAGAGGATCATTATTTATACTTTCTGGAGATTTTCGGCAATTTAATTTATTTCAAAATGAAATCCAGCCGACTAAATTAATACATGTTTGAGACAATCGTTTCTCTAGATTCGAATGAAGAAAAAACAAATATGAGAGTTCAAATTTCCAATGATGAAGAAATGAAATATTTTACCGAAACTCTTTTACGTATTGGGAAAGGAACTCACACCATTGATTATGTAACTAGCCATATTAAACTTGCGGCAGATTTCTGTAATGATGATAACAGTCCAAAATAATTAATAGATAAATTTTATCAAAATATTATTAAAGATTACTCCAATTTAAATCGCTTATTTTAAACAGACATTTTAGTAGTAAGAAAGGAAGTAGTTAACGATATTAGTTGAAAAATTTAAAATAAGACTCCTCGCGAGAAAAGAGTACATGAATAAATCGATTTAATGGTTGATGGAAATGAAAGTGATACATTTTCTCACTGATTTTGGAATTCAATGGGCCATAAATGCCATTACATTTTTTTAGTATTAAAAATGGGATCATCAATTATTTTATTGAGATATTTAGTGGGTCGGCAAGAAATTGTTTTCAGTTTTTCCCATTTAAAATCAAAGCGAAAATTGAAATTACTTTCTTAAAGACTCAATAGATTCATCAAATTTATGTAATGGAACAAGCATGGCTATGAAACATCAAACATAATGATTGAAGTGAAAATAATCTCAGAAAAAATGAAAAACGGAGGATTATTCGGAGGATTCCGCTCATATCTACTGACCTGCTGTCTCAGTTCAAAAGACTGCAATTTCCAGTAAGATTATCATTTAGTATCACTATATATAAGGCTCAAGGATTAACGCTACGATATTATGGTATTAATTTTTAAAAAAATCATATTTTCCCACGTCAATTATACTATATATAACTTGCTCTAGAATGGAAAACCTAATCTGCTTACCAAATAATAGAGAATACACCCATGTCCTTAAATTAAGGATAATGAAGTTCAGGCAAAGAAAGAGACAGAAGCAAAACAAATTTGACTTATTTGTAAAGTTTATTTATTTAAAAAAGGTAAAGAGAGCTGATGAGACAGGTATGATGCTGTGCTCCGTCTGTTTCTTTTGGCAGTAACTGCTAAATACCGGTCCTTATTCGGCGTTATAACTCGGGGACGACCTGTGCTGTAACATCTACTCACATTACCATCATCTTGGAATCGTTGCCAAAGCCTGGAGATGACACTCTGGGCGATTCCAAGTTCCTCTGATACTTCCAGTTGGGTACGTCCACATTCCAGTCGTCCGATAATTCTACCACGTAAAAAATCATCCAAATGCTTCCTTTGTGCCATAACTATGCGGTTATTGCACTGAAAGGCTTTTAAAGCGCTTGTGGACAATTTTATTTCTTTGCCACGATTCCTTATATACACCTCTCTTACACTCTCGTCATTGTGACGTACTATCCGCGCCATCTGGTGGTTTCCTGTAATTTGCATATTCTTCTTCAAGATGTGTGTGATAATTTTACAGGTGAAATTTTTATTTTAGAGTTCAATTTCTGTTTGATTCTGAATTATCCTTAATTTATGGACATGAGTGTATAATTGATAAGGATAGAAGGATTGCAATATGCTATATAAATATACATTGAGTGTTTTTCTCACATATCAGTGAGAAAGTTGGAATTATAGAAAAAAATCCCAAAATTATAGAAATATGAGTCATTGAGGTTTAGTCCTTTTGCTGATCTGAGATGGAATGTTCCATATGTACAGAGCTGATATTCAGCAGGAAAAGAAGGAAGTAAAATCGATTCAATATTAGAATACATATTCATTATGCTACAAATATTAACTATGCACTTTCAATAACTACAATAATTTCTAAAAGTTCATTGAAAGCTGGAATATTGTTGAAATGAAATTTCTAATCCTTGGAATTTAGTAAAATTGCTTATTATCGTTGCTCATTGATAAAATCTTAGATATGTAGCAGAGAATTTATAAAATTGATTGTAAATTTTGGCGATCGGTAGCATTGTGTGCTGTATTCATAATAGTGATCTCTATAAAGAGTGCTTTGCAGAAAGTGGGGGTGGGGGATGCTGTTGAAGAATTAAATGAAATTAGTTTTTTGAAGAAAATATATGAAAATCCTTATTCCATGGAGATGTTTTCAGTCTGTTGAGATATAAGTGCTCTTTGTAATTCTTGCTATTACTTGTAGCTTATTTATCAGATTTCGTGTTATGAATGCAATATGTATTGACACCAATAGTAATATTTATGACATATGGATGCAATTTTATGAGACCTATGAGAAAATTATTTATATTCAATTAAAAAGAATCAACAAAAAATTGATTCTGTGGATGGCCCTCAAAAAAAATTTCAAAAATAATGTTTGAAACTAGTAATAGGCACGTATTTCCACAAACAAATCAGGTAGGAGTTAAGGTAATGAAGAAATCAGTAGGAGAATGAAGAAATTGGAACTTTTATATGGGATGAATGATTGCCATTATTGATGTACAATAGGCTATATTGATGTGATTTTCTAATTAAACTCAATAAAAATTAACAAAATTGGCTCATTTTATATGGCATCCTTATCAGAATAAATTGCATGCAATTTACTTACTCTATAAGCCTACAATTCAAGTTTTAAAGGTCTATAATAACACTACATGATAGTGCCCAGCAAATAAATTGATAGTTGTCCTTGATCACTCGTCGATGCAAGTTGGCGAGTTGAGCAAGTCAGGTGCGAGGTTTGGAAGGGATATAAATCTTTTCTGATTCTATTTTTCGATTGAGTTGGTTACGTCAATGATAATATATAAGTTGTGTATGGTAATGCATGATTGTACATTATTGTGGAGCTAAATGCATTTGATCCATAATCAATGCATTAGTTTGATTTGTGTACATTTTAATTCTCTTCCTTATAGGAATTTGCTCCTTGTTCATAATATTCGATTTGTTTTCAAATTCGATCTGTTAACAAATTTGGGGCAAAGCTGAGCATTTAAATTTGAACCTTCCCATTTAAGTGTGTAGTGTATTTTGGTGTCGGATTATCAGTTTGGTCGTTAAACTAATGTCATTGGCGACAGAGGTCTAAAGTTTCTAGTAATGGGTGAATATTTATAAAACTTATACAAAATAGCTCATTCATTTTGAATTTTCATTGATAAAGATTGTTTTACCTTATATCAAGATTTTCTTGATTAATAAAAAAAAATTCTTTCAATACTTACAATCTTTCTTGCCTTAATATTACAATTTTTTCCATGCAACAGATGGGCTGAACAGTTCGTAGGCTGACACATAGATGGCCCTGTTTAACACTGTTTAAAACTGTTTAACACTGTTTGAACACTGCTTAAAATCATCAATTCGTTGTTGTTTTTGGTCGATTGTGAGCTCTACGTGGCACCCACTTTGAACAGAGCTTTCGCATATCCAAATATTCATTCACGATATGTCCAACACGTTCCTTTGATATCTTTAGGGTCTCAGCTATCTCAATCTTCACTTTACGGTTATCAGAAATTATTTTGTGGACTTTTTTGATGTTTTCGTCGGTAACAGCCTCTTTGGGGCGTCCACTGCGTGCATCGTCCTCGGTGCTCATTTCGCCTCGTTTAAATGTAGCAAACCACTTCTCTACGGTTGATTTTCCTGGTGCAAAGTCTGAATAATGTTTATCAAGCCAAGCCTTGGCTTCAATAGTATTTTTTTTCGCCAAAAAGCAATGCTTTATTAACACACGTAATTCCTTTTTATCCATTTTTCCAAACTAACAAAAGTTGCTTCACTAAAAATGCTATAATTCGCATACTAATAGTGCAACAACTGTCAAATTTATACACGTGTCTTTTGAAGCTTAGGGCTAGCTAAGAATCATCTGTATTTAATACTAGTAGCCCCATCTATGTGTCAGCTTACGAACATTTCAGCCTTCCTGTTATAATCTTCTAAGAATTATAATGTATGGGTGTTTAATTTGTTGGTTGGGTTGGTTTGTTGCTCTACGGTCCTTTTGTGCACACTTTGGACTAATTATACCGGGACCTACAATTTAAAGTGGATTCTGAACCACTAACAAACATCCATGCCATGGACAGGATTCGGAACTGAAGCTTGTGGACCAAAGGCCAGAGAGCTAGTTTAATTTGTTGGAGATTCTGTAGATTCTTAGAAAATTACAATTAAAAGATTGAAGCTCCATTAATAAGAGAATATAAAGAATGAAACTTTGATAACAGATTGAAACATTTTATATCATTAGTATCAGAATACTGTATTCTATGAATTTGTTTTGTATTAAGCCAGTACGGAGTTTAAGATTAACAATAAAAACCAAATGAAATATTTTCGTGCATCTGCTCTTGGAAAGCGGAATAGAAGTAATCTTAGATGTAACTCCAGAACTAATAATATTTTCAAAAATGAGTTATGATGTTTGATACAATTTATTTGGTGAATTTAAATTTCTACTTTTCTTTAACAATCGTATAGTGGTCAGTTAATTTGGGTGTTTCGATCCAATGGATTCCTGACTTTCGCCACCATAGAAAAATGAGTACAAATTAGAATTATTTTTTTAAAAATTATCACTTCATTTGTATCTTTGTAAAGAAATTAAAAAATGGGCGGTCTTTGTTGCATCTGTCCTTTAATCTAGTTGATATAATGGTACCTCTAAATTTCTCTTGTCTCTTCCTATTAAGATCTCATGCTGTTATTTTTTATAACTTATCATCTCATCACACATCTTTTTCCTGAGTTTAAACTTTTTTTATAAAGTACTTTAAAATATGTTTTTGTGAGTTGGATAGAGCCTCGAAAACCAGGTTTTAATGTACTTTTTTAACTTCCTTATCATTCCTATATATATATATATATATATATATATATTTGTGGGCAATTTTTTTTCTTCATATCTTGTATAAAAAAGACCCATAAAGCAAGTTGAAAGGAAGCTCGAAGTATTACGCAATAACTTGAAACATGTAAATTAATTCAGTTTCCAATCTCCCGTCGATCTAGATCAATACTATGAGTTTTGTACCAAATACTTTACAATTAATACTAATTGACCAATAATAATTAACCTCGGATGCAGTAATCTCTTAGCAATTGACACTTAATTATAGTTATATATTTTAATATTGTTACATGTATTTTAATTATTTTATATTTTAATTATTTATTTTTAGTTATTATTTTAAGTTAATTTTTATACAAGAGAATTCTATAAATATAATATTTATTAATTTTTATGACATCCTTTTAAAAAAAAAAAAAACGAATTTTTCTATATTAAATCCATCTTTATTTATTTTAATTTTTATTCATTTATTATTATTATTATTATTATTATTATTATTTTGCTGTTTAATGAATATCAAGACCAAATATATCGCCATTTTACTTTTTCAACTCAATAGAAAACCATTAATTTGGTCTTACATCTTTAAAAATATCTTTACTTTTTTATAATATTTTATTTTAAAACAACCCATAGAGCCTTTTATATATATATATATATATATATAGGTTAATAGAACAGCATTTATAGAACAGAAATAAAAATGTTCAAATATTATTTTAAACATTTTAGCCTTTTTATTTGAGTAATACAATGGTTAACAATATTACTATGATCTTTATTCCCAAATGTATTGCAAAACAGTGATACAATGTAATGCAATTCATTTCAAAGTTAAATTTTGTAAATGCATGCTTAGAACCAACTTTAAACATTGTCTAGAACTATATTGTAATCGAAAAGCAATATTTTACCGTAAAATAATCTTCCTAAGGTTGAAATATTACTTTCTTTCAAAGTCACAAAACACCCAAAATACATTCTTGCTCCAACTACCTCGACCATTCTAAAAAAGAAGAAAAGAAGAAAAAGAAAGGAAAAAAAAAAGAATAAATATAGAAGTAAACTCTTCTATGCTTCTCTCAGAAAGAATCCTGGCTCCAAGGGATTTGAATTTCTTTGGATCGATAAGTCTAGGTCGGATCACAGCCAACGATAACTTTGGTGCCTCAAAGTGGTTTGCGACTGAAGATAGAGCTTAAGCTCATATATTCCCAATGAAAAATTAATCCAGTGGCAAAATGATGGTATTTGTAAATCCACATTCAATATTGATACTTAGAATCATGAAAAAGATTGCAGGATCATGTATTGTGACAGAAAATATTAGTAACTGGTGTTTCAAGTTATTCTGGTTGTTCCAATACTAATTAATTGGAAAAAAATGTGAACATGTGAAAATATATGTTCTAGATAGAGTAAAATGTGCATATGTTTATTGATGATATGACATAGAAAATATGGTTTATGGGGATATAATCAAACATGCACAATAAGTAAATTTCGATTGGCTACATATATTCTTACCGCTTGCAAATATATATTTATATAAGGAATTTCATGTATCAAATATGAAATATATAAAATTTATTAATTCTGAGGTAAATTCCATGGGATTCTGTGATGTAAAAATTACTGGAAAGATTACTGGAAACAGTAGTAGTGCTTGCTTACTAGGGAGCACGATACAATTCCATTGATGACACAAACATTTGTCAGTGTTTTGGAAAACAAGTTCCAATGCTAATTTAAAAAGAATTCACTGCATCAAGTTTAGACTAGGGATGATTATAATACTGTTCCTAGGTTCTTCCAATTTAAGACTCATGCATTTGATAATTATCCTCAATATGCCTTGAAGGCATAATTTTCCTTGCGTCATATAGGGGTTTGTTGGTACTATGGGGTACACCATGATAAGAATATCAACTGCTGGAGATCTTTTACCTTTCAGGATCCTCATTCAAATGGGTGTTTATTTCTCTTTTTTAAACCATATTATCATATAATCTGAAAAGAGTTTGTTGTATGCGTATTATTATCGCATGAAAACATATGTATATATATTTTGAGTATTTATAAGTATGAAATCTACCCATCTGATTAGATTCCCTATAGACCTGATCTATAATATAATAGCTTATACTTTATATTACGTCAGGAGATGTATAGAAATGGGATCAGAGGGATAGCAGCACACATACAAAAAAGTATGTATGTAAGAAGTTAAAAAATTTTATGTGACAAAAAAAAATGGGTGATATTTCAGATATAGATTTGATTTATCTGATTAATTGAGACTGACTTTAAATACAATGGTAATCGAACTGAAAGCTCCATAATCTTTGCTGAGGAGGGAAAGGTAAATCCATAAAACAGGAAGTTCACTCGCTGGATTTATCAAAGAAACAAATTACCATATGACCTGTAACATAATACAATTCCTTCAAAGTTGTTATTGTGCAACGGGTTGTAATGAAACAAATCCTCATAAATCACTCTGGGTAAGGCTGAATCTGCTATATGTTTACCAATCTAGTGAAAAAATAGCATCAGGTCAAATTTCTTGGCATTTTAAGACAGTACTAATTGATAAAGGCGTATGATATAGTATAAATAAAAATATAGGTGAGACAATACATATACATATATTCTATAATATACAATTGTGTCATAAGTGTAGAGAATTGGCATTTTTTTTCAATTTTCACTTAAGATATTAACCCAGGGGTTCCAAAAAACAAAATCTCACAGAATATGAAAGCAATTAGAAAGTGAAATTGGCTTCATAAGCATGCACGTCAATTTTCGAACATTGTTTCCTCATGTACCTGGACGAATTCCGTGGTATTTTTTACAAAATTCGGGGAAATTCAAAAGCAAAAAAGTTAAAATGTATAGCTACCAACGTGTGAATGCTAGAAATAAGTGGTCATTTTTAAAAATACGGAAGTGAAAAGTTGAAAGTGAAAGTCTTGAGTGAAAGATCTCAATTGTTAGAGACCTATTTTAAAGGTCAGATTCATGTCCAACTCATGGAGACAATCTAAAGTAATGGATCCGTTGAGAGAAGACTGGAATCAAGGTCGTTCAAGAGAC
Source organism: Caerostris darwini (assembly GCA_021605075.1). Taxonomy (NCBI): domain Eukaryota; kingdom Metazoa; phylum Arthropoda; class Arachnida; order Araneae; family Araneidae; genus Caerostris; species Caerostris darwini. The sequence continues at coordinate 19,460 of BPLQ01003415.1, read as the reverse complement.
AGCAGCCAATTGAGATCGATATTTGTCCATTATAGTGTAGCGTAAAATAAGAAAAACAGCTTCTCAGCTATCTCGTGACGTTCATGTGTCCACGGAAATTCTATTTTCATGGAGGATTATTTATTTCCAGAAGACAAATGGAAAGAGGTTTGTTGGCAAGAAGATCTGTCGTTTATGTTCTCACGCAGAACAGTACGTTTAGTATGATGCAAATAACTATTTTGGACCAGAAATCAGGTGTGGATGATTCTAATAAACAATCACTTATTCTTAATGGACAAGGAACACGTCCTTGATTTGAAGAGGATCAAGAAAATACATTCCAATATACGAGAATCATATCAAATTGAAAATTAAACTGTTACTTTAGAAGTGGTGGTTTTATAAGCGGTGCAATACTTGGATGGTGGTCAAGATATCCATATATTTGCCAGAGGATTTACAACTATATTAGAAGTATGAGTTTTTAGAGTCCTAAATATGTTTTGAGTGAGGTTTCTGTTGATTTTTTTTATGGACGACAATGCACGTTCACATAGGACTCATCTGATGGGAAAAGTATTGGAAGGATCAAATATCCACCTAATAAATTGCCCAATAAGATCATCAAATTTTAACCTTCTAGAATATGTCTCCTGCGATATTCTAACTCTCTGAACTATCTGATGCCTGAGAACTGTATTGCTAAACGAGTAGGATCAACTACTACAGGGACTCAAAAACTATAAATGGGATGATTATCGTAACGAATTCACGTTGTTATTGCGTAACTGTAAAATAGTTTCAACACATTTAATAACTGATATTTTAAACTCTGGTTTAAATGTTTTGATGCTGATAATTATTGTGTATGATACTGAGTGTGTTTCTAAAAGGCAAAAATTCTATTAATTTTTTTACACACACACACACATACATATATATTATGCATACATATATATCAGACAAATTTTTGGAAATATATTTGGATTAGTTTAATTTGTTTTTGTGTTTTTAATTTATAGAAGTTGATAAAGGTTTTGAAGATCTTTAATACATCACGCAATCGAAAAACATTTATTGGAAAATAATAATACATTTATAAATTAATTTCATTAAGTTATAAATGTATTATTATTTTATAAATATATTATTATTGTAAATTAATTTCATTAATTTATTTATAATATCTGAAGAAAATCATAATTATGTTCTGTTACTCTTCATAAAATTTTTATTTAATAAATTTAGAAATAATTCTTGATTTCCAATATTAAATAAATTTCAAAATATGCCTTGCAAATTTTAATACTTTTAAGAAAATTAAGTACTTCCATTTTAAGTGTAATTACTCAATTAATGTTTTAAGTTTCTTTTTATTTCGCTTAATGTTTTGTATTTCTTTTAATAAGAAACACAAAAGTTTATAGTGATAATTTACATACAATCTTTTCTAATAATAATTTACGAAATTTTTATTAGTGAGCAGTAAAAATAATAACAACATTAATACCTTTAACTTTTTTTATTATCAAAGGGCAGCTTTAGAAATATATAAATATTCTAAGTATCTTTAACATTTAGTTTTGCAAAAATATTTTTAAGAAGATTTATTTTGGAGAAACTTTTCAAGATCAACAAGGCACACAGTTACGAACAAAGGCTCTTCGTCTAAGCAAGGCAATACTGCGTGTTGAAGATAGGAAATTAATCGACTTATTACTTGAGTTAAAAACTTAGAAAAATATTATCTCTGAAATTTCCTGCAAACAAAAGAATTTTAACCATCTCAGTTCGATGGATGAAAATGGAAAAAAGAATGAAAGTGTTTATCCAAAGTTTCGTCAAAGTTTTTTTGTATGAATTCAATTATTGCAAGCTAAAATATTTTAATATATTTAAAATATTCAAAGTAAAGCACTTTTTAGTGATAAAAGTAATAAAAAAAAATGAATGTTAGCTACTATTTTAAATAACGTTACTTTTATATGTATGACTTAATTGAAATATGTTTATTTCTTTAAATAAAATAAATTAAAAATTTTTCACTAAGAAATTATTTGTGAGGTTAAAAGATTTTCTACACTTTATATTAGTTTAAATTTTTTAATAACAAAAAGCAATAAGTTAGTATGTACAAAATATATTAACAGAAATATCTTAATTTAAATGTTATCCTTAAAGTGTTCCTTCAAAATTGGGGTGGGTACAGTATAAAAAAGCTCTCGGTAGATTTCCAGGATAACATTGAATTTGTTACATCTCTATCACACTAGTGGAAAATGTTGTTTCGCATTCCATTTGGTCGGCAACAACATTTAATCAAAGTTCATGAACTTGTGTGTTCTCATATAAGGAGGGAAGGGGTGGGCAGCTTCTGTTGTGAGGTAGAAGTCTGACTTGCTTCATTGTCCCTGAAGAAGGGCAATGTCTTCTATGAGGAGTTATAGGGGAACTATTCAGAATTAGTTTAGACTAATATTCAAAGCACATTGTTGTGACTAATCTTCAGTGTCCGGCAGCTAGGGGACGGATATTCCATGAGTAGTCCATGGGTTCTATGAGTACTCATGGAGGGAAGGAAAGAGACAGCTTCTGTTGTGAAGGAGCACCCTTAGATAGAAGGCTTCGTGTCGCTGAAGAAACAGGGCAGTGTCTTTCGGAAGGATTTTTAGGGGGAACTAATCCACATTTGCTTATCGTATGGGAGAAAAACCGGAAAACTTACACCAAGTAGTCCGACTAACTAGGCAAGATGCTGAACATCACAAACGCCATCGAGCCTCCTCGTTTCTTGAAACAGTGTCTACGACAAAGTCGTCATAAGATTGGACTTCAGTCTAAATGCTCATCAGCAGCGCATGTTACCACAAATAAGGCTCTATTGGAAAATGATTTAGATGAGTATTCGGAGATTTAAAAAAAGTTCCACCTGTACTCTTTCCAAAGCAGGGTATGAACTGCGCTGCAAAATTCTGAATATTTTAAATATGAATTAAACTGATTTCATATATATTTTCTTCACATTTGCCAAAACTGGCAAAAGCTGACATTTAAATTTGGTTTCCGAACTTTATTCAAAAAGAATATCACATGTAAAACTTCTTTATCGCCAACGAATGCGTCAACAACAATATTTGCAACTCATATTTTCAACCAACAAGACACATCAAAACCCTATAACGCCTTTACTGTTCTTCAAAACTCTTCAGATATTTCCCCATTCGATTTTGGAAACTCATATCTCATGAATTCCAAACAAGATGATAAATTCTTAACCGGCAATCTTTCTAACTTTAACCGCATCTAGACGGCTATACGGAGATATATTTTTTTCTTATCTTTGTATTCGATCCGTCCAGACAACAATACAGTATGTCCTTCCTCCAAGAAGTGGCATCGGCATAAAAGTGTCATAAAACTTACGGGGCATCGTAAATACTTTGAAAACTGCCATTTGCGACTTTGTGCAGCACGCAAAGACCTTTCCAGAAAACCAGGGGAAGGCCGAGTTCTTCATTTCACTTCATTTTCCAGTAGGGTACCCTATATCACGTGAATGATAAATGTATCGTATCATTTCTCGACTTTGCAACCAGCTGATCGGTATCTCTTTCGTTTTAAAATTTTTCGCATGAGTCCAATCATTTTTATCTTCCTTGGAAACGATATCCGATGTTGGCAATTTTTGTCTCTTTATTTACTATATTTTAGCACTAGTGGGCAAAGTTTAGAAATATGCATAGTTGAAAGTATTGCATGTGGTTCTGCACAATTTATTTTATGAATAATTAGGATATTATTTGAATCTTTAGAATGCTACTAGTTTAATTATTATTAAAAACACTTTCGTACTGTATACTATGAATTTTATTTGATTTAATGTTATTTTTGTTTTGATTACATATCTTTTTACCTCAAAACAACAAAAATTTTATATTAAGATGGAAAAAAAACCAAAAGTAACATTACAACGAAATAGCCGAAAAAATATGTAAGTTTAGACTAAAAAAATATTCTTCTTGCCCGACTTGCTCCGCTGGTAAGCATTATGGCTGATATTCAATCCGCTGGCGGCTTTGTTGTAGACACTATTTCAAAATTCGAGGAGGACTGAGATATTCAGTATCTTGCCTCGTTATTCGAACTACCTGTTGGGAGTTTTCTCCTATACTGAAATGCGAGATAGTTCCAACATAAAAGTTCTCCTGAATTGCACTGCTCTATTTTTTCAACGACACGAAGCCAAGTCAGATTTCTACCAACTGGTTTCCATCAAGCTAGAAATGTCCACCTCCAACTGTCCTGGTAGGATATTGCGATGTTGTATACTTTTGTAACATGTTTCTGACATACAAACTTATAGTTCTAAAAAAATGTATTCACAATGGAGGTTACAATAGAAAATCTGGAACAACATGAAGTTTAGTACCCTGACTTTAAAGAAAGAAAGATTTATGGCTACTTGAATAATTACAGCATCTTATTCACAAAAGCAACTCAATGGTATCGCGAAAACCTAACAAGATATTCGGATATCCATACTGATCACATCTTACAAACAAACAAATAAAAACTTCACAAGACAAATATATTAAAAAAATACCGATTCGCTTGGCGTCATGGCTGCAACACTACTGAAAATAGAAAATTTTTGAGAACTGTATGCTTGTATGTGTGAAACATATCAAGCAGTATGCATTACCGCAATATCTTTCCAGGACAGCTGGAGGTGGAATGTCCCAAATTCAGGCTTTATCTGTTACAGGTATTTTATAACAAGTGTATTTTATTCCATACGTGTGTAGTGTGAGTAGCATTGAGTGTTTTTGTATTCACATCAATCCTAAAGTTCCTGGAATAATATCTCCTCTTCCTCCGATAGAGGGAGTGGGCTCTTCAGAGGACTGTGGGGCGATACTGGCGACTAGCCCCTCCTTCCATGAGAACACACGGGTTCATGGACTAGGTCTAGATGTTACTGTCGACCAAGTGGGATAAGATATAATAAGATTCTTCTTATAAAATATGTAATTTCTTTTACATCGAGGATTGTGTCGTAGTCATCATGTCCTTGCGAACAGCCCAAATACAAACTAGCCTTGAAGAAGGCATGTCGTTTGGGCTGCTACAATGAACGTTGTTACTCCTTTAGCACTACCCGGTGCTTAAAAAAACTTCAAGAAATGAAGAAATTCAAGAAATGCTTCGGACGCGAGTAACGTTACCCCCACAACACTCTACAATCAAATTAAACTGTGACCTACGGTTTAAAGTGAATTCCGAGCCACTACAAACATCCATGCACAGCCGGGACTAGAACCCTTAACTTGTGGCACCGAGCTCCAGAGAACTAGTCGTTCGGCTGTCAGGCCCATAAGTTATAGAAATGCAAATAGATTCTTCTTATAATATGTAAATTATTCTTTATCACCTAATTCACAACAAATTTTGGGTGTAGAATTCAATCTTTCCCAAAATAATGCATAGAATAAATTTACTTTATGTGCAAGAATGATTGTATCTTCATATTTAAAATATCTTATATTTTTATGTAAAATTAAATCCTAATTTTGGATGACAAACTTTCATAAAAAGAAAGAAAGCGCTATTGGAAAATTTAACTAAACTTTTATATTAATTTGCGGTTTCTCAATATAAGTGTTAACATTATGGTAAAATATTAAGAGGGATAGTTTTACATTTTCTACACAGACACAAACAACACAAACAAAAAACTTTCAAAACTACCAGCGAACACGAAGAATAAATTCAAATCAACTGTTAAGCACCATATTAGGTTGACCAAAATTTATTTTATAGCGCGTCGTTTGAATGCCATTCGAAGAAGTTAGTGGCCAATGAACAGTTCCCCGACCGGAGTCCTTCCTCTAATGCGACTGTTATGTAACCCATACTTTCGGCCAATCCACTAAATGAAGATTTATATCTTCTTATAAGGGAGGGGTGCAGAAACAACCGCGCAACCTGAAAGCAAAAATCTTTTAAGTCGCCTTCTGCCAGGAAATTTTACAGGAAATGACGGCCATCCATCGTCCACTTTCTTGGCGGGAAAAAGCCATCAAAGCGAACGTTCATCACCAATTACTTGTGAGGGCCCAATAACTGGTTTCACCTGCGGACGAGTGTAAACCACATATTCGGAAGTGTCTTAAGTACCTGCGACCCAATACATCTCTATCAAAAAAAGGTAAAAAAGTATACAGAGAAATAGAACTCTAGGGTGTCCTTATTTTTATTGTTTTATTTTTATCGTCTAACTAAACAATTTTTATCTTTCTTATACTGAGATTTATTTTCAAAAAGAATTGTTTTTATACTTAACCAATAAATATGAAACAATCTACTGGACGTAATTATTATAATTTATAATAATAATAATAATAATATATGTAATGTAAGTTTTGTAATTTGATGTTAATTGAAACTCCAATATACATCATTAAAACCGCTTCATTTTTTAAAAATTTATTTAAGTTCATTTCTGCAAAATTCGACAATATTTTGAGATTTAAACCTTATCTCATTTTTAAGATAAGATTTAAACCTTATATAGTGTAATATAGGGTAAATCAGATATTCGAAAGAGTGTTAAGTAGCTCATACCCAATATATCTCTATCAAAAAAGGTAAAAAAAAAATGTACAGAGAAATATAACTCTGGGGTGACATTAATTTTATTATTTTATTTTCGTCTAACTTAACAGTTTTTATCTTCTTATACTTAGATTTATTTTCAAAAATAAATCTAAGTAGATATTATTGGTTATAAAAAGATTTAAATGTTATTATAACCAGTGTGCAAACTGGTAATAGTGTACGTAGTGTAATATAGTGTAAAAAAGATATTCGGAAGTGTCTTAACTACCAAATATGTCTCTATTGAAAATATAAAGAAAGTTTATAAAGAAATAGAGCTCTGGGGTCTTTATTTTTAATGTTTTATTTTTATCGTCGAACTAAACAATTTTATTTCCTTATACTGAGATTTATTTTCAAAAAGAATTTTTTTATACTTTACCAATAACGACAATATAAAACAATCATACAATAGACGTAACTATTTATTTCATTATTATTATTTATAACACTCTACATGATTTTAATTAATTATATAAATATATAGAATTATAAATAAGATAGATTTGAATGTCGAAATACATCCAAATTTTGCAGAATTAACCTTAAATAAAAACGAATCTGCTTAAGAAAAGTTTGTCGCCCTACGGTCATTTTTTGAATGCTTTGGACCTATTAGGCCATGACCTACAGTTTAAATTGGATTCCGAAACACTAAAAAACATCCATGACACTTCCATGATACGAACCTGAAACTTGTGGTACCAACGGCCAGAGTGCTAGACAATTGGCCATCAGACCGCCGAATCTGCTTTAAATATTTCTATTTAAGTTTCAATAAATATATATTTGCATATATATATATATATATATGTGTGTGTGTGTGTGTGTGTGTATGTGTCCGTGTGTATGTGTAGGGCTTCATGGCCTAGTGACTAGTGCTCTGGTCGGGCTCGATTCCCAGTGGTGCCATGGATATTTGTAGTGGTTCGGAGCTCATTTTAAACTGTGGGTCCCGGAGGCTGTTAAGTGTTGGGCGTAGGACTGACAACCCTACCCCGTAAAAATAATACCTCTCATCCTGCAATCTACCAGTAGGCAAACGCCCTACGGGCCCACAATGGGGCTGTTGTGTCGGTGATGATGATGATACGTATATAATATTGCTGTTAATTGAAACTTAAATATATATTCGAATAAAATTAAGTTCGAATCGAATTCGAACTTAAATATAAATTCTGCGAAATTCGGATAAATTTTGAGATTTAAATTTTTTCATTTTTAATTCAAAATATATTTTATTGTATAAGATAAAAAAAAATTGTATAGGCATAAATATTTTTTTTCTACTAGAACGTATAAAGTATTGAAGAACAAAAGTTGTTTACTTAAACAGTACTTTAAATAAAATTCAGACTGGTTTTGAATATCATATAATTAAATACCTCCCCATAAGAATATTTAAAAAATGTATACTGAAATAGTGAAATAAATGTAGAATTGCTGTATTTTTCTATATACCATTGGTTTTATTTATTCTTGTCTAGACATTCTGTACAGATTTTTTAAATAAATAATGGTATTCATGATTTGTAAAAAAATATCATTATAGCTATAAGTCATTTGTATTAGATTTAATGAAAGTTATGATACAAGTATACTTTTGAATTAAAGGCAATCTTTAACAATTCTACATATACATAATTTAATCATGTTATAAAAACACCGTTGTTCCAGTTTTGCTAAACTATTTTCATATAAAAGTAAATAAATTATTTTAAAATAAATACGTTTTAATTTACGTCAAATCTAAGCAATTTACTAAAAACTATTATAAAATAAGATGGCTTTAGATCAATATATATTAACATTATATTAAAAAAAAGCAACGAAGATGTTATATATACGCAAACGAAGATGTTATATATATATATATATTAAATAATCCTATTAGAACAAAACAAATACTCCACCAGTTGAAGATTATAAACCAGACATTGGAAAGTTTCTTAAAAACCGTAACCCAATATATATTTCTCTATAAAAATATGAACGTATATAAAGAAAAGTAAATCCACTTTGTAAAGCTTGGAATACAATTTCTCTTTATCTTTTTTTAAGTTTGTTCCTTGTCTTCTTTGTTTTTTTTTCTTTCTTCTACATTTATTGTTAAGAAAGTATTGTCTTCACCATTAATGTTTAACTTATGAGACATATATGCACTAGATTTAAATAAATTCGTATTGTTTTCTGATTAATGTCAAACTTATATTTTTGAATTTTATTTTAGTACGATTGATATTTCAGTTTCGGAACATTTCTTATCTTTTACTCCTTTAAACATGGCTTTTTTTCTGTCAAAAATATATATAGTTCTAATAATAGAATTATTTATATTGAAGACTGTAAACTAGACACTGGAAAGTGTCTTAACTTTAGGCTATATAACTAGAGATCTCGTAAGAAAAAATATTTTTACTCTATATTAAGTAAAAAGAAGTACAAAAAATCCTTTTGCTCTTTTAGACATGAATATCTTTTTTCTGTAAAAAAAATATATAAAGTTCTAACAATAGAACTACGTATATTGACAACTGTAAACTAGACACTGGAAATTGTCTTAACTATAGATCCCATAAGAAAAAAATTATATTAATTAGAGATTCCTTAAGAAATATATATATATACGCTATACTGAATAAAAAAAGTTTTAAAAAATCGTTATTATTCTTTAGACACCAATAATTTTTTTCTGTAATAAATATATAAAGTTCTAAGAATAGAACTACATATATTGACGACTGTAAACTAGACACTGGAAAGTGACTTAACTAGAGGCTATACAACTAAACAACTATTAATTACAGATACCTTAAGAAAAATATATATTTACGCTATATTAAGTACAAAAAAGTAAAAAAAAAATATATTTCTGCTTCTTTAGATAAGATTTTTTTCCTGTAAAAATATATAATGCTCTAACAATAGAACTCGATTTATTGACGACTATAAACTAGACACTAGAAAGTTTCTTAAACTAGAGTCTGTATAACTAGAGATTACTTAAGAAAAATGTTTTTTAACGAGAGATTCCTAAAGAAAAATATATATTTACCCTATATTAAGTAAAAAAGTTTACAAAAAAAATCATTTCTCCTGTTGACATGATTTTTTTTTCTGTAAAAAATATATAAAGTTCCAACATCACAACTACATAGATTGACTACCGTAAACTAGGCACTGGAAAGTGTCTTAACTAGAGGCCATATAACAGGAGATTCCTTAAGAAAAAAATATATTTAAGCTATATTAGTAAAAAAAATAAATAAATAAATAAATCCTTTTGCTCCTTTAGACATGAATATATATATATATATATATATTGTAAACAATATATATATATATATTGTAAACAATATATAAAGCACTAACAATAGAACTGCATTTCTTGACGACTGTAAACTAGATACTGGAAAGTGTCTTAACTAAAAGCTATATAACTAGAGGTCCCTTCAGAAAAAAAACATATTAACTAGAGATTCCTTACGAAACATATATATTAACTAGATATTCCTTATGAAAATATATATTTAAGCTATATTAATTTTTAAAAAATGTAAAAAAAAAAAATTTTTCTCTTTTAGGCATGAATATTTTTTTTCTGTAAAAATATATCTAAATTTCTAACAATAGAACTACATTTATTGACAACTGTAAACTAGACACTGGAAAGTGTCTAACTAGAAGGCTACCCAATATTCTTCTTTAAAAAGATTAAAAAAAAAAAAAAACTAAGAAAAAAGAATTAAATCAGAATCATGGTGTCTCTTTATCTTTTTATTATTTTTTTCTTGTCTGGACTTTGACTAAGATAAACTTATTTTTTTTTCTTTCGTTGCAGATCTTTCCGTTAAGAAAGAATGGTCTTTATGATTAAACTTCCACCTGGTAAGTCCATGCTTTTCTCATTTTATTTCCACATAAGAGAAGACATCAGCAGAATACATAATAACCTCTTCCGTGTTAAAACTAATGCACTTAGTCTACTGAAATTTACTATTTTTTCTTACATACGATGCGTGTCTCAAGTATATTTCGGAAAAAGTTACGTGCCTTAGATCGATTAAAGAACCCTAAAAGTTCTTAACTCATTTTGAAGAAAACAAGTGTTTAATAGAACAAATATTTCTTATAAGTGTCATCATGAATTTATTCCATCACATTTATGGAGCGCGAGATCGATCAAATTTATTTAATGGACTTTTTGTGCAGAACTACCTTGTCTAGACAGGAGGTTTACTGTAAGTCTCTTCCTAGAAGTATAAGAACTTATGCCTCTATTTTTTCATCCATTGAAAGTTTCATGTCTTACGTAGATCAAACTTTTTTTTTATCCTTTAATTCAATTTTAAGTTGTTTATGTCTTTTAGTCACAAATTTAAAATGAACAATAACATAAAAACTGTGTTATTTTCAACGTTTAAAAAATGAGAAAAGTAAATTGCAATTTGTTTTTGTTGTTGCTTTCGTATCCCCTGAAGAGTACAAGAGAATGAAATATCGTGGTGCTCCCGAATAATATTGACTATGTTGATTGCCAGCTCAGAGTATAAATCCTCTTCCGAGAGATGGTCCAGACAATGCATGGCCGCTGCAACACCTGGGCAATCAAAGACATGATGAATAAACTCGACATCAGAGCAGTTGCGCATTTTTTGTATTATTTAATACCATCAGCAGAAATTTTCATATTTTTATGCTGCTCCATCCTTAATATTTGAGAGTAGTCGCTGTATTTCTGCCAACATTTAACTGGTGGGCTGACAAGTTCATAGGCTGACACATAGATGGCTCTACTAGTATTAAATTCATATGACTTTTAGTTAGCCATAACTTTCAAAAGACACGTGTATAAATTTGACAGTTGTTGCACTATTAGTATGCGAATTATAGGATTTTTAGTGAAGCAACTTTTGTTAGTTTGGAAAAATGGATAAAAAGGAATTACGTGTGTTAATAAAGCATTGAAAAAAAATACTATAGCGAAAAAAAATACTATTGAAGCCAAGGCTTGGCTTGATAAACATTATTCAGACTTTGCACCAGGAAAATCAACCGTAGAGAAGTGGTTTGCTACATTTAAACGAGGCGAAATGAGCACCGAGGACGATGCACGCAGTGGACGCCCCAAAGAGGCTGTTACCGACGAAAACATCAAAAAAGTCCACAAAATAATTTCTGATAACCGTAAAGTGAAGTTGATTGTGATAGCGGAGACCTTAAAGATATCAAAGGAACTTGTTGGACATATCGTGAATGAATATTTGGATATGCGAAAGCTCTGTTCGAAGTGGGTGCCGCGCGAGCTCACAATCGACCCAAAACAACAACGAATTGATGATTCTCAGCAGTGTTTGGAGCTGTTCGATCGTAATAAACCCGAATTTTTGCATCGATATGCGACAATGGATGAAACATGGCACCATCATTTCACGCCGGAATCCAATCGACTGTCAGCCGAGGGGACTGCACGTGATGAGCACTAAAATGCTATATCGCACATACTAATAGTGCAGCAGCTGTCAAATTTATACACGTGTCTTTTGAAGGTTAGGGCTAACTAAAAATCATATGGATTTAATACTAGTAGTGCCATCTATGTGTCAGCCTACGAGCCTTTCAGCCCACCAAAGTTCTGTAATTTGGTATCGTATTGATCTTGGAAGGAATCATAAGTATAGATTTTGCAAGACATTTGCATCTGCAAGTAGAAATGAGAGTCTTATCCGGACATCAAGCATTCTTTGCGAAAGAATCTGCAATTTCATTCAATTCCAAATCCACATAAGCAGGTATCCATTGTAGGATACACATTTTGCGCAAACAGCGGATTTGTCCTAAAAGAGATATAATGTTCAAGATCATATTTGAAAAACTTTTATTAAGAGCCTGTAAGGCACTGGCCTTCACTAACTCAAGGTCAGTGAAGATAGTAATTCCATTCATTCGTTGTGATGGAGACAGACTCAGAAGGCCTCAAGTGCCTTTTGTATAGCTAGTAGTTCTCCTGTGAGTTTGATGCAATTTTGGCAGCAATTTCAATTCTTTGGCCATCGGGGAGCAGCACAACAACTCCCCCTTTAAGGTACAAAACTTAGACTTGGATAATCCATCAATGTAGGCTGTAATGTGGTTGTGTGATGAAAGGGAATTTATTGATTTGATCCCCAATTACCTTAGTTTCTCCTTTGGGCTCCTCTTGGAGCAGCAATAGAACTCATTAATAGTGTAATATGTGCATTAAAATGATTCAATAATAAAGAAAATGCCAATGAAAATTATTTGACATAAAAAGTAATGAACATAAAAAAAAGGAAGCTAAAAAGTTCATTATTTTTAAGCTGATATTTTCTTTTGTGTTGAAAGTGTTTGATATTGTTTATTGGTTTATTTTTTTCAAAAAATGGTAAGAATTTTAAAGTGGTTGTATATTTTGTATGGTTGTATAGTGGTTGTATAAAGTGGTTGTATATTTTGAAAATTAAGTAAATCTATTTATTTATGTATTCAAATATTTATGATTTTAACAACATTTTGTACAAAAAAAAATAATAATTGTGACATAACTGAAACATATATGAGAATAATACATAAAACTGACTGTATCTTATTAAATAAAAAAAGGAGCCAAATATGTATGAAGGAAACAATTATTAACTCATTTTCCAATGTGTACAACTTAAAAATAATGAGCAATTTTACACCACTAAGTAGTTAATTGAATTTACTGAACTTGTATTATAAGTTTGACGTATTCGTTTTCCTATATCCTTATTATGTGATATGCTGTTAAACTTTTATTTTTTTATTATTTTTTTTTTTTTGTAAATATCTTTTTTCTGTTATCAATACATGTTTACATTTTAATCCATGAATTTCATAGTATGATTGATTAAATTATAATTGTATGAATGTTATGGAGATTATGTCTGATTAGAATAAAATATCAATGTTTGTGTGCCATGTCCTTTTTTTACCACTAAATTTATATTTGTTTATTTAGAGTATCAATAAGATTTATTGTTCATATTTTAAATTCATCAGTTCTCTTTAATTTTAATATGAATTTACTCAAATGGAATATAAACGAATTTGTTGAATTACATAATGATTTGGGCAGGGGATTTGATTCATTCGCATGAATATTATCTTCTTACGTAGAAGTTTGGTAATTAAATTAACTATTGATTTATAGTAGGAGTAAAGATATATAATGTTGCACGTTATAATATATAATGTTGAAATTATGACTATAATGTTGCATATTTATGAAATATATTATTACATGCATATTATGAAAGATAATGTTCAATGTTTCATTAATAAATTTTTCACATTAATATACATATGTATTTGCTTACAATATTGAGATGGGAAAAGTTATGCAGAAAGATAATATCCTTCAATGTTATTGAATAAGGAATGCCGATTCTTTAGTGTATAAATTTAAAATGATTATTATTTGCAGTAAAACATATATGATTTAAATTTATTTTATTGAAAGTAATTAAATTAATATCTGGATTGGAATAGTAGGTGCACACACACACACAAACATACACGCATGCACATACACGCATGCACATACACGCATGCACATACACGCATGCACATACACACATACACATACACACACACATATATTTATATATATATATGTGTGTGTGGTATATATATATATACACAGTCCAGTCACATTATTGTTAAAAGCCAGAATAACCACCTTTGCCAGAGCGGGCCGCTGCGAGACGTGCAGGAAGAGAGTCAATTATGTTTCTGAAGTTGTTCACACGGGATGTTGGGCTATGCCGACTCCAGTGCTGTGGCCAGCTGCGCTAGATTATACAGTTGAGGATCCATGGCGCGAACAACCCGATAGAGGTGGTCCCACACATTCTCGATTTTGTTTAAATCCGGTGAGTTTGCTGGCCCGGGGAGTATGGCAAACTCATACTGGGGTCCTTCGTACCACGCACATACACTGCGAGCTGTATGACACCTCACATCGTGCTGTTGGTAGATGCCATAATTCTGAGGAAAAATAATCCGCATGTAGGGGTGGACATGGTCTGCAAGGACAGATGCGTACTTACACTGATCCATCGTGTCTTCCCCAATGATGAGTGCACACAATGAATGCCAGGAAAATATTCCCCAAACCATAATGCTCCCTCTTCCGGCTTGGATCCTTCCGGCTATTGTTGCAGGGTGTTTGCTTTCAGACGTTTCACGCCGTATACGCCAACGTCCATCTGTCCGATGGAGCATAAAACGGGATTCATAGGAAAACATCACCTGTCGACACTCTGTGGACGTCCAGTTTCGGTACTGGCGTGCAAATTCTAGCCTTCCTCGCCGATGAACAGCAGTCAGCATAGATGCATTAACAAGGCGTTTGCTGCGGAGGCCCAGGCGCAGCAACGTTCGCTGAATCGTTGTTGAGGATACACTCTTGGTAGCCCATTGGTTCATCTGGGAGGTCAGTTGCTCAACAGTTGCACGTCTATTCGCTCGAACGCACCTCCGTATCCGTTGTTCGCCTCTGTCATCTATAGCCCGTGGCGCACCACATGTGCCACGCCGCTGATTTTGCATAGTGCCATCTTGCCAGCACTGTATACTTTTACGACGGCGGCCCGCGAACAATTTACAATGTTTTTTACAATGTTTACGCGAACAATTTCAAAATGTTTCAACCCTTGGCCCGAATGCCAATAATCATGCCCTTTTGGACATCGGATAAATCGCTAAGTTTCTGCATTACGCCAACGATTAAAATGCTTTCTGATGTCCTTGGATATTCTTTATATACACTGCACCGCAATGTGCTGCCACCTGACTTTTGTGATTAGTTATTTCACGTTGACGTCGAAAGTAGGTGGTGGTCACATGAATGTGACTGGACTGTATATATATAGATAGATAGATAGGTAGATATAACTTAAAACTGTATCAAGAATGAATAAAAATGTATTCAATTACTTCTTACATGTGATAGATTGTTTGAATTGTATTTTATTCAGAGCAAATTAAAAAACGATTGAAATCTGTTTTTGATATACAGATGTTATCAAAATAATGGAAACATTTGTGAATAAAAATGACATTTAAGAATGCGCTTCGTAAGCAAAAAAAAAATGTAATATTATCTACCTTTTTTGATATAAAAATATATATCATGATACAATGGAGTAGATTTAGTGAAGTTGTAAACGTCTTGAATTTTGTCAAAAACATAAAATGCCAGGTGTTTAAAAGAGACCTTCCAAATAGACCAAATTGTAGGATTCCGACTAGCTGGACTAAGCAACTGTGAACGAAATATGCCAGCCTTTAGGCGTTTCTAGATGTATAGTGATTACAGTCATGAAGAGTACGCACAGCGTGTCAAGAAAAGCTGGGGAAAGCAAAGTAGTTGTACGGAAAGAGAAGCTGAGTGAAAAAGACCGAAAGGTATTGAAGCACATTGTAATGACTAAAAAGAAAACATCTACAGCCAATGTGGCCACAGAGCTTAGTCAGCATCTGAATTTTTCAATATCAATAATTACAGTTAGGAGACACTTTCATAAACAGGTCATTTACGATAGAGCATCAATTTCCAAGTGACTTGGCACATCTATTAATACCAAAAGTCGTCTATAGTGGTACCACAAGCACAAAACCTGGTCGATTGATAAGTGAAAGACAGTTATATGGTCTGACTAATCATCTTTCACACTTCTCCCCACAACATGCACAAGATTATGATCGTGATTTCTCATTCCAACTGTCAAGTATAGAAGTGGATCTGTTATTGTATGGGCAGCCGTGCAGTTGTTTTCTGCTATTCTAATTCCAACAATCGTAATTCTGAAGAGAAATATCACTGAGGAGAAGTATAGGGAAGTTTTAGTCGACCAGGCCTATCTATATCCTATTATGCAAACTTTGTTTCCTGTAAGAGAAGGAATTTTCCAGGAGGATAATACTCTTATTCATGCAGCTGGACCTGTCCAATTATGGTTTAATTAATACGAGGATGAAGTGAAACAGCTACCTTGGCCCTCACAGTCCCCCAACCTCAATATCATTGAATCGTTATGGTTTCTTTTAGAGAGATCAATCCGGAATCGATATCCTCCACCAGCCTTTTTCCTGGAACTTTCACAATATCTTCATGAAGAATGGTTCAATATTTCTCTAGATACTGTTCAGCTCTGGTATGATTCGATTCCCAGGCGAATCCAAGCTGTATTACATGACAAAAGATTGTGCTACGCCATATTCGTAAATGATTCCTTATAACTCTAGGGTGTTTCCATTATTTTGATAGCCACATTTACATGAAACAGTTAATTCAAATGTCTATCCTGTAAAAGTATTACAGAAATAATAATAAAGTTGTTTACGAATTTAAAAAAATTAAAATTAATTATTTCTATTAAGTTTCAACTTATTACGAAATGCAAACAGGTGGGATATCATATAATTTTGTAATATGAGAGAAATTATTATTAAGGATATAAATTTAAAATAAGTTAAAATTTATTAAAAAAAATAATTTTAATTAAATTAACTTAATTCAATACTATTTAAGGTGAACTTAAAGTGCAATTTTTCTCAAGTGATTTAAAATTATATGAAAAATATTAATAGTGAATTGTCTCGTTAGCTTATAATAAAATCCAAAAAAGTAATGTTACAAACATATAAGACAGGTGTAAAATGAAAAATACTTTGAAGATTATAATTAAAAATATATATAATTTCGTATTTTAAAATAAATTTACATAAAATTAAAAGTGCACAAATCTACAACATGCTTGCTATATAATGTATGCAAGCCTATAAATGTTATGCATGAAAAAAGAATAAATTCGGAAGAATACAAATTGGAATAAATAATTTATTTCATTCCGTCTGAGATAATAATTCATTCTAAATGAATTATTATAAGAAAGAAAACTAATTAATTTATAATTATTAATTTAAAACTACAGCTACAATACTGTTTCGTATTAGAGATGAATTTGATTTTAATTTAATAAGAATTTCTTTTTTTTACTATTTAAAGGATTAAAATAAATAGAATTAGTAACATTTAAAGATTAATCATTTCTACAACTTAATTAATTGTTCATAAAAGGATTAATAAATTAGTTTGTAAATATTTGAAATTTAATCTTGTAATACATTTTTAAACTATACGATGCATTTTTATTTAATTAATAAAGAATGATGCGCTAAAATAAATATTCTTTTAATTTATTTCTTAAGATTTATTTCCATATTAATTGACAATAACTGAATGCACATGTCGATGTCAAACCTAATAAACTTGAATAAATAAACTCAAGAATTGACTTGATAAAAGGCACAGTGATATAATACATTTATTGATTAAGTTATTTTCTTAGTTTTCTTACTGTTATGATATTGCTTTTTATTTATAATTAATTTGAATTTAATTTTATTTATAATTAACCTAAAAGTAATATTTTTCATTTATGTATAATATTTCCATAAGCATAACAAATATTAACTATTATTGATAGTAGTGATACATAATAAATTTATGTATATTTATTTTGATATATAATTATATTTATTTAAAGATAATGTTCTTAAATAATTTTTAACAAATATATTCTATTTTTTTTAAATATATAAAATATATTTATTTAAATTATTGATTTCGAAAATTAAATGTGACCAACATTAAGAAATATATATTACTTTTCTTCATTTTTCTTATATTTTTATCGTATATTAACTAAAGAAAATATTGCTCGTAAATATTTAATACTCAATAACAAAAAATATGCATTATACATAATTATGAAAAATATATAGCAGAGGGTTTTCTTTTAGGTTCAAAATATCTAACAGACTCAGAAAATAAAAAGTTTTCAGATTCGTTCACTTTCAGATAGATTCGATCAAATTTTTACAATATTTGATTACTAACCTACTATCAACATCTAATTTCATAATCTCGAAATGTTTTGCATAATTCCTTTTTTATTAAAAAAATAGAAACTATCTTGCAGTCCAATCCATAGAATAAAAAACGTATATTTAAAAAGAAATAGTCCATCTAACTTTTATTTATTTATCTTTACTAACCTCTAGTATGTCTTCTTTTAAAATTATTAAAACAAAAAATAAATTCCTTTCAGAAACAAATTAATTTATATAAACTAACTAACTAATATAAATATTTTCTCAAATATACGAACATTCTTATTCTTCCTATCTAAAGTATAGAAAAAAATGCTATATTTTTTAAAGTGGCATTGAAGAATGAAGCATTAAACGACAATTTAATACACAAAATTTAGACTTACAATCGTAATATATGAGTGTCTTGCAAAAAGGCCTTATATATATATATATATATATATATATACACACACAGAGAGAATTGAATTGCAACAGAGATGACTGCCAGTAACACAGAAATATTTGGACTGTCACCACCACCTTCTCTAACAAATTGTAATATGCAATTTGTCGAGCAGCCCCTGTATGTATATATTCTATATTCAACTGTATTCTCTAGCCTTGTATGCATATACATACAGCAAGCCCTGTATGCATATGTATTATATGCAGTGCTTGCTGTATGTATATGTATTATATACAGGGCTTGCTGTATGTATATGTATTAATATAAGGTGAATTTTTCGCGACAAATAGCATATTACAATTTGCTGGACGAGAAAGTGGTGGTGGTAGTTCCAAATATTTCAGTATTACTGACAGTCATCTCTGATTCAATGACAAATCTGTATCTGTCAATCCAAATTACTATCGTAAAACAAGCCAAGTATTTTCTT